>VWPW01016041.1:0-25222 GCA_013389825.1 Crypturellus undulatus | reverse complement strand
GCCGCGCCGCGGGGCGCGCCGGGAAAGGAGGCGCTAGGAGAGAGCGCGAAGGGCAGGACTACAACTCCCAGCGTGCCCCGCGCGCGCGCACGCGGACTACAGCTCCCGGCGTGCCCCGCGCGGGGCGGCCGTTAACGGTCGCCCGTCGAGATGGCGGCGAGGCCCGCGCCGCGCTCCCGCCGCCGCCGCAGCCACACGGCACAGCCCATGCACAGATGCGGTTTATTCGTTAACAGCGAAGGGGCCCGCGGACCGGGGAACCGCGTCCCGCTCCCTCCCGGCCCCCAGCGCCCGCCCGCGCTGCCTCCGGCGCTATTTTTCTTTAAGGAGGTCGGGGCTAAGTAAACTCAAGGCCGGTAGAGCGGTTTAAGACAGAGCTAGGGGTGTTTATACAGTACTGAGTAAACAGGGGAGGAAAAAAAAAAAGCAGGACAACCAGTGAGTGATTCCATAGACCGTCATTTCCAGGTATGCCTGCCTCACAGTGCTCTATTTACATAAATTACAGAAATTTCATATATATTGTTCTCTGCAGCCCAATTAGACAAATAGCTACCTCTATAGAATATAAAAAATACAAGGATTTGGCTCTTCCTTTTGAAGTAAAATGTACATGATCCGACTGTGAGGAGTGAAACCTGAAAACTCAGGCCTGTTGCTACTGAAGTTAACACCGCACACAACAACAGCGCTGTCTGCCTCCCCACCGCGGCTGGGGATCCACCCCAACCCCATCAGAAAGACAAAAAAAACAACCTCAAAACATGTTTTCATGAAAAAAAAAAATAGTTTTCAAGTAAGGATGAAGATGGGTTTCACCATTTCAACACTTTGCGACCTCAGTCAGTAGCAATGCAAACAAAGCCTGTGCAGTGGCAGCTGTGCTTCCTCTTTCAAAAGCCACCCAAGCATCCCACCCTTTTCATTTCGTAGTTAACCATCTTTGGGGTTTTGGTGCCTTTTTTTTTTTTTTTTTTTTTTGCCTTGTTAATACCACTAGCAGTTCTTCAAAAGAAGAAAAAAAAAATCTAGGCAAAGGGAAGAATCCTTCCCCAGAAAGCCTTCCCGGGAGGGGGAGACTTTCCCATTTCTTGTGCATTTACAGTATATTTCAGGGGAACTTGGCCCAGGTCCAACAGGACTCTCGTCCCCTGAAGGAGGGTCGCAGAAAGGCCAGGGCTAAACTTCGCTCTTGGCAAATTAGAGTCTTTAATAAAGAGTAACATGTGCAAAAAAATTAAATAGATCAACCCGGGTTTTCAGAATTACTGCTGTCAGAATGCTTACTTGCTATTTGTGTTCTTACCCAACCCAATGGTGAAATCTCAAATTAAGTACCCGAGGTAAAAAGTGACATTTGGGAGAGACCACCAAAAAGAAAGAGGTGCAATCTGTTACCTCAGTGTCCTTCCTCCACCCAGATGCCTGCTTTAAAGACACATATGGAGCAGCAAAAAGAGAAAAAAAAAAAAAAGTGTAAGAACATCCCCTTCTCTCCATGAGGACAAAGCACTGCTTCTAGTTGTTTCTGAAGGAAGAATTGTTTCCTAACAGGTGGAGTGGGTGTTTAGCCTTCCATTTGCAAGGAGAGAGGGTGGGACCATCAGCTGCTCCCAGTTGCTTCTTGGCAAGTTTGTGGTGTTCCTTTCCCCTCCGGGCACATTATAGCTGGAAACCTTCCATGGGGGCTTCAGGTTGCTGGAAGATGAATTGCTGCTGGTTCTCGTCTACCTGGGGAGCTAGAGCGGAGTCATCCTCTACTCCGAAGTAGTGCTCGATCAGATCGAAGGCCTTCTGGTAGATCTCTTGGTTCTCGTGGCTCTGCAGGAACTCTATCTTATCCAAGCCTTTGGAGAAGAGAAAGGTGGCACGTGATGAAATAAGGAGATGCTAGTGTTTACCCTGCCCACATCCGTCCTTGCCCCTAATTCCGGACACGGAATCTTATACCCTTCTGCCTGTGTTAAACTTGCATTTTGTCAGCAGCACGCTAGCATCTAAAAGCAACTCTTCCTGTTATCCCAGAGCTGCTTGGGGTTTTTCTCTGCATCCCACTTACAACAGTAGGTTGAGCTGCAACAGCTAAAGCAGATTTGATCCCAGCTTTGTGCTGCAGACTGAACTGAAGTCAGTGGAATTAATACAACAGGCCCTGAGTGGTTTGGAGTGGTTTCCATGGAGTTGGAAGGGGAAAGAATTAGCCCCTGACCCACTAGCCTCCTTTTAACAGGAGGGTGGTGACTTCTTTAACTCTCCAAATTAAACCCACCGCAGAAAAGAACATCCAAGCAATAACACACACTTGGAAGTCTCAAGAATTGCTCTCAACAGGAGAATCAAGAACACTTCCAAAGCTAATTTGGAACAGAATCCCTTGTCTGGTGCACATTTAATCAGCTTCATTTCTGCACAGCATTTAAGTCAGCACCTGTCAATGTAATCTATGTTTTTCAAAGTCAACAGCACAAGGTCACCTACCGTAGGCCTCCTCGATCAGGCTGCAGTAAGGGTTGATGCCTGTCCCGCTCTGATTAGCCTCCTGCTCTCCCAGCCTCAGGATGTTCTCCAGGCCATTCAGTGCCACCTGAACAATCTTTGAGTCCATAACAGTCAGCAGGTCACACAGAGGCTTGATACAACCCAAGTTTACCAGGTATCTACAAGGAGAGCACCAAGAACGTACACTCAGCTTTGAGGACAGCAAACATCCCCTTCATTCATCTAAAACTCAAGACAATGAATCAAACTAATGTTACCTAATAACAGAGGAGTAGGCTTTGCTGTTTTGCAAGTTTTACTCCATCACTACTTTGTCTTGCAATTCCCAAAGACAATTCCTACGCATTCGGGATGATTTCCCCCAAAAGGAGCCTTCGGGAGTACCTGATCTGCTCTGGCGTTCCTCCTGACGTTGCATTTGTGATAGCCCATGCTGCCTCTTTCCTTGTACGGAACTCCGCTTTCTGCAAGATTTCTATCAGCACCGGGAAAATGTTTGCATCTATGACTGCCTGGGGAGAGAGAACGGGAAGGAGGGTTTGAATTGGCAACATGGTTTCCAAAAACATCTGAAAACCCTAACTCTACTTTCCAATACACCTTCCAGGCTAAACCTTTCTTAGCAATTCCTCCATTTTATCCCCCTAGCAAATCCCTTTAACACAGGCTACTCAATTCCATAATTAGCACAGTATTACTGCATCAGTACTGCAAAAGGCCTTTCATTTTATCTGCATTTTTATGTAGGCGATTAAAAGGCCAATCAAATCTCAACAAGCTACAGTTTTTCAACAGGATATCTCTAATTGAGCAGGGAGAGACACGATCTTTATGTCCTTTTCTTATTCTAATGATCCCACAGTGGGGACTCATTTCAGGAGTAGTTTTTGCAGAGACAGTTAGCATATTTTAGCTGTTTTATTTGGCTGACAGCTAGAAGCAACCTGCCTGCAGAAAACTTTAGAACAGATAAGAGTTTGCAAATTTTTCCTTAACACTGAACTTGGACTCCAAGGTCACTTGAAATGAAAACATCTAAGTTGTACCTGTATTTGCGCTCTGTTTCCTGCTGCGATGTTAGAAATTGTCCAGCAGGCTTCTTTCCTAATTGACTCCTTAGGACTGCTTAGTAAGTGAAGGAGACAAGGCAGTGCTGAACAGTTCAAAATCACCTTAGGAGGAGGAAAGCACAAGTGAGGTCACTGGTATCAGGTACAGAGCCAAGTTTTCTACCTTTCCATTTTCATGCAGTTGATATGGGAGCTGCATTTCCCTCCCTGGCCCTCTCAGAAAGAGGGGAGGAGAGATACTGCTATTACAAAGCTGTTGAAAAAAGGTAGAAAGAAGTACTTTGCAAGATATATAGGAGATAGGACAGTCAGCATTTCTGAAGCTCCATTTAAAAATACACAAAAACAAAACACCCTCAGCACATGCATTTAAAGGAAAGAGGAAAAAAAAGCAGTTTGGATGTTCCTCGATGCACAAGAGCTGTACTGTTCTTTAGCTGCATCTGTGAAGCAGCCACGTGCCCTCACCTGGGTCTGGATGTCATCCCCGGTCACAATGTTGCCGACGGCTCGCAAAGCTGGGGAGGCCACTTTGTAGTCATTGTGCCTGCAGAAGAGATGATGCAGGGTTAAAACCAAATCTATCACATGTACCTAAATCTAAGAAATTCTCTCTCTCTCCAGCTTCTCACCTGCATAATTTAAGATTTCCACCCCTAGCACACAGGGCATGCACTACACAGAAGTTTTCCATACTACCACAGGATAAGTAGAGACTGAATATAAACTTCTGATAAGATCAGCACAATACTCTGCTTTCACAGAGTAGTCTAAGTGTCAGTCTGGGCTTCTGTTAGTAAGTTCTTCCCCACATACAGCATTAACTGGTATTCCCGTGCTAAAATGCGCAGCTTCTCTCAGAAAAGAGAAGCTAAAAAATTAGACCCTAACATTAACTTCTCCAGGCTTAGCTAGGATATCAGAACAATCCTAGATATGCCTGATCTCTGTGCCCACCAGAAATGGCAAATGCACCGTGGCAAGTTTTGGAATGAACACGCTCAACCATGTGCTGCCCGTGCTCACTGCTTTAGCCCTGAGAGACAGGATACTNACTCTGCTTTCACAGAGTAGTCTAAGTGTCAGTCTGGGCTTCTGTTAGTAAGTTCTTCCCCACATACAGCATTAACTGGTATTCCCGTGCTAAAATGCACAGCTTCTCTCAGAAAAGAGAAGCTAAAAAATTAGACCCTAACATTAACTTCTCCAGGCTTAGCTAGGATATCGGAACACCAGAAATGGCAAATGCACTGTGGCAAGTTTTGGAACGAACACGCTCAGGATACTTACATTAACAGCTCCACCAATCGTCGACACACACCAGAGTCGATAACTGCTTGAATTTTCTCATTTGGGCCATCTGATAAATAGGAAAGAGCCCAGCATGCATCTGCCAGCAAGTCAGAGTCACTGTTGAATAATAATCGGGACAACACTGGCAGGCAGGGAGATACCTACAACAACAGCAGCCACCCGGGAAGATTAGTCACGTTCTGTCAAAGACCACTGCGTTTGCACGTAAACATCATGTGGCTCTGCTGACTGCTAAGATTAAGTGTTGAATGTCCACGGTTTCCTTCCCCAAAGTCAGCAGCTTCCCAGCTGGTTTGCATGGCTCAGAATCTAAGATTGCCTCAACAGCTTTATTGCTAAACTAAAATTATACCCCTTCCTCTCCGAAGTCTAGACCGGGCCCGAGATGAGTGCTACTCCCTAAAGAGCTCAGTACACAGAGCTGCAACCATCAGGAGTTGCACCTCTGATTACTCAGCTTATTTGCAAGTGTATTTATTTACAATCAATTTGGATTTCAAACCTTACCTCAGGCTCTCCAGCTTTGACAAGTGAGTTTTCCAGTGTAAAAACATCTTAAGACATTTTAGTTCTATCAGAATAGAATGGGACAGATCTGAATGGCCAGTAGAGCCCCTCAACTTTCCCTTTCCTGCTGTGGCACTGTCACCATCACAGTGCCTAGGAAGTTATGCTAGTTCCGACAGTCCTATTTTGTAGCACTTAGTTAATACCTAATTCTGAGACATCTGTTACTTGAAATGAAGTCTGACTTCCCGAGTCCACCACAAAAGGGCTCAGAGAGCACAGAGCATATGCTTCTTGCACAGAAGTTAGCGTTTACCCCGGCTTATGGGCTGCCTGCTAAGTGATGTTAAGAGATTGGCAGAGAGTTAAGGGGGCATTCAAATACCTGCTAAACACTAAGATCTCAATCTTAGCAGGAAGAAACTCACCCTAGTGCTTCCTGAAATGGCTTAAGGCCAATTGCCAGAAGTAATTTGCACTAACACCTTACCTGGGTGTCTCCCTACCAGCAAGGTATCTGTTCTCACCTTATCAAATTCAGGCGGTGGATTCTTTCCTCTGCACAAGTTTGATAAGGCCCAGACAGCATTTCGTGTCATTGTCAACCTGGTCGACTTCGTAAGAAGCCTAAAGAGAGACAGTTACCATGCATTAGAGCCTTAGTGTAGAAAGCCAGAAGTTTAACAATTTAAGTTATTTACCAAAGATAGCCTAAAGTAATTTCCCCTCATCCCCAAGAGCAGTGAGCAGTATTTGAGAGCATGCTCCCAAGAAACACACCATACTAGCCGCAGAGAGAAGGCAGTATGCAGAAACCCACTCCCCTTTCTCAGTCCTTGGTGACCCCTTTCAGAGAGGCTCCTGAAACTCAGAGCGTAAACATGAGCAGCAGGAACCCAGAAGGACATGTACTGAAACAGCAAGCCCCATGACTTCAGAAAGACAAGCACCCTGCAAGGGCACTCGCTTCAGATTAGAGCAGTATAAAGGCTTGTGAGAAGGAATCCTGTCTACCAAGTCCCACTATCAGATATTGTCTGAACAACTGCCAGTTTATCCGTTACCAATGGCCTGAATCCCAGTAAACACTGACACACATTGCTAGGGAACCTCTTCACCCAGCACAACGGGACTTCCAGAACTGCACTGGCAAGAGTTCACGGCTACTCACATTAACAAGGGAGGAAGGATAGCGCAGTTAAGGACATAATCTCTACACACAGAGCTGTCTCCAGCAATGTTTCCCAATGCCCAGACAGCCTGAAAGGAAAGAGCAACAGTTTTAGCATTCACAAAGTCTTTAAACAGAGAAAGAAGAGGGTAGTGTGCTAGGCAGGCATTTTCCTATTACTTCAGATAACTGATACTTAAGTTCACAGTCTGAAGCCAGTTGTTAGATGCCACTCATTCTGAGCACTGCATTTTAATCGTGTAGTTGTGCTTCTTTAGGGGTAGGAATGAAATCTTGAGCCTTACCTGTTCTTGAACATCCTCAAAGTCAGAGTTTAACAGCTCTATAAAGATAGGAACTGCCCCAGCCTCAATTACTATTTTTGTTTGTTGGGAGGTTCCGGATGCAATATTCGTCAGTGCCCAGGCTGCTTCAAACTGAAACAAGCAAAATAAATGACACAGGCATGAATAAAAACCCTGACAGCAAGATATTTACCACTCAATTTTAGTTGTGGTTTTGACCTCTATTAAATATAAAGGTTGGGGCAGGGGGAAATCACTCCATAAAATACCTCAGTACCTGAAAAAAGAGATTTTACTGCCTGACCAAAAACATATTTAAGTGATTTCTCAGAGGCTATAGCTTCTCAAAAGATTAACTAGTGAAAGCACCATCAGTCACAACAGTCATCTCACTTATATGACACTTTCTGGTATGACAATTGAAAATACGTAGCCTAGAAACACATATAAAGTAGAAAGATTTCCCTATCCAGGGCAGAGAGCCAGTTTTAGTCCACCCCCTGTCTGACTCATACTACAGAGATGCCTTAAGTTCAGGTGAAGTTGAACAACAAGTTCTCTACTTTTGTTGCTCATTCATTACTCGATTTAAATATAGATTTCCATTCAGTTCTCCTTGAAGGTAATCTCATATGACATAAGGTCTTGGGCTAGAGGGCAGGAAGGAAGATTATCATCAACTCTGACATCAAAGCCCATGTATGGAGCTATATGGTCCCCACAAAGTAACTCTAGTTATTACCACACTGGAAGGAATCTCAAGAAGCCATTTAGTCCATCCTCCTGACCCACAGCAGGATCAGCTCTACCTAAACTACTTCTAACAAGACACTTAAACTGCTCTTAAAACCTTTCAATAACGCAGATTTTTCCCCATCTAATTTATTCTTGGACTTAAATATCTACCAACACAGAGGTCAGGCACAGGAAAGCCAAGCTTTTTTTCTGCTACAACTCAGACAAGATTTCTTGTCCTACCCCAATGTGGAGGGTATGTAAATTACCTATTGCTGGAAGAATATTAGCAAAAATGAGTTTAGGGCCAATTTACAATTCGCTCTTTTGCCTCTTTACTAGCTTTACAGACCGTCTTTATCTTTTCACGCCCATGATATGATCTGCATCTTCTGGGCTCAAGACATGGCTTTTCCCTAATGGCACTTGCGGGCTCACGTTGCTCAACTGTGAAGTTAATGGTTACATGCCATGAAGAATTCATACCACAGGCTCCCTTACCTGTAACGTGCAATTTTCACTTCTTTTCAGGAATTCAACAAATCTGTCCACCACTCCCTGAGTGTTTATCACTTCATCTATTGGAGGATTTGGCTCTGAAATAGCAAGGCAGTGTCACAACAGAGCATAAGCCTAATCCAGAGGAGTAAACAAGCATGGGCAATTATGGAACTGAATGGCTCAAATTGGACTCAACTTACCTTTGGACAGCAGCTTCCTGAATTTCTGGGTGGTTGCTAGCTGGAGATCAGGGTCATCTGAGAAAAGCATCTCTACCATCTCTCTTGTAATCACTCCCTCCTGAAAGGGCAGAAAGGGGATAGAATCACTCCATTCCACACTGAGGATAAAGGCATTGCAGCCAAGACCACCTATTGATTTTGTGCTGAGGCAGGAATCCAGCAATTCCTAACTCAAGATTACAACATGCTATTTTAATTCCTGGAAGATTCTTCCAGATCGTTAGAGGAATACTGGCAACATCCTCAGAAGCAGGGAAAATAAAAAGGCAAAGCTTGTCATTTCTATGCAGTCCTCAGCATTAAATCTGAAGATGTGATTGCAACAAGAAAAAGGCACCTTACCCCACACGTTGTGGAACTGACATAGGAGTCCACAAGAAGGCTGTCAAACATGGAGGCATCTTCATTAATCAGTTCCACATTTCTCCTTTTAAAGAGCTACATGGAAAAAAAAAGTATTTATTAGAAAGCAATGATGAATAGTCTTTATAACTAAATATTCTTGTTCCACAAACAGGATACTGTCAGCCAGACTAAATGCAACGCGAGTAGAAAAGCAGTCATTAATAATAGCTCTGCTCTCTAAAGACTAGTTTGGCACACCACCTTTGATTAAAAAATTAGTCAAGTCTTGCCCTCAAATATGCAAATACCCCAGTCACCGAAACATCAGTATAGACCAGGGCAGAATTTAGTCTGACAAGCTCAGGAAACGAGGGAGAAGACAGCTTGCAGATGATGCACTAATAGGGCAAATATTTAGTGAGAGCTAAACACATCACTGGAAACTATCTCACTTTCATAGACCTCCAAGCTAAACACACAGCTCGGAGTTGAGAAATACTTTCAGCCTAAACTCATTTAATTTTCCTGCTGCTGGAGGAAGCAGCGCTATCCACTAATTTATCAAAAAGTCTTAAAAGCAAAAGATCCACAAACAAAAGTCTCTAGTGCCCAAGGACAGGGAGCTGGGAGAGTTCTTGATGTGAACTACACTCTGTACTAGATGCATAACAAAAAAGACAATAAAATCTCAGTTGAAAAATAGGACTGACAGCGAGTCTTTATACAGAGACCCTTGAGGGTTCCAGGAGCACATTACCAATTGTGTTAAAACTGAATGCAAGCGAGGCCAGGTGAGTTACCTGTTGTTCTCGCTTTTGTTTGCGCAGTTGGATCCCTTCCTCTTCTCTTCTCCGGCGCATTTCTTCAGGATTTAGAGCTTTATTCTTATAACTCTTCATTCGATAGTTATCCTTTGCAGGGCTCGCCATGGTTTCTGTGAAGAGAAGAAAATTTGCTTCAGAGTTCAGTCTCCCTTCTATAATCCACCTGCTCTCTGCACGTGTGAGATCAGAAATGGAACAGCCAGATCAAACACCCTTTTAGATTAAAAGGAGTCAGTCTTAAATGCTGAAGTTTTAAGTTAGAATGAGATTCTGACCCTAGTTCATGTGATATGTTAAGACAAGAATATTATGAAGTTTCTAGGAAGCACAGGAGATATATTGCTCTGAAAACACCTTGACCTGACTTCAATATCAAGCACACCACCCTTATGGAAGACTTCTACTAAACAGCTTCATTGCCCTCAAGAGAAGTAGATCTGGCCTCCGCCTGGGTTTTCTGTAGTAATTGTGTCTCTGCTATCATGGCATAAGTCACATCTCTCAGATTCCTCTCCAGATGCAAAGGCCTCGTGAAGATCTGGCAAGACCTGCATCGTCACTCCCCACAGCTACATCAACTTCAACATTTCAGAGCAGCCCGTGACAGCATCCAAACTTGTACATGTGGTAAAACCAAGGGAATTCACAGCAAACACTGAGGCCTCGACTGCATTCTGCAGTAAGAAAGCTGTTTGCAGCAGAGGAACCTGGTGGGACAAACACAGCCTCAGTGTTTAGTTTCTGGCCTACTTATTTTGCTGCTTCATATTTATCTGACTAATGCAGTACTTCAAGCTTGATTACTTGTTTATTTCCCTCCTGGTCAGGGAAGTGACACTCCACCATTTGGCACAGCGAGAGCAACCAAGCAATAACTCGGGTACAAGTCCAAGTCTATTGCAACCAACTACAGCCACTACTTTGACCAGATCAACTTCTTTTTGCATCTTCCTTTCTCCAATTTATGGAGCAGGCTGGTTCGCTTCATTTTTGTGACCTTCAAAAGACAGGAAGGAAACAATTATGATATACAGTAAAGTGCCAATTAACCCTGTGACCAACAACTTGACCCTGCCAGGCTGCTGGACACCAATATTTTTGTTTTCCTCCACCTGCCCTTGGAAGCAGCGCCCTGGGAAAGTCTGCATTGCTATCTTGTTATAACCCTTTCTTTCAAACTTTGAGCACTCCTCAGCCGTGCTGCTTACGGAAAACTTGCCTCTGACTTATCAAGCGCCTCCAGCCGCTCTGGAAACATTCCAAAAACCAGCAGAAGTTTCAGAGCTCACTGCCCTGCTGCTGGGAAAGCCCACAGCCTTGCCAAGGCTTAACCGACACACAGGCAAGCCGTGAATACCCAACACTGCATTGCCACGGGAAGAGAAAGTCACTCGAGGAACTCATGTGTTGACATGAGATGCAACAAAATACTTTGTTCTACAATTTCAGAGAAATAGCTAAAAGAGAGAGAATGCTAAGTATTATGAGGGGGGAAAAAATACCACTTCATAGCATCTGTTTTCTAGGAGGGGGTTGCCTTACCTAGACAAGGCATCAAGAGGCTGTTCTTGGGAAAAAGTGATGGAAAAAGCTGTATTTTTCCAGAAGCGCCACTAAGATCCCAGCTCCTTCGGTCCCTTGTGCTGCAAGAGAGGCCGGTCCCTGGCGCACAGCCCTGACCCCAGGCTGCCCAGGGCTGCGAGACCATTTTGAAGCTTGGCAACCAGCAGCCAGAGACGACACGAGGCTCGAAAAGATGATGTAGCAGGAGGAGCTGGAAGTTTATTGGCAACCCTGAAGTCCAAAACACCTGCCAAACTCACCAGCAAAAGCAGCACTCCAGCGCAAGCCCTTTCCAGCAGCCTGCTTAAGACGCACGAAACCTCAGCGTGTACTTAAGTGACCAGAATTTGTAAGAAAAAGTGACTATACCATCCTAAGCACCACTAAGCAAGCAGTCTACAGTCTCAAAAATAAAAGATAAGACAAAGCAGAGGCCAAGGATCACGTAGAAACTATGCAACTCCCACTCACCCATCCCTCTTCTCAGCAGCCCTTTATGCCAGAATTGCAGGGAAGACAGCTTATTTACTGAATAACTAACTCAGAAAATCTAGGGGAAATATATATATACATATATACACAGGCTTTAGGGGTTTATATCTGCTCTTACAGCAGCAAGATGCCATCTATATACAGCTTTTAATTCAGGAAATACTTAACTGCTGCTGCTTGTTCTGTAGGTGTAAGTGTTCTTATTACTACCCAACACTAATGGCTGTTACATCCACACAAAAGACTAACAGTCACTTGTTTAATTCAGAAAGATTACAACAGATTCTCTAAGGAAGGCAAATTTGTAACCTCCCTTTGGCAGGCGAGGTCTCCAATTAAAAGGCAGTTTTAAGAAAGGGAGGAGCAAAAAGTAATTAAGTGGGTTAATACTATATACAGGATTAGCAGCCAGGCGGTCATATAAATAGCTAAGTGCCACATGACAGCTCAGCTGCCTGGGAACTTGCACAATCCCTCACGGCTCGGGCCAAGCTGCGCTGGGGCTCTGAGCACACCAAGAACATGCTGTGCCTTGCAGGACAGAGCCCCAAATCCTGCTGGGCTGCAGGGATGCCCCAAGGATGCAGCTTCCATGGTGCCAGCTGAATAACCAGACAATGCTGGGCCAGGGGTACCTGGCTCCTGATTTCCTATTGCGCCTTGCACGCATTTACCGCTTCGGATGCTGCTTTTTCCAGCTTCTCATCTGCCTCAACGCTTGATTGGGATTGGAATTTGTAACATTGCAATCTAATTCCTATGGAAACAGATGAATGTCACAAACGCAGGATTATGATTCCACTGTGAGCTCAGCAGATGCCGTAGGCAGCACAGACTGCAGCAAGCACAAATCTATGAAAAACAGAATGGGAAGATGCCAAGCACACGCAAATTCTTTATTTGTAGCATTTCAGCACAAAACATCTAATAATTCAGTATATCTGCATGGCAGGCTTCAGTGTCAACTATTAACTCACACTCTAGCAGTGTAAACACCTAGAAAACCATCACACTAACTCAGCCTATTGAAGTAATTTGGATTTTATTGTTAGGAAAAGCAATCACCTACTCAGAGGAAGGATGCTCAGCCAATGCTCAGGCCATTTTTCACTTTGCACTTTAACTCTTTGAGGTGTTCCTGCTTTTGAAGAATTCTTGATTGCAAGATGGCCATGGAAACCTACCGAGACCAAGTTTCTTTCAGCTAAAAGCTCTAAAGCTTTTGTTGCCACGTTTAAGCAGCTGCTCTAACCTCCAAGAAGTGCTGTCCTCTAGGACAGCAGCTTCTACTTCACCTCTCCTAGGAAACGATTTTCTCCTTTTAAAACCTGCTGAGCCCTACCTTAAAATCAAGATAGCATCAGCTCACACCCTGGAATTACAGAGCTGTCCTGCTCTTATTCCAACCAGGACTCCGAGCTAAACTACAGCACTCAAAAGCCTCTGCAAGGTGACCACTTCCTTCTGCACCGCGGCCCGGAGCAAACCCCGCTGCTCCCGGGGCAAATCCCGCTTTTCCGAGGCCGCGAGCAGAGAAGCCTGCTCCTCACCACCAGCCTCTGCCCTCCAGGCTGGAGCAGCCTCCTGTCAGGACATGCATGTGCATTCCCGTTGCTGGAAAGGGGTGGGAAAACTGCAGGCACATGAGCAGGGCCCAGCTCATGCACAACGAGGGTGGATTTGTTGCACGGGAGCAGAGATCTCAGCGCAGGGCACAAGAAGGCACCGCAAACATCTGGCTAGAGGGATCAAGCAGAGCCCAGCAGAGCCCCTTTGCAATGGGCAACAAGACCAGATTTTCACTCCTAGAGCTGCTCATGCAACAAAGCTCAAAGGAGTTTGCCTACAGTAAAGCAAAGTGGGAAAATGGGGGGAAAAACCCACTCAGAAAACCCAAATCCTCCACGCAAGGAGGAGAGTAAGTCTTTAGAGCAATACTGTTAGACAAGGACAGGGTTTGTGCTGTCCCACTAAAGGGTCAGCACAGCATGAACACATTGGTAGAGAAAGGAAAACAGCAGGAATTAGGACAGAAGAGCCTTAGCACTAGGCACGTCCTCCACCAGGAGGACACGCAACAACAAATAGCCTTTCCAAATAACAGTAAAAGCCAGTTCGGCCACTTATATTTTAGGTCCTTGCTCATACTTTGTTTCTACCATCCTGATCTCCTGCTGCAAAAACAGCCCCACTTTCTAGGAACCTGTTTTCCTCCAAGTTCAGCATCCCTTGGATTAACCTAGGCCATTAAAACCTGCCTCTTCCTTTTTCACTGGTCAATTAAACCCGATTACTGGTTGGTCCTTGAAGTATCCAAGTTTACCTTAACGGTACATTGCCATTCACACATCCCTGGCAACAAAATGCCTCAAATTGTATCATCCTTGGATTAAACTCTTCTAGTAGATTCTTTTTCCCCTGCACAGAGGCAAAGAGCAGAGGCAGAGCTTGTACTGCCTGTTAAAAATACAGCCCACAGAGCCTTCAACCCAGCTCCTCTTAATACCACCACACACATTCTGCAGATCTGCAAGAGCATTAACTCGTTTTCCAAACACAAAGATCAGCTGAGGACCTGCTACTTCACAATAAGAAACTCTAAAAAAAAAAAAAAAAAAAAAAAGGAATGAGGAGACTTTAACTTAGCTAACCCCAGTTAAACTCCAACATCTTTACCACCACACCAAGATTATCACAGCTTTTTAATGCTGCTGGATCAGCAACTCGATCTCACTTTTCTCCAGATTATGTTCTTTCCCTTTCTCTGCATTACAGGCATTTGCTTCCAACATTTTTCGGCTGCCGATTAAAGCCTCCCAGCTGAGTCACCGCAGGGACTCGCAGCTAAATCAGGACTTGTGCTGCTGAGTCAGACCGAAGCGGCAGAACAGAGAAACAGTTACACAAATCTATCCTGAAACTTCATTCAGTATGAGCTGAACGCCCAGCTACGTCAAGTGTTTTGCCTTTTTGACTCAAAAAGGCAAGATTATACGTGTGTAACCAGATTTATTTGATGAATTCATCAGCACTGATCGACGAGTGCCTGTGTGGCCCCCTTCAAAGTCAGCCCAGCTGAGAGCAAGGGCTGCACCTCTGTAGGTCCCTTCCAAGCTCTTTTTTTCCTGGGATACTATAAACCTGGTCAGTTACAGTTAAAAACAGTTACTATTAAAGACAAACATAATTTGACTAGGAAAATGCAGCAAGTGAACTACCAAGTTCCATCTGACCAACCTTGCTTGCTCTATTCCTTGGATTTTTTTTTTTCCATGCGGCAGCAAGTTTCTCCATTGTGTGTACCTGAATATCCAAAGGATAATCCAAGCCACTCCTGGCTTTCCTCCCCTTTGCACAGGCTCAAGGCTAAGGACCTGATCCTACAAGGCAAACTGTACAAGCACAGCAGTGGTTATCACTCTACATTGTCCTCAGGCTCCTCATGCTCACGGTCCTCACAACAGGGCAGGTTTTGTCACACTGAATTGCAGGGGGATGCAAAAAGACACTTCACGAATCCATACAGGTTCTCCCACCTTTAGGGTACCACGGAGACCCACACACTGAACTGGAAACATGGGACTTTCTGCTGGAACAATTATCAGGAAAAGTAGAAGAGCAGCTTGGTAGATTTTTCACTGAAGAGCTTGTTTTTAATAAAATGCTTGTGCTTCCAATACTGCCCTTCAGGAAGGGCACAAAGTTTATTACTAAATCAGCTTAATTTAAATATCAGAGAAGTTCAGGCCACATTAAGTGAACATTTTACAGACAGAAGAACAAGCTAACAGTACAAAACCAGACTGAAGACTCACAGATCACCTGAAGCTGCTGGAAAACTCTTGTGTATATTAGTTACTGGGGCATTTTTTAAAAAATAAGACAAAAGGAAGCTCTGGTGATATTCTTGGAACTGGGGAAGGAGATGCCAAGCATTATGTGGAGCTCCAAGGAGTCATCAGCAGGCAGTGGGTATTAGGCTGACTGCGCATTATTGCTTCATGATCTCCCATTTCCCCAGCAGAATTAATTGCTAACATTTGTTACTCAAGTTCACGTCGTTTGTGCAGCCAGCTGGTCAAGTACAGCTCACAGGAACACACTGGCAGTTAAGCCTTGGAAAGTGGATTCCATAGGAGCTATATCAAGAATTTGGCCTTTTTGAGTCAATTAAGCCAGTCAGTAGCTGTGGTATGAACCTAAAGTACCTGGAGAACGTTGAGAAGATGACACGATAGGTCTGTCGTGTTTTGGACATGAATTACTTACTGTTATAATCTATTTACAGCTGTAAAAAAAAACCTCTGGTCACTTCTACATCCTCTAATCGTCACTTCCTTCTTCAAGCTGTCAGCAAAGATGCTGTTTTAAGTGAACCAAAAAACTCCTTCAATGCAACAGGGCCATGGGGCAGTGTTAGGTATTTCTGAAGTGTTTCAAAAATCGAATCCTTCTCTAGTATACTAGCATTAATCAATTTCTTTGTAAGTTTAAGGAGTGTCACTTTGAAAGTCATAGCGTAAGCCTTGTGGCTGTAGTAGCATTAACAGACAGGTCAAAACAGCTATCAAATACTAGCTAAGAATAGGTTCTTATATTAAATTTGTTATATTACCTACCTGCCATTTTTGATAGATTTATAATGAAGAACAAAATGAGAAAAAAGGCACTTCATAGCTCACAAGATACAGAGAGACAAGGAGACCAGACCATTATGTATGCAGGGGAAAATAAAAAAAAAAACACTAATGTAGGAAGCCCTGTCAAAGACACAGAAACTTGAGAGTCTCAGAATTACCCCAGCTAGCGTCAAACCTCGGCAGAGTATCGAGGATTTGTGGTCTGGTCACCTATGCATTTCTGTTCTGAACCAATTCTGCTGCTTTTATGTTTTCCCGCAGGTTCCCAGAGCGTTTGCTAGGAAACAGATGGAGTGACTCCTGAGCCATCCCGCACGGCGTGGCCGCTCCGGCCTCGCTCCGCACGAGGACATTCTGTGCTAGCGAAGTGCTTATCCGGGCGGTTGTCCGGCCGGCTGGTGCAGCAGTCACCATTGGCTCGTTCCCTTCTGTTTTAGCTACCAAGAGCCAGGGATGTGATATCACTACTGGAATGCGCAGCCGCTTTGCTGATGGTGCTGGCTGCGGAGGGGGATGGGGAAAAGAGCAAAAACAACATTTTGTTTGAGGGAATTAATCATCATGCAGTGTACAGGCCTTTCACTACGGTCAGTCCAACATCAAGACTCCTTTCGCGCTATTTTGGCCTAATCCTCAGTCCGGTTCTCAAAACACTAATTTCAACTCTACCTCCTCCTAAGTTTTTCATCCCATACCTAAAATCCAGTGGCTTAACGTTTTTGCAACCCAATTCCCATGTCCCGAGACATTCGAATTTCCTCAGGAGCACACGGATGGGCTACCAGCTACAACCATCTCCCACATGGGGCCCGACGGTCCTTTCCAACAGTTCTAGAGAGAACAAACAGAAAGTCTGTGGCTAAACTAACCCAAAAATCGAGACACACACGAGTTACAGGAGCTAAAGCAAGCAGTAGCAGCAGGATGCAGTCACAGAGCTGCAAGATCTCGACAGGTTCATCCTTCCCAACATGGGTTTTACTACAGAATGAAAACAAACAGCACTGCCTGATTTGATGAGCAAATGGGAGCTCGAGCAGTACCACACTTGAACACTGAAAGGATGGAAAAACTGGTACTTTCACTCCTCCGCTCACCACTTTAATGATCGAGCTCCCCTTTACAAAGTTCATGTTTGCTCTCTGCTAAACACAAGCAAACACAGCAAAGAGGCCAGATAACCAGTTAAACTCATCACCCATGGGAGCTTTGGTGTAAGAATCGAGCACCATAAAGACATTTAGACACGTAGCTGGCAGAAGGAATGAGGGAAAAGCTGAGACCATTCCCAGGGACACCCTGTAGCTACTCACAAAACACTCCAGTATCCAGCCTGCGACACACAGAAAAGGCAGCAGTGATCTCCTTCCACAATAAAGCTTCATTACTTCTAGATGAGGACAAAGCAGTTCTGGTTTATTAGAGTAATTTAAAAGGTTACACTTGAACAACTCAAAGGAGGAAGAGCCTTAAGTTGTTAAGAAAAAAAAAGCCTCCTTGAAGCTCTAACAAGAAATTGAGGGCCAGAAGAGGAAAGAACAAGAAAGTCTCTTCACCCAAGTCCCTGCCTGTGGTTAACACGCACAATTTTCAGACGTTCACCAAAAGGCCTAAGGACATTTTTCTGCTCAAAGTTGTCAGTCAACATTTTAAAATCTCAAACTATAAATTAAGTTTTAAAAGCCACCCTAGACCAGGCAGTTCTGCAGCCGTTGCATATGCAGAGCAGCAGCCACCAACTTCTGCAGGAACATCACAGGAGGCGCCTGAAGAGGGAACAAGAGCTTCTCACAAGGTCGTTCTGACCAAGCTGCATCCCGCTACAAAGAGCATTTTTACGCTTCTGAAGACGGGTCTGGTTAGAAGACAACATTGCTTAAAAAAGGGTAGGAAACCAGTCCTTACTCGAGAGGAATCTCCCCCTGCTTTGCAAGGCCTTTGCTTTGGGCTCGCTTTGAACCGCTCCCTCAGCCGTTTGGGCCCCGTCTTGCTGCTTTAAGCCTCACGACAGCAGCGTCTCGCTGCCTTGAGCGGGGACGGCAGCGATGACAGAAGAAGCTCCCAGTTATTGGGGGTCCTTTGGGGGACGGCTGATGATTAATTGGCAGCTACCAGGGGGTCTCTGCACCCCTCGGGTTAAGGGGGCTGAGCTGGAGTGGGTGCGAGGACACAGAGTGACCCCTGCACCCGCTGCCACCACCGCAGGGACCCCCTGTGCCTGCTGCCACTGCGGGGATCCGCTCGTTTGGCTCCTCCGGCCTCCAGCTGCACGGGATCCTCGCTACCCCGGGACCTCCGCGTGTTAAACGTGAACGTAAACACGAAAACAGCAGCGATCAGAGGAGCAGGGCGAGGAGCCGGGTCCGGAGCCCCCCGGGGGCGCGGGATGAGCCCGGCCGCGGGCAGAAGGGGCTCGGGATGGGCCCCGCAAGGGGGTTCGGGCGGGTTTTACCTCACGCGTCGCTCTCTGCAACGCGCGGGGCGGCCCCGCGCGGCGGCTCCTCCGGCGGCTCCCGGAGCGGAGCCGAGGGGGGACCCAAGGGTACGGCGCCGCCGGGGAGGCCGCAGCGCCCGCGAACGGAGCGGACGGAACCTCCGCCGGCGGCACCGGGCGCCGCGAACCGCGGAGCCCCCGCGGCCCCTTCCCCGCCGGGGAGGAGCCGCCACCTCCCGTCCCGGTTCCGGTTCTGGTCCCGGTTCTGGTGCCGGTTCCCCCCGCCCCGCTCTCACCCATCGCGGCGGCTCCGGCGGCGGCGGCTCCCGAGCGGCGGCGGCGGCCACAATATGGCGGGCGGAGGGAGGGAGGGAAGGCGGCCGTCAAGGGACAAACCTCCTCGGGCGCCGCGCGCGCCCCGCCCCCCCTTAAAGGCGCCGAGCCGGCGGCACTTGGGCGCCCCCAGCGGCCGGGGGCGGCGCAGCAGGCGCGGGGGCAGCGGCCGGTTCGGAGGGGCCCGGAGGTTCGGAGGGGCCCGGGGCCGGTTCGGAGGGGTCCGGGCCCGGTTGGGAGGCGGCCGAACGCTCTAAGAAGTCCTTTTATTATAAAGTGCGTCGCCGCTGCGCGTGTCGCCGCTCGCGGGCGCCGCTCGCGGGCCCTCAGGTGGTGCGGGGCCGGCGGTTGCCGCCCATGGCCATGAAAACGTCAATGGGGATGTTGGGCAGCGTCAGGCAGTGGCTCCCGGGGCATCGTCGCAGCTGCCTGTGCGGGAGAGAGCGGGGTCAGCGCCGCGGCGCCCGGGAAGGGCTGTGGAGCGGCACCGGGCGGCCCTGGGTAGCCCAGTGCAGCCCAGCATGGCCCGGTGCAGCATGGCATGGCCCAGCATGACATTGCATGGCCCGGTGCAGCACGGTGTGACATTGCATGGCACGGTGCAGCATGGCATGGCCCAGCACAGCCCAGTGCGATGTGACATTGCATGGCCCGGTGCAGCACGGTGTGACATTGCATGGCACGGTGCAGCATGGCATGGCCCAGCATGACATTGCATGGCACAGTGTGGTTTGACATGGCCTGGCACGGTGCAGTGTGACATTGCATGGCGCGGTGCAGCACGGTGTAGCATTGCATGGCACAATGCAGCATGGCATGGCATAGCACAGACCAGCACGGCCCAGCATGGCGCAATGCAGTGTGACATTGCATGGCATAGCGCAGCATGGCATGACGTTGCATGGCACAATGCAGCATGGCATGGCGCAGCACAGACCAGCATGGCGCAATGCAGGGTGACATTGCATGGCATGGCGGAGCATGGCATGACGTTGCATGGCACAGTGCAGCATGGCATGGCCCAACGGCATGACATTGCATGGCACAGTGCAGCGCAGTGTGACATTGCATGGCACGGTGCAGTATGGCATGGCCCAATGGCGTGACATTGCATGGCACGGTGCAGTGTGACATTGCATGGCATAGCGCAGCATGGCATGACGTTGCATGGCACAGTGCAGCATGGCATGGCCCAACGGCATGACATTGCATGGCACAGTGCAGCGCTGACATTGCATGGCATAGCGCAGCATGGCATGACGTTGCAAATGGCGTGACATTGCATGGCACGGTGCAGCACGGTGTGACATTGCATGCCATGGTGCAGTGTGGCATGGCCCAGCATGACATTGCATGGCACAGTGCAGCATGGCATGGCACAGGATGGCACAGCATGGTGTGACACTGCATGGCACGGTGCAGCACTTCACAGCACGGCTCGTGCTGCGTCGCATGGCACACAGCAGCGCTGCTTGGGCTGCCCTGCACGCAGGGCACCGCCTGTCCCTGTCTGGGCTGCACGGTGCTGCCTGGCATGGCTCGGCACGGCACACAGGGCACAACGTGGCACACGGTGACACGGTGCATGTGGCAGGGCCTGGCACGCTGCCCGCCCCTGCAGAGCCCTGTCCCCTGCAGGGGGACACGGGGGTGACACTCTGGGCCAAGGAGGGGCTGTTCTGAGTGTCCCCCTGTCCCCAGCACCTCATACGGCCGTTGTGTCCCCATGTCCCTTATATCCCTGTGTCCCTTACCTGCCCGTGTCCCTTTCCTGCCCAGTGCGCCTTATGCCTCTGTGTCCCTTATCTCCTCCTGTCCCTTACGTCCCCATGTCCCACACATCCCCATGTCCCTTATGGCCCTGTGTCCCTTACCTCCCCATGTCCCCTTACCTCCTTGTGTCCTTTATATCTGTGTCCCTTGCCTCTCCCTATCCCTTCCCTCCCAATGTCCCTTATGTCCCCATGTCCCTGGCCTCCCCCTGTCCCTTGCCTCCCGGTGTCCCTTGCATCCTCGTGTCCCTTATGTCCCCACGACCCTTGCCTCCCCCTGTCCCTCACCTCCCGGTGTCCCTTGTGTCCCCCTGTCCCTCTCCATGTCCCGTTCCCTCCCCTTGTCCCTTATGTCCCTCTGTCCCTCGTGCCCCCCGTCCGTCACCTTCCCGCCGTCTGCTGCGCCGCCCCCGGCTCCTGCGCGTCGGGCGCCACGGCGAGGCCGGGGGAGTCTCCCGCCTCTATGGGGAACCTCCGGGCTTGGGGGGTCTCCTGGGAGCTCATGGCGGAGCGGGGGGCGCGCGGAGGGGCCCGCGGCCGCTACGCAGCCGGGCGCTGGGGGGGCCCCGTGGCGGCTCCGCTCGGCTCGGCGGCGTCCCCGGCGGCGGGGACAGCGGGGCCGGGCGCTCTGTGACCCGCCGAGGGGCCCCGCATCACAATGGGGCCAGGAACCCCCCCACCCCGCTCCGTTCCGCTCCGCACGGTGGGAATGGGGAGCGGATGGAGCCGCGGGAATGGCAATTCCGGCACAGGGAGGATGCTGGAGTGAGCGGGTGCTTCCCCCGCTGGCGCCCGCTCCGAGATCCCTAGTGCCACTGCGGGATGCGGGGATGCAGCGGTGGGAATATGGGAGGCGGCGGCGGGATGGGACGGGGCGGCGGGACCCACAGAGGGTCCCCCCGGCCCCGCCGCCACCACCGCCCGTTTCGGCGGCCGCCCGGCTCACGCGCCGTCACCTGCATCACAATAGGGCGCCCGCGTCTCAAAATGTCCCCGGGTGTCCCCGCGGTGGCGGCCGGGGCCGCGCGCGGCCGCCGGGCTCTCGCGGCGGCGCTGCAGGATGACCTGAGAGCGCCGAGGGCCCCGCTTCGCCCGAGGACATGGAGGAGATTTTGCTCGCCAATGGCTACCAGCTGGGCAAGACCATTGGGGAGGGCACCTACTCCAAGGTGAAGGAGGCTTTCTCCAAGAAGCACCAGAAGAAAGTGGCCGTCAAGATTATCGATAAGAGGGAAGGGCCGGATGGTAAGAGGCGACCTCCGGGCCTCTCCTTGGAGGCTTCGATTCCCAAATTTCCACCCGGGAGCGGGCGAGGAGGAAGGTCTTGGGGTTCCACCTGCTCCAGGGAAGGGGAGAGCCCCGTGTGTCCCAGCCACAGGGGGAGGATCGGGCCTTGTTTCCCTGCATCCCCGATCCCGCATCAACCCAGGAGCATCCCTGGTCCCGCATCCACCCGATCCCAGCGGGATGTCCCCTGGCTCTGCAGCCAGCTTGGGGAGGGGTGGCGGGAGCCGGCNAGGAGCATCCCTGGTCCCGCATCCACCCGGGAGCATCCCCATGCTTCCATAAAGAACATCCCAGCGAGATGTCCCCAGGCTCCGCAGCCGGTGGAGCCGGCGCGGATCCCTGCTCTCTCCGCAGAATTCATCCAGAGGTTCCTGCCCCGGGAGCTGCAGATCGTCAAGCGCTTGGACCACAAGAACATCATCCGCGTGTACGAGATGCTGGAGTCGCCCGAGGGCAAGATCTACCTGGTGATGGAGCTGGCCGAGGACGGCGACATCTTCGACTGCGTCTTGCACGAGGGGCCGCTGCCCGAGCGCCGCGCCAGGGCCCTCTTCCAGCAGCTCGTGGAGGCCATCGGCTACTGCCACGGCTGCGGCGTGGCGCACCGCGACCTCAAGTGCGAGAACGCGCTGCTGCAGGGCTTCACGCTGAAGCTCACCGACTTCGGCTTCGCCAAGGTGCTGCCGCGCAACCGCAAGGAGCTCAGCCAGACGTTCTGCGGCAGCACGGCGTACGCGGCGCCCGAGGTGCTGCAGGGCGTCCCGCACGACAGCCGCAAGGGCGACGTGTGGAGCGCGGGCGTCATCCTGTACGTGCTGCTGTGCGCCAGCCTGCCCTTCGACGACACGGACATCCCCAAGATGCTGTGCCAGCAGCAGAAGGGCGTCAGCCTGCCCAGGCACCTGGGCGTCTCCGAGGAGTGCCAGGACCTCCTCAAGAGCCTCCTGGAGCCGGACATGATCCTGAGGCCTTCCATCGAGGAGGTCGCCTGGCACCCGTGGCTGGCCGGGCCCTGAGACGGGCGCCTCGCGCTGTCCCCGAATAAAAGGGGACCGGTTGCTTCTGAGGGTGACGGTTTGATGTCGGTGTTTTCCTTCCTTCCACCTCCATCCATCCCTTCCCAGGGCTGGGACAGGGGCTGGCAGTGCCGAGGGGCTCATGGCTCCAAGCCCTGGAGCTGCAGGGCTTGAGGAGGAAGAGGAGGAGGAAGCCTTCTCCATGCCCTGAGCATCTGCCACCTTCCCAAGGCCACCCCAAGCCCCCAGGGCTACGGGATCCATGGAGCACCGAGCACAGGACCCGAGCAGCACATCCCACCCCTCTCCCATCCGCATCCCTTAGGGATGGAAGCAAAATCAGCCCCAGAGCCCCCCGGTGCTACCTCCCTACCAGCCCGAAGGAGGACACGGCGCAGGCAGCGGCTCCGTAGAATTCCTTTAATCGCCGTTAACTGCAAATCTGTAAAAGGTTTGGAGAAAGTCGTCATTACAAAACTACCAGCTGTTAGAAGTGGGTCTGGTTTTTCACCCCCAGCTACAAAAGGCTCAGGGAGACGCGGAATAGTTCGGAACAGAGAATATTGCACAGACAACCCCACGGTTAACAGGAATAAGAAAAAGACACAGTTGAGCGCGGCCCCCATGATGAGGCTCCTGCAGGACTCAGAAGCTCCCGTGCGTGGTCCCAAAGCCACCCCTAACGCAGCAGCTGTGCTGACAGCTGCATTTGGAACCTCTCCCATGGAAAAACAACTCCGAATAGTTTCCCTAGGTCACTGCTATCCAGAAAGGGAAGAAAAGCCCCAGCTCAAGCTGCGCAGCTCTCCAAGAGGCAGAGGGGATAAAAGCGGTGCCGGAGGGGCGGACACGGGGGCTCCATCCCATCGGGATGCCTGGGCATTAGCAGCGGCCCTCGAGGAGCAGTTTAAGGTGGTGGTGCAGGGCGAGAGGCACCGAGGAAGCGTCGCAGGAGGGGGTTTAAGTGCAGGAACCAGGCGCTGCTGGCACGGCGGTGCCGCCCCCGGCAGCGGGTGCAGGTTGAGGGGCTCGGGGTGCTGGACCAGCACCGGGAGAGGCTCTGATCCCGGCGAGACCCATCGCTGCCAGCCCAGCAGCGCTCAGGTAAGAGCCGGGCACAAGCACTTTGCTCGCAGAATCTGACTACGCAAAACCCAGCAGAGGGGAAAGCATCAGCCCTCGGCGCTTAAAGCTGCTGCTCTTGCAGGAGTTTCCAGTACAGAAAGCTTCCAAGACAAAAAGCCAGGCAGAAGCTCGGGAGTTTGTAGGGAGCTTGGCTCCTTTGGGCAGTGCCCAGCTCTGGGCTGAAGCCAGGACCAGGCACCCTTCATTGCAGCGAGGGGCAGAGCAGCAGCTCCGGCATCTCCAGGACAGCGCGGAGCAGCGGGAAATGGGAGCAGTTGGCCTTGGCAGGGCTGTTACACACACGCACGAGCAGAGAGTCAAGGCTGGGGACACCACGCGCCCCTGCCCGCTGTGCCAGCTCCCCTGGGTACCCCTTGCTGCACCGCAGCAGCCTCCACCCCGGTGCCAGCGGCGTCAGCGCTGGCCTTGCCGAGTGTCCGGGACCTCCTGAGCAGAGGGGCTCCCTAGCAGCTAAGTGAACAAGGTGAACGCCGCCTTCCTCCTCCTCCTCCTCCACACGCCAACAGGTCACTCGAGTTGCCCACAGGATTTAGCAGGGATGAAACTCTTCCAGCCTGGAACTGCAATCCCCAGCACAGTTACACACAAAGGAATAGCCGGTCCGTGATTTAATTCACATTCGATGGTGGAAATGAGCCTGCCACGCACGCTGGAAGCTTTATTCCCAGTCTTCCCACTCTTCATCTTCCAGCTGCAAACAGGAGAAATAGCCCTTAGGGGTTTTTTTTTCCCCCTTAACTTACCAGCCATCTGTCAGAGATCCTCCTGCTCAGGGCACTCGAGTTGGTGCAAAGCCCGACACGCATCCGCGTGCTCACAACAGGGATTTGCAAGATCCCAGCTAAATTTGGCTGCCTCCAAAAGGAACCAGGACTTTAAACTCACTGCAGGACAGGGGATGCTGCAGCACTGCCCCTCCAGGTCAGCAGATGCTGCCTGGCCCTGGTTCCTACATGAGACCAAGTGCTCAGCACCAGGGATTTGTCCTTTTTCTCCCCCTAGCCTGGTTCTAAGCCCAGGGAAGCC
>VWPW01016040.1:1563359-1585994 GCA_013389825.1 Crypturellus undulatus | reverse complement strand
CTTTTCCAGGTACGGAGGTGAGGCTGTTATGTTAAGTATTTTTCCAAACAATTTATACAAATTATATAAATATAATTTATAATATGCTGGAACATTCCTAAAAGCATTCCTAAAGATAAATATATGGTTGCAGTATATGATACATGCTCAGATTTTATTTACCTGTAATCAAGAGCGCAACTCCACAGATGGACATGAAAAGTTGTAACTGTAGCTGGAGGATTATATCCCAAGACAGGCTCATCAGAAATATTCAGAAAGTATAAAATCTAGAAATCACAAACATATTTTTATAATCTTTCAATATGTGTTAAGAAACAATTATGAATTATAAAAAAAAGTCCTTAGCACAAAAAAGCTTAGTTGGTAGAGGTGTTCCCAACTATCTCAATACAGGAAAGCACTGAATGTAAACAGGGCAAAAAATACACCAGTCAAACAGCATATGAGAAAAATTTGGAAGAACCTGGCCACAGAACCGTGTTTCTAGCTGGTTATCCAACTCCTCTCAATGTATTTCTACTGCATTTTACAAACAAACTCTAATTCATTGCTCTTTGATGCTGTTATGGTAGTGTTAGGAATATTTGCTTTGTCTATCAGCTGCTTATTTTCTATAAAGAAAAAGTAAAGGGGAAGAAGGATTCACTTTGAGAATCACTAAATCTCTCTCAACTTTGTTACAGTATAAAAGATAAAATTTTGTCTTTAAACATTTCTCCGAGCATAGTACACACCAACCCTGTTGGTCTCTTCAGTCCTCTCTCTCTGTCTGAACTTTGACTAATACTTCCACCTCCTCCCTGCCCTCCCTACAAAAAAAAAAAAACTATCCAAACACATTTCAGGCAAGATTCTCAACTGAGAGGGAAAAAACACTCGCAGTAGCAATACAATATGTAAAGTGGGCTACAAGAAGACATAAAACACCACACACAGAAGAAAGGAGTGACACATCTGAGCCTGAAGCACCAGGTTCCCATAGTACAGCTCCACACAGATACACTATAAAAACACATGTAAAAATATGCATACCATGTATCTTGTAGCAGGGCAGTTTGAATTACAAGGCTTACAGTCTGTAATTCCGCGTGGAGTAATGTGCAAATACACACAACTACATCATTGCTCTGCTAATGGCATGTCCTAACTCATACTCTCCACCCACAGCTTCCAGGTCTAGGTTCTCCAGCCTTGCCCGCTAGGCTGTACCTCTGAATCCACTCGTATCAATATAACCCTATCAATAGCATTAGGCTATGGAGATTTCCTACATGAACTACACCTTTTAAATTTCCTCAGGCTGCCCTGGCAAAGATTTAGATTGATGAGATGAACTGCAACAAATGAATACAGAAATTGAAATCTGAGAACAAATCAGTAGTCTATCAGTGCTATCCAAGAGAGAAGAGGGTAAAAACAAACAAAAAAAAACATACACCTACAAGAACAGAGTGGGATAATGAGTCAAAAGCTAACATCAGTATTTCTCACTAAGGTAAGCTTGATATTTAGAGCAAGTATTAAAGCAATGACACTGACATTGAAGATGGAGTTGAGAAAACTAGTAGTAGTAATCTGACCTGTTCGTGCCAGCTTAAACCTGAAGGCAGTACTCTGTGCTGAAGGGTAGCTCCTCTTAGTCCAACAGCAACTAGAAATTCCTGTACAAGAAAGTTGCAGAAACTAGTTTACATTAAATACATATAATTATTACATATAATTATTTGAGATTTAGAATATGAAGCAGTCTTACTTCCAGACAGTAGGCAGATCCTGGAATAGAAACAAAGAAAGGCCTGGGCTAGATTTGGAATCTGAGAAGACATCCTTTCCTAAACAAAAAACCCTAGCTAACACAGTTGTAACAGTAGAATTTAGAAATGATGACCATTTTTGTGGTAGTAGTGTTAGGAAGATGATCTGTTCATTCATGCAGAGATTCTCCAGAAGTACAAACCTCATGGTCCTTTATTATGCTCTTCAAACCTGAGTCCATTGAGCCACAAATTTGCTGTACTAGTCTGCAGATTCCATCTCTAAATAACTCCACTAATCCATTCGTCACCACTAAGCCAGCTAACAGCTCATCTTTTAGTCATGCTAATGAATGCTACTGCCAAAGTCAAAAGAATCACTCTTATTACCAGAGTGCAGCTCCAAGTAAGGAAACAAAGTCTGCACATTTATGACACTGCCAGTGAGCCAAACAAAATTCTTTTAACTCTTTATATTTATTCCTGCATGGTTTGGTACCCGATTAAAACTCAAGTGAACAAAAATAGGTTTCAGTGAGAAAAAGACCAACTGACCAACAAGTACATTCATTAAAGAAATAAAGTGAAGCATGGAAAAAAATAATATCATGTTTGATACTTAAGTACTACAATCCATCCAAAATATGAATTTAATACAATATTATAGTTTAAGAAAGAGAGTGGCTCTGAATTCATGATTTCTTTACCTATGGTCTTTGTAACTCCACACTTAGCATTTCCAGAAAAAAAATGAGACAGTCAAATAAATTACAAAAGTGAAATTTTGAGAACACAAACCTTTGTATTATTCTCCAATTTATCTGACTGTATTTTAACCGCAACGGTCAGCATGTTCAGAGAGTCGCCTCCCACACCATCTGACATAGTCCTACTAAGGCCATCCTCTTCACAGAAGCAAATGGTTGGTTCTAACCAATGGGGCCGTATTGTGCTGGGCAGACGGACCTCAGATGAAGGGACAATCCCATCCACCAAACCTGCAGGGACATTTTCGTATGAGTTATCTGGTGCATCAAAAAGCTGACAGGAATTTAAGAAATGCTAAGAAAATCATTTAGAGTGATTTTCATTACCACCAATTCAGGTTAGTCATGCACACTTACAACTATAAACTGGGAAGGAGAGGTAACAGGTAATCCAATATTTAGAACCATGGTTCCACATAAGATGTTCAAAGTAACTTTAACTTTTCTAGCAAAAGTTGTGTGATGGTGCAAGATTAACCTCTAAACACAGAATAATTAAGCCCCACACTGAAAGTCCACTGACAACAATTCATTCAAATACATTCAAAGGGAAAAGTTTTGAAGTTTAACTGTGGGAGTGTTTTCAGCCATACAGACTACACAGTCACTTACAATCTTAATCTGCTGGCTACAATTAGGTTTCTACTGCTGCAGACTGTGCAGTACTATTTTAAACCAAGCAACCACTAAGACAGAAAATGTGTAAATGCAACAAACTATAGCTAAATTGTCAGAAGACCACAAAATCTTTAATGATCAGTAGCAGACAGGGTTACAGACCTGCAATTTTAAGTTGAAGAGTTAACTAAGAAAATATAGTTATCATTAAGTTGCACTACTGTAACAGAGAGGAACATTAGCTATGAACAACGGTTCTATTGTGCTAAATGATACACTATCAGAACAAAAGGAGAGTATTTCTTCTAAAAAAGTGTAATCTTATCTCATGTCAAATTCACCCTGAAAGCCACCATAACCCTATCCCTACCTTGGTGATATAAATTGAGGCTGCTAGAATGAAGACAAATGTAGTGTCTATCTTCAAAGCCTTCGTATTTAGTCACACTAAAAAGCGAACCACTGTTGAATTCTAACCAGAATTCACCATATTTTCCTTCCAGTATATTTCCATCATCTTTCTGAAGAAAGAATAGGAGAGGCAAAATGATTATTTGTGCAATTTGTTCATTTAAAGATAGTCTAACATAAAATGACAGTTACACATATTTGCCTGTGTTTATTCTCATATTAAATATCAAGTAAGTAGAATTGCTCAAATATTATATAGCATTATAGTCTAGTTATAGTATGGTAATATCAAGACTATAAAATAATTTTAATGTTATTGTAAACATCTGCACTTTCCCCAAAAAATGTATATACATCATGAAGGGGTTCCACAGCCAAAACAACAGGATAACTTTGACACACGCTGCTCAATTTTGTGCATTATTTTCAGATCCAGTACCTCACCTTTATATCTGTGAATATTGAAACTAATCCATGACTAACATTTAACACAACAGAGAGGAAGCTTTGTGAGTTCTTATTCTGAGAGTCAAGCTTTTTCCTTCTGCGTGAACGATAGTTTGCATCAACTGCCGAATAATACTGCAGTGTTTCCTCCTCAGATCCGCTCTCATCATCTATGAGATGAAACAGCAAATGCAGGGTTTTTTTTAATCAGTGCACATATTATGCCAATAACTTAGTGTTTTTACAAACTGTAATATAATTGAATTCCACACTTATATTTTAATTAATACAACAGCCTTGGGATACGTAAATCTTTTCTTATAAATTTGCAAATTCTTTCCACTATCAGCTTAATCATTTCAGCCAATTATGTTTTGTACCATTATAATTATAGATGATTTATTCAGTGTATTACCATAATGAACCGCAGGTTTAAACTGACTAAAGCTGTCTTTACTAAAAGTGTTGATGAGCTGGCTGGCCACAGATAGTCCAACACCATAAGAGAGGTTTTCAAATGTTTCTACAGGAGATGGAGCTGTGGGTTCCCACAACAACAAATCATTGCTGATCCTAGAAAGAAAGAAATTATTATTACATAAAATATAATCATATATTCCCATGTAGTAATGATTAATCAAACAGTATTTCTTTTACAGATTTCATATAAAAGTAAACAAGGAAGAGAAAAAGTTCAAGAGTACAAGAAAGAATAACATATTAATATATAAAAGCAAAAAATTTTTTTATATATCCGTATATAATGATATGCACATATCAAAGCTAGCATTTACCACTGTCATAAAAACTCCTCTATTACTAGGTGAATATTTCCTCTGTATCTGTATCTATTAGTTTAGAGGAAACTAAACATTGTATAGAAATTCTGAATAGGTTCTTTCTTTGAAAGCAATGGACTTTCTCCTCCTCTAATGAAATCTGCCTAAGTGCCTTTTGCAGTTGGCTGCTAAGGCACAGATCTGATCTTAGTTGCTATGACAGATATTACCATGTCTTATAATTTATACAACACTTTCTATTCTTAGAAAACTACACTAATGAGTTCCTGCTATAGCTACTCATTCAGTAACTTTTATCAACAATGAATACAGAACTAGAAGTACACACAGGTTATGACAACCAAGAAGAGTATCACACTTACCTATTGTAAAGTTTTTCATAAAAGCTTTTGCTTGGTAATGTTAAATGAATGTTTGGTAATGTGAGTTCCAGTACATAATGAGAATTACTGATTGTTTTATCCTGAAACTCCGTCATTTCAACTACATCTCCTGGCATCACCATCTGAAAGGAGAAGGAAAAAAAAAAAAAAAAAGATCTAAGTGAAAAATATTTTGCATATGTCAATGCATCTAGGGTTGGGAGAACATATTGATTCAATCTACAATGATCTCAACAGCAGTAAGATAACTTTATAGTACCTCTTCATTTTCAAACATGACCCTACGAGAAGAAAAAGGAGAAGGTTCTGGTCTTCTAAAATCACAGACATCCTTCAAAGAATGGGACCCTCCTTCTTCTTCCTCTTGAAAGTTACCATCTCCTTCTTCCTCCTCTGCTGCTATCCTTTCCAGGATTGAGTGCACAGCTAGAGGATTTATTTTCAATACAATCCTGATATTGGAGAAATTATTCATAATAAGCCATTAGAGAATTTTTATAAAAGTACAGAGCTACATCTCCTTTAGCTTTACTAGCTAGCCAGTATACATGCAGAAAGCCAACCAATGATCTCTAACACCTTTTATTAGACAGTGATACCAGGTGAAATCAAGGAAATGGACATACACTTTTATGCACAAAGATAAAAGAATTGCCAAGTCAAAAAGCTTAGCCTCCAAAAGCAGGCTAAGCAGGAAGTTTCAGGCCTATAATCACTTTTCACACACACACACACACAAAATTAAAACTGTCTTGCNACACACACACACACACAAAATTAAAAGTGTCTTGTGTTATTACAAATAGGGAGGAGTTTCAGCAATTCTCAGACTCCTTTCAATAACTGCATATTATTTTTTTAAAATGGGCTTTTAAACTATATATGTCACAGGTTTCATTAAAATTAGAAAATTATACTACTACACACTACTCTCCACGTAACCTATGATGAAAAATAGAACATTACTTTACCGAGGCCAGTCAAAGTTATCTGATGATGTCATATCTCCATCCATGCCACCCGATACTTGAAAAAATTTTATTGGTGTCTCTCCTTTATCTTCTTCAAAAGAACCTGAGCAGAAAAAGAGAGTAGAAAAAAATAACACATGAAAGTAACACTAACATTGTGTTTCCCGTTCCTCAGGATAGAGTTCAACAAGCTAATTGTGAACACTGCCTGTAAGATACTTATAAAGCAAATTCAGTTTGCTTTTTCAATAAAAATTGATATATAATTGTTAGAACTCAAAATCATTTCATACTACCTTATAGCAGAAGTTAGAAAACATCACATTTTTAATGCAAAAGCAACACTGCATTATGCCATACCCTTGAAAACTAAAAGTAGCAAACAAATCAACAAAAAAAGGTCTCAAACGAAGACCAACATGACAGACTTATTACTTTGAACGTTTAGAGGCATAAAAATATTAAAGTTCTCTACATGGCATTAATTTAGAAAATCATGATTCACTTTATTTCTAGACTAGAAGGGATTGCTTACTTGCATAACTGTAATCTCTTATTATAAAGTATATATCATAACCCCATTCCAGAAATCCCAGAGCCACCCTAAATCAAAAGAAACTGGTACAACAATAACAGGAAAAAATATATATATGAATTGGTTTTCAAAAAAAAATATGTAAAAGAAAAAGGGAAAAAGTTTCAAGAGGAAAAAAGTTTCAGCGAATTCACATTAGAAAATTTCTGTCTCAACTAAGTAATCACTGAAAAAAAAAAATCAAATATTCTTTTTAATTTGAATTTGAATATTCTTACCAGTAAGCTCTTTAAAGGTGAGTTCTAATTTAACTTGTTCTGGAGTGGACCCTCCTATAAACTCAGTCTTAAATTCCACATCTGTAAATTCAAGATGAAGAATCTCCTTCTGAAGTGATTTCTTAAACCAAGGTCCTCTTTCCTGATCTGACCGTAAGTCAGGTATCGGGAAGCGAACAGAGAGATTTAATGCTGGCGCAGTGACTTGAACGGAAACTCTACAGTTTGCAGGAGTATGTGAATCATCCAGAAAAACTTCAGTAAATGCTTTATGCTAAAACAATAATGATGACAGTAAATAATAAATAATAAAACAGATAGAATAAAAAAAAATACTACTGGGAAGGTTTTTGATGACATAATACATAAAAAAGGTGGTAAAAACAATACTAGAACCAGTTATTTTTGTTTGTTAGGTTACACTTCTACTCTGTGTACACTTCTATTGTACTGTTAAGATATTATTTAGTTAAATGTTATTCATGCATATGCATTCAAAAGAAAGGCTAGAAATTCTTCAAAAATGACTATTTGATCTTTCTCAAGATCTCAAGACCGTAGGAGCAGCACACAATAGTCTGCAGCAGTTAGGCATTATCATGTCTTAGATAAAGAAACCCTATTGCTGAGAAGCCAGGAATTACTACCACAGATATTTTTCCTTCTCAGTAAGTTGTGGCTTCCAGCTCCTTTCATTGACATGTGTCATTCAAAACTTTCTTGATTGTATTATATTGCTCACTATTTTTGAAAAGAATCAAAATGTTCAGGATATAATTATATTGGTATTTTTTTTTTTTTACATTTTATGAAATTTTTAAACGAGGAGCTTTCACTGAAGTCTAGATTCTATCTAAAGTAGGTTTTAGAGACTAGTTTTTCTGTCATCAATAATACTTTCCATAAATATTCAGCATGCATATTAAACAATTTCATATCCAACTTACCAGACTAAATTGCTTGTTGTAAGAAGTGTACATATGAGATGCCATCATCTCCACTGTGGTTAGTTTCTGAGGTTGAAGTAAAGAATTTAATCTGTCTACAATACTAATATCCAATTCACAAAACACTGGGCTTAACTTTATTTGTAGCTCTGCTTTTTGTGGAACAGAACTTAGTCTCCCTTGACTACCCTGAAAAAAATAAAAAAAAGGGGAGGACAGGAGGGGAGAGAGAAATAAGGATAAAAAAAGCAGTGAAATCCTTAAAAACGATGTAATAAAATTAATTTTAGACAACAATTGTTAAGGCCTTTCTGTTCTATGGAAAGGTATCTCTTCCCTCAGCATCAACAAAATCGCATAACAAATACTACACAGGAACTTATTTTTATCCCCCACCTTACCTGAGGTCCTCTATTATCTGAATGCTTATAGTGAAGCTGAAGGCATGGCACAGCATGAGAATCATTTTCTTCCTTAGAATGAAACGTCAACAGCTACAGAATAAAATAAGATTTAAAAGAATTAATGGGTAAAGAGAAAATAGTAGTCTCAGGAAAAGACATTTATGACATTTTACCTAGGCAAGACAGAAGGTAATTGTGTGGTCAAGTTAGGCAATAGAACCCTGGTGCCACTGTTAGTCCATCTAGTTGGTGAGACATTTTACCAGACTGCTCTAATCAGCAAAGGAGTCGAAACTGTAATCATCACCTAAAGAAACTTTTCCGTTGTTTAACTCCATCAGTTTGTTTTTAGGAAACGTTTAGTTTAATACCAATCTGTGTTAGCTGTATTTACAATGTAAGTACACTATTTGAGTTTGGTTACTTAATACTAATTGTGTCAGTGAACCAGGCTGGTATCATTACCTATCTGAATCTGCAATCAAAATATTAAATTGTATCTTAAAACCACACAATTACTGTAATTTATAACTATTTAAAAGTCTTAAGGATTTCAACCACATTTCTTTTATGTAAAACTCTTCTGCATTTTTTTTTCACATACCTCTGTATAGTGAGGCTGAATGGAATGAGAGTCAGTAGAAAAAAGGCATTCCAGGAACTCCATTTCCCCAATGGATAAATCAGTACTGAAACTTCGCGAGGCAGACCTTTGTCTTTGTTCATAAGAGACTTTGATGCCAGTACCTATAAATCTGTCATAAAAAAGTAAGAATGTAAATAAAGCTACAAAACAAACAAACAAAAAAATCCACTTCTGATTATAGTAGATTCTAACACTGACAATAAAGATAAAGGAACACACTTAGCAGGTATTTTCAACAACGGCAAGTGAAGAGGAACTTTTAATCTACTTTACGTCTAACTTTAGGTGCAATTCACCTGAAGTTGGGCATCTAATATCCTTAAATGAACTATGAAAGACTCAGATTTCTCAGCAACTGTAGATTATATGTATGCATAAAAAATAAATAAATAAAAAGTCCCATAAGTATGCTACAGCATGCACTGTACTCCTGGAAAACCTCTCCCTAACTGTCTTGATTATCTTGCTCACACTTACTTCAAAACCATACTGATACCTGGTTTTGCATTAAAAAATCTAAGCTCCTGCAAAAAGAAACCTTGTTGTTGTCATATAAGTAGTCCTATAAAATACAGATTTTTCTAAAGAAATCCTTTATTTTATTGTCCTGAGTGTGCAAATTTGTGTAGTCAAAACTGCTCATATTTGATTTATCTATACTAGAAAAGATTTAGGTAAGGTTGCAAGCTTATCAATTTTTTTTTTCCTGAAACAGCTTATGTAGATCAAAGTACTAAGTGACACAATCCCAATGGAAATAAACTTAATTTATTCAAGCTTATTCAAAAGATATTTTTTCTTTATTATATTTATTAAGAAGCAAAGTTATACCTAAGGTGATCATGAGAACAAGCTTCTGCAAATACTTCTCGGAAGGACAGAAAATCTTCTGATGCAAACTTAATTGGCTCAATCTTTTCTATTCGGGTAAAGAAATCCCGAGCCATTGGTGTCAATGGATTAAGATTCAGTGAACTTTCAGGTGGGGATAAAGGGTCAATGTGCAGTACAGACACTGAGAAAGTTCCCACTGCCAGTCTAAAAAGAAGCTCAGGCCTGGATTCATCCACTGAAACAGATCTGGATGGAATAGCTGAAATACAAAATTAAGTTCAAGTAATTTTTCAGTAAAAACACATACATAACATCATCTCATTTGTGATTTTCATTTCTTTTCACCAAGTCGTGGAGTAACATTTTATTTCCAGAATTATCTGGAGATCACAAAGCAAAGCAATATTAACTTACACGTCCTTCTTAAGGAAGCTTGATGAACCACATTGGCTGTAAGTGAAGAACCTCTTGGTGGTTGTAGCTCTTGTTTGTTACGATCAAGAAAATCACCCCAAGTTGGCTGAAGCTAAAAGAAAAATATGTATGACCTTAAATTTACAAAAAAAAAAAAAAAAAAAAAAATCTTTACAAACCTGCGATATAACAAAAATAACCTAAAGAAACTAAACAGGTGACTGTGCATGACAACCAACAATGGATCACTTCACAGGATGTTACCACTAAATTACACGGCTTTTCTTCGGGCTATGAGGCAATTCTACAATACTCTTACATTTTTAAAGCAAAATAAAGTTTCTCTCTCACTAAGTACAGGTTCTTTTTTTTCTCTGTAAAAAGCAAAACTGCTCTCTACAGTTCTTAAGAAAAACACTTGGTACATAATAGATATGGGAAAGATGGAGATATTAATAGAGTAACTTTGTGCTTTTTGAAAACTAAAGTAATATACAATTTTGCACTTTTCATTGTCACCAATTTTGCAGTCTATACTACAAAAACATCAAACATCAAGCATGGAGCTATAAATAAAAGTCAAAGCTTTTTTCCATAAATATGCTGTATAAGCCCCAAGCCATTTGAAAACAAACGCATTCTATTTCCTGTCTTGGTAGCCAAACAGATAAGAAACTTTCAAAAATGGTTTTCTTTTGCAACTATGGAAATGATCTGCTAAAAACACCTGTACACCCTTAGGACAGGTATAGAATGAATTTAAGCCTATAAATACACATTAAAAGATGCTGGACAACAATTGTCCTAGAATTTTGCAATAGTTCCTGGTATTTATGCACACAGGATGTTTATGTAAAAGTTTCAGAGAAAAATCTTATTTCAAAAGGGGTTTTAAATGTACTTAATACTATACCACAGTAGTGCTCAGTGGAGATCCTGCTGGTGTAGTTGTGTATGTACTGGTTAGAGACAAGTCTAGATCCATAGTTGGAGGGTCTCCAAGAGGCGGAAGGGAGGAAAGGCTGTGAGACATGTCCATTTCAGCCATTGAGAAGAAAACTTCTTCTTCTAGTTAAAATCACAGATATCAAAATGTGAGTTATTTTCCTATCAAAAATATTAACCACAGTTTTAACAGAAATTTACTTGTAATTTCAGAAATATAATTGTTGGACATAATATTAACCAGCTAAGCATATTATTTTCAGTAGTTTCAAATTCTCTCACATCAAAGCTGGATGTATTTAAGAAGATGAATACAAAAAAAAACCCACTAAAAACTTATCTAATGCTCCATCTTCCTCTTCAAGCTGGCATAAATTAATATACTCCTTATTTTCACGGAAAGATCAATAAAGAAATTATGGGAACAAGAATACAAAAATCAGAGCAATAAACTATTATTTTATATTTATTTCTTAACCATTCATTCAGAAAAATCTTACTGCATGTGTATTTATCCTGTTGCACATCAGTGTTTTGAACATTTTTAGCATAACCCTGAATCCAGTCTAACCTGACACCTAGTTAGGTCTTACATTTTTATTTAGAAGCGGAATTAATCCATTATCCATAGATAATGGATTATTCTACGACAAACTTCTTTTGGTAGTTTATATACCAAATATATTTGGCATTAATACGTGGTATTCTTTAGAAAGATTAAAAACTGAAAAATGAATTTGTACAGTCTAAACACCAGGTTGTTCGCTGTGCTGCAACATTTTTAATACTCACCACGACTTGAAGGCGTTCTAGCACTCTCCGTCTCATAGAAGCTTTGCTCAGATGATGCTCCTGCAGATAAAGACTCTTTTCTTAAATAACGTTTCAACTCCATCTGAATCCGATACTCATCTTCCTGTTGCATGGGTCGGTTTTTCCTGTCTTTATTTGACAATTCTATCCTGCTTAGGCTCTCTAGATTACAGAAAAAGTGAGAGATAAAACCCTCTATTATTTCTTTACCAATATCACATGTAAATTGAACAATGAATCTAAAATATAACCGAATAATCTGTAACCTAATCTAAACCATAATATATCTTTAAATATAAAAATATGCACATGAGCATGGTATATATCCACTTCCTTTTTAGTTTTGGAGATTATTTTCTCTTTAATAGTACTTCCAAGACTCAGGAGAAACTTTTAAGGTCATCTATGCACATGTGTTTACAAATGGTATCAGCATATATTTCTCTTCTAGGCTGGCACTATAGACTAGTGGACACAACTTCAAGAATGTGTTTCTAATAAGAAATTAAAATTCCAGGCTTTAACATGACACAAAATAGGATAACGTTTTAACTCTTGTCCAGTTACATAAAAAAAAAAATAATAATAATAAAAATTTGATAAAACAATTAAATTGGTAATATTAGAAGAATATCAAACATCTACTTTAGGACATGACAAATATTTTCTAAAAGTATCAACTAGGTACCCAAATAATGAATGTCATTACACCAAATAACTAGAAAAACTGTATCTCATCCTGCCTACACTGCCAGGCCTCTGGCCAACAGAAGCTATGAGAACCAAAATTGTTTTGACCTCCTGACCTTCTCCAACTTCCATTTCTTCATTTTCCCCATATCTTGCCCAATTCTATGTTTACTTTCTAAACCTTTTTATTAGCTAGATTTTCATTAAAAACATGTATAGCGTGCAAATGAAACCTGTAAGTGAGTTATAGCCAAATGAGAGTTGCAAAATGTTTTGCTATAAGTGGATCTAAATAAGTTTACCACAACTTTTTTTTCCCCTTTTCAAAAAACTTGTTTGTCTGCAAATTTCATTTGCAGATCACCTAAATACTTATTTAACATTTAGAGAACATGCACTTGCCTGGTCCAGCAATAGCTGCTACCATGTCCAATAGAAGATGTACCTGCCTTGGTGACAGAAATAGATGCATGGAATCTATTTGTCCATCTACATCCAACTTGAAAATAAAAATAAAATAATACGTTATTTTCATCAACTATCACAGAAATTTTCTTTAAATATCCCCAGTCAACAACTACAGGCTGGCGTACAGCTTCACTGGTGTAAGATAGCTGAATGTCCAGTGTTTCCTTTTAACTGTTTCTGTTACCTTTTCTTTCCTTCCTTTACACAAGCTACAGATTTTGTGTTCTAAGGACACACTGCAATATCATCACCTTCTTCTAAATGACAAGAGCTTGAAATTTAAGCACATTTTGCTTCTAACTTGGAGATTTTGGTAGCTTGTCAGGGTAATTGCAGATGTAGCACTGACAGTTTATTTGCTCATACTAATACACAGGTGCCTAAAAGGAAAATTGAAGATGACCACTACACTGCTAACAGTTTTGCTTCTTTAATTAATCCAGAATAAGTAACAGTATAAAGTCAGCAATATGAACTAAATATAAAATCCTGAAATCAATACCCGCTGAAGGAGGCCTTACAATTTGCAAGGTTCTCTTCAGAAAATTCTCTTTAGTGGACAGTTTAATACATCCATAATCTTTCTTTTTAAATGGTGGAATGTTTATAGAATCCTAATTTTAATACGATATATTAAAAGAAAAGGAAACCACTTTTCTTCCCTTAAGAGTAGTTTAAATTAATTCTCTTAAGGACTTGAATAGATTTAATTTTCAATAGCAGAGTCCTGTATGCCCAGATGTTCATCCATTCATAATGACCATAAAGGAAAAATAGATATGCCGGGGAATGCATTTATATAAAAGTTAGTTTTTATATATATATTTAAAAAAAAAAAAAAAAAGGAATAGCAAATGCTCAATTAGTTATTTCCATATTGTTTCCTCTTATCTTTTCCCTTCCCTAGGAAAAGTGGAGGAAGAATACAAAACTAGGTTTTTCATACTTGACATGAATACACTTTTCTTTTGTGGTTTACATACTTGAACATGTTGTATTCAAAGGAGTTCCAACATAGTTTAGTTTTGAGATCTAATACTTGTTCATTTATTTATAAATATGAAAATTTCCTGCCCATAAGGTACTTGTAGGAAAAGAGTATACCAATTTGCTCTGCTAACATGTTGTGCTACTTCCTGGCAACCTCATAACCTTGTATAGACAGCATAAATATGTCTTAACATATATATATGGGTTTTGAATGCACAGAATTTTTATTTTTCATATAAAATTAGGAAATTTAATAATAAAACATCTGTCTCATTAAGACTCTTACAGTTATTTTTACACAGTAAAAACAAAACCAAAAAATCCTACATGACTATATTAATTTAGCTAAAGACCAGGAAAGGATGACTAACCTTCGCTCCAGGAAGTACTTCATTTTGCTTTAATGTTAGGCTCAACTCCATTCTACCAATCAGCTTACTGATCTGTACAGGGTCAGAGGGAGTAATTTCTGGCAAGTTCCGTGTTAGTTGTGGATGTGGCTCATAAGTGATTTTTGGGTTCCAGCTAGGTGAAAGCTTTGGTTCAGTTGCCTTAAAATGTTAAGGAGAAAGGAATAAGAATGTATTCCAATACTCATCAACAAACCTAAAACATATATTTCAAATAAGTTTATCACAGAAATTAGAGTTTTACTCAAATATAAATTTGAAGTATTTGAAGCAGAAATAGATTGATAACCATGAAAGAAGCAAAGCACTTGCAATATGAAACATGAAGACTTTGCAAAAAAGGGATGCAAGCTTCCACAGAATATTGAAGTAGAGAGGACTTCCACACATTAAAGTTGCAACCAGACTCCATCTTAAGTTTGGCTCAGTCCCAAGGTCACCATTTTTTTTCCCCCCTCATCAAAATCAACAGAAATCAATTATTATTTTATATATATATATATAAAAAATAATATGTATATCAACACAGATCTAATAAATTCAATTCCTATATCCGTCAGACTGAGTCTAATATATGTATGTTACAATACATTTTATCACTGATCACGATACACTCATACATAACATATTTCTTTTTACCAGCTGTGTAGTTGAGCAGACTGGGGAGGACTTGGCTGAAGCAGGAAACTCATCCCAGAAGAAAGAGACACCTGAGAGATGAAGCAACTTATGAGCAAAGGCTGTGGGCTGATGCACATTAATTCCAGAGCATTCATCTGCAGTTTCGTCACAGTACATTGTTCTGGGAGACAAAAGAAAGGAAATAAAGATGGTAGGAACAGCGTGCAATTTTTTACCTTTATTGTGACATAAGGTTTACATGTTCTTTTTCTTCAGACTATTTACAGTGCCACTGAATGTCTTGAGAGAATGGCAATGGGGCTATTCATACTCTGGGAATGCCTGGAAATCTTGTCCTTTTTCTACAGGACGTCATACGACAATTGCAACATGCCTCCAGTGTGAATACATCCTAGTACTTATGTCTAATTTGATCATGAAGTGAAGGAGTCTGACCTACACTACTATTCATGTTTCCATTAGGACATATCCAACTCTTGCTGCAGAACGTAAGTTTTTGGAAAGTCTGCCCTGCTTAAAAGTACCACTTCAAGGTAACACTGTGCAAGGGATTTCCATAAGAAAATTAATAAGTCCTCCTCGCATCCCTCGCAAACACAGAGCTTCAAATGTATAAATGCTCGATTAAAAACAAATATATTTCATTAGTGTTGCTCAGTAAGAATCAGTTATATTTATCCACTGCATATCGAAAACACTATCCCATTGGCCAAAGGCATACTTTAATAACATGCACAGTGATGATGTTCAAAGTATTCGTGGAATATAGGTGGACTCTTCTGGAAGCTCACAGAAGACCTACAACCTTACATTTTTTCAGGACTGTTCAAGTATGCTTAATATGTACCAGAGGAATTTCTAAGACATTAAATGTCTTATCAGTTAGGGGGTGGTCTTATTTTACAATAATATCCATTGGCATCTGGTTATTTGAGAATTTGTATTTATTCATCTTTGGAAAAATCTGGAACTCTTCTGAATAATCTGATGATTAAATACATTTAGCTTAAACTTTTTAAGTGGAAATTAAAGGGAGAGAGTGTTCACTGCCATCATAAGAAAAGGAGGTCTCAAGGATGTTCAAGATTTAGGGTCCAATTATATAAACATTCACATTTGTAATATATTATATATTGCACATAAAGAAGCAAAAAAAGACAATTCTAAAAAAAAAAATTTACCTTTCTACTCGGATTTCAAGTGCACTTCCACTTTTAGAGTTTTCCGGCACATGTTCAATTCGCAGAACAGTATCTAAAAATGTAACTTTCACTCTTCTTAGAACTTAAATGAAAAAAACAGAAAGATACCACAATGACAGTTAAGTTGCTCAGTCATAACTTTTATAAAGAAAATGAAAGATTGTTTTCTATTGGAGGAGATCTCAGTATTTATTTCAGTGGAAATTTACGTTCAGTATTAAGAAACAGTTAAGTAACAGTTAAATTAGCATAACGAGACTTCAAGTGACAATGTAAGTGCCTATAAAATGTCTACGTATATCCATACGACTCAGTGGAGCTTTTGTGCATAGATATATGCTTAGATTGTTTACACAGCTCAATGAGAATGATCCTCAGAGAAAATTCCTGTTTCACTGCCTCAACATATTCAAGTTCATAAATCTGATGTAGCTTTGACTGTCTACTTCTATTTCCAGATGTAATTTTAAATATTTTCATAAGGTTAGGTATCTCAGCACTATGTTCCCAACCACCTCATGTGGTACTGAGTCTTTTGTTTATTCCACTTAAATTAAACAAAACAACATTAAGTTGGTGAAGTGCATCTAATAATATGGTGAAATTATTAAGAAACACTTGTCGTAACAAGTCAGTTTTGTCTGCCTGACTCTCAGTAGCAGCACCAAAAAGAACACTTTAAGTTTATGTGATGAACTAAATTGGCATACTCAAAACTATGGCATCTTGCCAACTATTCAAACGCAGATACATCTGGATTTCTTCTGGTGAAAACATATGTCAATTTGGCTCCAAAGAAAGGTTTGTTCTGTACACTGAGGAAAGAATATATCTATTTTTATATTTATCCGGGCTTTTATCCTCCTTTGAAAACAGCAACAATTATCCTGCCTTCCTGTTTAAATTTTACAAGGCATTGGGAACAAATGAAAATTTTTGAGAGAAGTTATGGCAAATGGCATCCAATTTTGTAAGACTGAAACACATTATAACAGATTTAATTTAAAATGTTCACTCAAGCTTGCACAATAAACTCATACCTGTTTCAATAGTTTCTGCAAATTTCTCAAGTCCTTCAAAAGGTTGGGATCCTTCTCCTTGTTCATCTGTCAATTTTTGACTAAGACACTCTTTTGCAAGTTGTATACTACTCGTCATAAAACTTGACCAGTACATAGGCTCAGAGCCAGATGCTGTAGGACAAGAGAAGTCTTAATACATTTGACTGTGAGCGTTTAAAAAAACAAAAATGATCAAATATTACAATACATTTGGCACATTTAGAAAATCGTTTAAACAGCTAAATAAAAAATCAGATGTATCAATTTACTTGCATAATCTCTTTATGGACTCAACTCTTATGAAATATTTCTAATCTGCTAAGATTGTATGAATAAGAATCTGATATTTAAAAATTCAGTACAAACAAAATTAAAGCAGGGTTAAGCATAACCAGCCTTTAGCACTTAAATGAAGGGCTTAAAGGCTTTAATTAATCCATTTCTAAAGACACTTTAATTGTACCAGAAGTATTTTGCAGACGAAGTCAAAATCAAAGCAATAACTTTTTAAAAAGTTATTCTGAGGTGTGTTATAAATTGAGAAAGATAAAGCAAATTGTAAGACGTAATCTTACTGAATCTAACCTAGATCTAACTTAGATCTTAAGTAAAACATGTTGTAAATAACTAACACAGACATGAGGTAATAACTTTTAAAACAATTCATTAACAACATGAAAACACAACATTTTAAAAAGAACAGGCTTTGTTTTGGTGTGATTTTTAAAGCAGTCTGCCACCCTAATTTAAATTCTAGTCTAGATTAACACATTGTTTTATATCTTGATGTTTCAGTTAAATGTATCTTCTTACATTATCTCTACACTATAAAAAAATAAAACAAATCTAAGTCCTTCAGACATACATTCAAAAATTCCCACCCACTGAAGAGTAACTAAAAGTCCCACATGTGATATAATAACGTATCTTAACAGAATATTTCAAACTGATAGTGAAAATTTAATCACAAGGACAGTCTGCTGTAGATCAGCATTATATGGACACAAAAAACCAGAAGAGATCAGATAACCCTCTCAACATTGGTATCAAAGATTTACTTCTACTTAGCATTTACAATACTTACAAGCCATCATTTTAGAACACAAGAGCAAACAAAATGCATTTGATATTGTCCAAATATACAAAAAGATGTACCTTCTACTCTAATGCTGCTGAAGAAAGCCAAAACCTCGCTACAACTCCCTGCAAAATCTCACATTTTGTGTCATCCTACATAACAGGCAAGGTTCACAGCTACTAGCACCGACTGAACAGCATTTGGCATTCTATACCCACAGGCCACGGCTAACAAAAATTTCCTTCCACACAAGACTTCAAAGCATTATTTTCACTTCTATATGTGCAAAACAGTTTGGAGTAAGAGGTATAGTACTACTATATAAACTTTTTTTAAATAAGCTTTTAAAGTTATTTAATAGAACAACATTATTTTCTGTTGCTAATGCACATAAGTTAAAAGATGCTTTAAATAATACAGAAGCAGTACCTAAAGGCAAGCAGAGCCTTTTGCTTTTGAAAAAGTGTAAAAATATCGCCATGTGGAAAATGAAGAAATAAGCATACCAAGTCTTGGTCTTGGCCTGAAGACCATCTCTAATCCTTTTACTTCCAATGCACAGTTATCTTGCAGCAAGGACCCCCATGGAACAGATAATGAAATTGACTGGATAAAGCCATCTGTGACTTCCAGAGGCGCATCTACAGACTCCAAGATTTCATTCAGACACTAAAAGAGAATCAGGAAAAGTCACTTTCATCATTCTGAGTACTATAATAACCAATGGAACACGTGGAAGATATGAGAAAAGTAATTACACTTAGAGAATCAATAAACTGGCCAGTTCTCAATATTTTGATTCTGCCATAATTTGGTCACACTAATTACTAAACTTTTAATATGATATAGATTAACATGTAGATAGCTGAATACTCTGTTCTTTTACAGTATATCAAATCCTATTATGTTACTTTAACACCTACTGCAGCAGTGATACAATCTATTCTTTTCCTGGTAATTCTTTAAGAAGCTGTTGAAAAACAACTGACAGTAAAAATGCAAGAAGTATCTATTTCCTGTAGCAAAAGTATTTCATTGGATGTAATGTAATCCTTGTATTACATTTATCTGTGACAATGGAACCAAAAAACAAAATCCATTTTCACTGTACTTCATGCATGCCATTTCTAAATCAGATTTTAATGACTTCAAAGTAATGTTAAGCGCTAGTAAGAAAAGGTAAGAATCAGAACGCAGTTGCCTAACCAGTACTCTATAGACACTGTTCCTTTATTAGGACTCTTTACAGTAACTTTATAAACCAAGCTACAGACAGTCACACCGCTCTAGGAAACACACAGTATGAAGTGAAATGGATGAGAAAAATGGAATACTGTCCAAGCAGTAGTTTTACAAACAAATATATTCTTCCTATTAAATGATTGGGGGGAAAAAAAAAAAATGTAATTCGTGTTCCTAATCAGAAGTTCACTAATTTTAATTTCAACTAAGTAAGAACTTTCTACGCTGCTCAAACAACATAAAATCAATCTCAATCACATACCAAATTTGGCAAGTACAGAGAAGACCCCGATCAAGCCTGTGGCTTTAATATTAGGAACCAAGGCTCAATAAGCAAACAAGTATAGTTTGGACTTTACCATTTTGATTAGAGGAACACTCCAAACACTCAAATTCAACAACAAAAGTTTTAAAAAATACCAGTTTAAAAGTTATTTTACAAGTTATTTTTTAATTTACTATAATTATAAAGAAGCATTTCAAAAGAAAACAAACAAGAATATTTTAGAAAAAGAGGAAAATGAAAATATTCTGTCTCCAGTTATAATTACAGAGATGGTAATAGTATTCGAAAAGACAAAAAAAAAGGATGCAGCAAGTAAAATGGAATATTTGAAAATATCATANGTATCTGAAAAGACAAAAAAAAAAAAAAGGATACAGCAAGTAAAACGGAATATTTGAAAATATCATATATTTAATTACTTTAGTCTAGATGCATTTATTTTTCATTAAAATGAAGTTAATTCTCAAAAATTGATTTTGAATAAATCTGACCTCTTTTTGCTACAACATACAGAGAAATTCAACTACTATATTTCTTATCATTTCAAAATAAAAATTAAGCCATAAAAGCAGAAATTTCAAAATGTTTTATAGTAAAATTCATTCATAAACAATCCGGCTGTTGCTCTAAGGTAAAGATTAGAGAATTCTAAATTAAATGTTAAAACTGAGGTTCTATCTTCACATCAGGACTTGTTCCTGCATCTTTCACTGAAAGTCTCCAGCTGGAATCACAGCAATATTGTCAACAGTAACCACAACACATTTTATGTAAATTCAAATTCAACCACTAACATCATAAGTTAGATTTTGGGTTGTTTTTTTAAATTGTTCAGGAGACCAAGAGGTTACTTGAGAATACCTGAGAATATCTAGGATACTCCAATGAACAAAGTATCTACAGAATGGATAAGATAACGTGCATAACTACAGCCACTCTGGTGATTCATGTAGAACAAGCTGACAATGACAAGAGGAAAGAAGAAGAAAAAAAAAAAAAAAAAAGAGTTGTAATATTTCCATACTTCCGCAACATCTGTTTTTGCAATCCGTCATACGTGAGAGTCACGTGCAAAGAGGCTCCAACACACCGTGCACTGTTTACAAGCCAGTGATCTCCAAATGGGGAAGGTATCCTACACAGTATTATATATACATTTAATCACCAACTATACATATTTAACTTCATTCAGTACTGTTTATTAATGCTGCTATTTCAGAGTGTTTATTTTTCAAATCACGTCAGTTTGTTTAGAGAAAATCGCTCTGAGATCCACTAGAGGGCATTGCAGTTCTGTTAAGTGTAATGGCATTTCTCTATTCCTATAGAAAATAAGCTGCAGAGCCAGGAAAACACAAAGACAAACATACAATGATATCTGCAAATGTTTATCTACTGCCACTCTCAAATACACTTTCAAAGAAACAACTGGTAAAGCATTATTTGTAAATATCAGATATTCACATTTTTTTTAATCTATCCTGCATAGCCTTATACTAGAGTACAGTACAATAAAAAACACCTGTAAAGTAGTGAGGTTGTGCAGCTAGTTAATCATCTCTCGGTTACCCTGGGAGTCAATAAGTGACACATACAGTACATACGGCTTCTTATGACTGTAGCTTGCCTAGCAGGGAAAATTCAGTAACACAGGTAATTCTGCCAAGAAACCTTACAAAATACTTACAAACATAGGCACTGCACCTTTGCTTACTATAGCAGACTACCTGTATATATATGTACATATACATACACACACACACACACAAATATATAACATACAGATTGGGACTGAAAAAATGCTTCAAATGGTTCTAAATGCAACAGCCCAGCTGCTATGCAAACTCCAGCTAAACTGCAAGTTTCTGCGTCTTGCCAACAAGCACTTCCACATTCAGAAGTCTGTGTGAGCCACATTTAGCACAACACTACAGAAGAGTCAAGGTTACTCTAGGCTGAAGCCTAAATGTATTCAGGGCAGGGAAAACTTTACGCTTTTGTCATCTCTAGCAGCTGGCAGTAAACAAGCTCCCCAGGTACTACGGTGGCTATTTCTGGTCAGGAGCAGCTCTTTCTTCTCTACAACATGCCAGTAATTCTTATCTTTTAGTTAGAGAGCAACAGGCCATTTACTCTCCTTTTCTTATATTTCTCAGAATTAAAAACAACAAAACCCAAAAGTCGATGTATTTTTTCTTTGCAATAAACGGCTAACGTCAGTTTTTCACTGTGCTCGCCTAACAGGGAAGGGTGACCTGGATAAAATGCTGATTAGCGCTTTAACCTTTTTCCACGGAGGAGGCCGGGAAGTGAGAACAAGGCAGGCAGCAGCCCCGGCCGCGGGGAGGGGCAGCGCCCGCGTCTCTTACCCACTTGTCCAGCGGGACCTGCGTCAAGGAGCCGGTGCCCTGGTAGAGATCGAGGCTGAGCTGCTCCAGGCTGAGCTTCTCCTGCAGGAAGTGGCCGAGGTAGCGCTGCAGCAGGTACCTGCAGGCCCTCTTCTTGATGGACTCCGAGAAGGGCCACGGCATGGCGGCGGCGCGGGGAGCGGCGCGAGGCGCCGCCGGGCCGGAGCCGCTGGGCCGCCCCGCTCAGG
>VWPW01016040.1:822777-859640 GCA_013389825.1 Crypturellus undulatus | reverse complement strand
AGAGGAGAGGAGAGGAGAGGAGAGGAGAGGAGAGGAGAGGAGAGAAGAGAAGAGAAGAGAAGAGAAGAGAAGAGAAGAGAAGAGAAGAGAAGAGAAGAGAAGAGAAGAGAAGAGAAGAGAAGAGAAGAGAAGAGAAGAGAAGAGTATTCAAAAAGTATGTGCATTCAGACAGAGAAATATTCAAATGGGCCTCTGGAAAAATGAGGGAATTAGCTCTTTCCTTTTGAACCCCCAAATCAGTCCCATTGAGTAGATATTGATTTTGCATTATTCAATTTAGTACATTTCTGGCAAAGCATCAGATATGAAGCTCCAGATTAGACTATGGACTTGACACACCTGAGTGAACAACTCATCCCTTGAGAACATATGGGTGTTTTCACATGCAGTTTTCCGGTAAATCAGTCATGGGATTGTGTCCCTGATTCATCTCCTAACTACTTAACCTAAGAACAGAAACAATAGATTTGTCACTTAACTGAACTTTTACAACATATTTATTTTGTTCTCTTAGTAATATTTGGTGCCTGATGCTTATCTGAGGACCTAAACAGTAGCAGCTAACTATAAATGTGCTTGTTTCCCCATTCCAGAATGCAAAAACTGGAAATGCTCTGAGCTTATATCTTCCCTCTAAACTTTTAATGGACCTTTCAGAAGGCCAAGCCACAATCTGTGGACATATTAATACTGATGTACTTTTCAACTCATATTCCCATAAAAATTAGGGGTGGATCTTGTCACCTAAGGATTTTTTCCCCCACCAAATACAACAATCTAAAATATATTGGTTTTAAGAGAGTTTTTTCATCAGAATTTTATGTAATGGATCAATTCCTTGGTCTTTCATTACGTGAAGCCACCTTCTACACCTCATATAATCCAGTTGCTTTTGCATGTGGATGTCAGTGCATGTTAAATGTATGTGCAGTCAGTGCAAGTGCCCTGTGCGAAAGGTTAATGAATAAATAATATTCCTCTTCCTTGTTCATTTGTTATAATGTTTGACTGAATGTTTTCAACAGTAATAATTACTTAATGCGACCTTATATAAAAGAGGTATGTATCGTGGCCTTATACCTGGATGTTTATGAAGTTCTATTACCAAAGCTATTCATAAAATTTGAAAAACTGGAAAGTATATTTTCTTTGAACATATTCCTCAGGTTCCCTGAGGAATTATTGTCCCATTTATTTAAGCTACATCATACTACTGAGAGTACCTATGCTTCTTATGGACCACTGGAAGTCATGGAAAATTTCTGACCGGTCTTTTGAGGGTGATCTCAGGAATTCATCAGACTGGTTCCCTCATAGATAAACTTAACTGGAAAGAGGACGACCTACCAAATGCATTTGAAATAAATAAGGTATACTTGTCTGCCAGGCTCATTACATAGTTAGGAAGAAATTAAGCTCCTGAAACACTTAAGAATACACCTGCAACACAAAAAGTAGGTTTCATGATAGGACACATAAGCATAATTTGCTCGCCTTAGCCAGCTAGACAGTAAGGTGTAAAGGTAGGTGCCTTAATCTTGGCCACATACTATAGGTGAAGCACAACTTCCCTGGCATTGCTGAATGGAACAATGGACAATTGTGGAGACCAAATGGACAATTACTCTGGAGAACATGGCTTGATTTTACTGGGCAGATGTTCCTACACAAGCTTTTGTGGGGGACTATCATCTATACCACTGCCTCTTTCATAACCATTTCTATAGCTCTGTGTAATATAATAAAATTTATTTAGCCTAACCAGCTTACTGAAATGAAAGAAACAAGTATCTCTGCCTTCAGCTTTAACAGCAGTAGTAGTAGTAATGATGTAGTTGATGGTCACATATTGATACAGCTTTAAAACATGTTTTAGTTTAATTAAGCAACAGCAGCTGTATGTACAGATCTTCTGTTAAACAGTCGAGTAAATCCTAACATCAGGTTGGTATTCTTAATTTCTTCTTTTTCCTTTTTTTCCTTTTTTCTTTTTTTCTTTAAACTGATGAACTGTGACAAAGTTATTTTGCAACTTAACAAGTCTGCAAATTATTCTCATTTCCACTCTGGCATTACTCCTCACTGAGCTGATTTAACTAGTGTTAAGTACAAAACACTCTAGGAAGGTAAGATTTGTATATTCACAAAGCTAGATTAATGCGCAAGAGTAATTTCTGGCATTGGTTGAACCTCTCTACCACTGAACTTTGTGAAAGTAGGATTGATGAGTTGAACTATTAGGTGCTGAAGTGTAGAGCAAGAAGAGCCGACGTCTTTCGTGTGATAATTGAAATCATTTTAATTCATTTCCTTCTTGGTTGGACAGAAACATGTTTTCAACAGTGAAGAAATCTTGAGGGAATACATTGACCTCACCAGTCATATAATGCAAGAAGTTAATGGACAAAAATGATATTCATCTTCAGTTTATAATAGCATTTTCTTTCACGGAATCAAAACTGTACAAAGGGAAAGTATATTATAAGAGCAACTGCTACTCTGGTAGATACATGACCTTTGTTTTATGTGACAATTATTGGGTTGGTGGCAAAATAAAATAAAAAAAACACAAATTTTTATGCTAAGATAATAAATTATAAATTATGAAAGTCTAAGGCACCAAGCAACTTGTAAGCAACAGTCCTGTCTCTTAGCAACGAGCCAGGGAAAGCAGCTTGTTGATAGGAATAGAGCAGACAGGATTGTTTTGCAATGATTACCACCAAGGAACTAGGAACAACATTTTAACACCTGCCTCGGGGCACTTCTGCACCTAGCTATCCATCTCTCCAGTGGCCCACAAAGCCTGGGCTGTGAGCCAGGCGGCTTCGGAGGCCGACCTCTTTACCAGAGCCGGCCTCGTGCAACAAAAAGGACCCCAGAGGCAAGATCAAAGAAGTGGAGTTCAGGTGTGTTGCACACTTGTGCCTGCTTCTATTTCTTTAAATGCTTTTTTTTTTTTTTGTTACAAACAGTACACGATCGTTAGTGTTTATTTTTTCCCTCTCTCCGGCCCTTTAGTGCTGTGTGTCTAATCTAAAGTTAGCATCATGAATGAATGCAGACAAGCATTTGATAGGAAGCCAACATTTTTTTACTGTGGTTTTATTCTTAAATATCCACCATTAAGAACTGGATCAGTGGTACAATCAGGATCACCGTGTTACTCTTTTACCATTGTACTGGTTGCAGACACATGCAAGGAAAATATTTCCAGAAATAAAGTGTGACATGTAGCAAGTTTAACAGAATCAATCTAAGTCCCTGGACAAACATTAAAGGTGGCACATTAATTCTTCCAGGTAGAATGTTACAACAGCAAAAGGAAGCAGTAAAGGAGGATAGTGAAAGTTAAGGAAAAAGCTGATGTGAAATCCATGCATATGAATCAAAAAAAAAAAAAGGGGGCAAAACAAAACAAAACTTTCTTAGAATAAGAGAGAAAATGAAGGACAGAAAGGAAAGGAAATAAAATTGTGTGAAGGTAAGAAGAGCATGAAAACAAAAGTTGGAATGAGAAATGGGCCAGCAAAGGAATGGAGAAGAGAAAGAAAATATCAGAGAAAGTCTCACAGCTTTGTTTTAGCAAATGTAATTTCCCTTGCAGAAAAGAGAGCAGGGGAGAAAGCTAAAAGGAGAATTTAATTCTGATCTGCTGGAAATCCACCATTGACTCATGAGACCTGGCAATTCTTCCAGTCCACTCTAAGCCCTAAGTGAGTTGGAGCACTGATCAAAGCCTACAGGCCAGCTTAGCCTATAACCCTATCTATTTCCACATTATACCTGAATTTATTAGGCAATACAACTAGACTAAGTACATTTCTATCAACATAGCTTTACTGCTGCTAGCTGGAATGAACATATGCCAAACTTTTTTACTTTGGACAAAACCGCCAAACTTGCTCAGGATGCCCAGAGCTTAGCAGAAACATACTTACTTAGCATGAAATGTTGGCTTGGAGGTCAGACTCCTACTGCAGAAAGCCAGAGTTTTGTTGTTTCTTTTTCTAATTCGGTACCCCAAGCAGACTCATCTAAACTAAATTTGCTAAATATAACTACTGCCACTGCTGCAGAGGCACATTAAAAAAATGCATGGGCTGATCCACCTCAAGAAGCTATTTGTTTCCCCTTATGCAAAATCCTGAAGGAATTGGTCATTGTGTCTTGCACGACATTGAGGCTCACCAGGCAAAAGTGGGCTTTCTCCTTCACTTTTCTTTTGGGTGATTGACTCTGAAGTCCAGCTCACTGCACATCCTTATGTGAGATAGTTGAACACAGTACCTCGAGGCTCTACAGCCCCAGAATGCAGCGCAGCGCACTGGCAGTAGTTCAGCTGAAGACTAAACATTTGGCTCGGTGACAGCAGAGCTGCCAAGAGTTGGCAACAAGAGACTCACAGGGAAGCAGCAGGCTGCTAAACCCTTTCACATTTTTAATTAGATCCACACACCCATGTCTTTGAGCTATCATAAATATACAGATGACATAGAGAGCATTATTTGGGGTAAGGGAAAAAAATAATAAAAAAAAGAAAACTACTGCGGTATCTCTTACCTTATTAAAATAATTTACCTACAGCTAGTCTTTGGAACTGAGAGAGAGAAGAAGGGGGTTGTGGCATTTTACTCAGATAAAAGTCTCTCCCTGACTACAGTTAAATTCACCCTGCACGTCAAAAATGCAGGGTCCTAAGAAGACTGACACGAAGACTTAGTTGCAACAGCATCACCAGAAGAGGGCATTACTGGCAGTAACTCCAGTATGTAATTTCCCAGAAGAGCTATCCATTCAAGCTTCAAGTATTCTTAAGTTGTATCTTGCTATGATGTTATGGTTAAAACTATTTTTTTTTCCTTGCACTGCTGTTGCTATCTTCTAAACACAACTTGATATATTAAATACCCTTTTTTTTTTTAATTAATTTTTGCAAAGACATTTCCCCAGTTCAGCTCTTCCTTACCCTCCTTTCTTCCTGACTCTCCTCTTCTGGCTTGGTTGAATGTTTAATATCTTCTTTCTCTCTCTCCTTTTTTTTTATTATTGTTTTTATTAACTATTACATGGAGCTTCTGCCATGCATCACTTTGTTCATGTGACACTCCTGGTATCTACAGCAATAAAGACCTGTACCAAATATATTTTATATTGGTAATTGATGTCATCTTATAGGACAGTCCAATGCATAAGGTCAAAAGAGCCCTTTTATCCAGAGACAGAGATGCTCAGAGTATTGTCTCTCGTCTCCTTTGTTATAAAGTCTTAACATTTCATCAGAATAGAAACTGTAGCTGTAACATCAACCTGCAGCATGAAAACATGCACAAAGGATCTTTGCAACTGGCCCCTAAGGGCTAGGGTTTTCTTCTTTTATTTCTTTTAATTTTAAAGAAAATCTAATACAAAAGTCTAAAACAAAATCTGAAATGTTGGAAGGGGGTAGAGGAAGTAATCACATGTTGTCCTGCCTGCAAGCACAAATTTCATAAATAGATACTACAGCAAACATCAAAGAAATTACTGTGCAGATAAACCAACAGATCGTGTATATTTTACATTGCCCATTTATTCCAAACTGTATTAGCCACACACTACCATTTAACTCTGAATGTGCATACCAGTCTGCCCATTCTAATATTCAGGAAATTCTCTGTGTTCTCTTCAGTGCTTTCTTCTGTACAAGCTAAACTTGGGCATACCTTATTTTTTCTTTTTTTCTCTCCTCATTATTTCACCACACACTGAAAAGCATAGGGCAACCTAATCCTTTTGTAAGATTGCAGACTCATGCAGGGTCCACAATACAAATTTTGACACGAGACCCATGAGTATTACCAGCAAAACTGTTATAAACTGCTTTGTTGCTAGAAGCCTCATGTTTCCTGTGTTATGGACTCTGCTCTGTACTACAGATCTCATCTCCTAGGAAATACTTCTTACAGAGAGAAGTTGGATCAGAGTCTAAAGCATAGATCCAAGCTAGGGCTACTCAATGTCAGATCTACTTGAGGCAATTCCTTTCTCAGAATATAGGAGAAATGCTCTGCTACAACCTTTCTTGGATTTGCCTCTTCTTTAGTCCTTCATAGGTCCCCTGAAGTATTCTTGTAAACCACTTTGATGCTTTCCAGGGCATCTCAACATCACACCAGAAATTCAGAGTCTCAGTTATGCAGAAGTCTTTCACTGATTAATTTGATTAGAATCAAATTGGAATGGGCCTCTACAGACCATCACATCATATGGTAAGTCAAGGCTGTTAAATCAATGTTTGAGAGGAGACTCTTTCAGCATGCTTGTAAAGTGTTTAACAAAATAGGTCTGATATCTTGATCTGGACCACCAACATACAAGTGAATGAATAAAAAATAATACATTAATAAAAATAATACGGATACCTATCTGCATGACTGCTTTCAGCAATGAGATACCTTTCTTAACGACAACCTCTGCAGGAAATATTCGTGTCAAAAAAAAAAGAGCAAAAATTTTCTTACAAAAATATGACTGAAGAACCTTCCCAGAAAATAAACTCTAGTTATTTCACCAAGCCACACACATGAAAAAAGCTCGCTAATGGCTATTTCACAGGCAAAGACAGAATAATAACATCAATAATAATAATGTTTCTCTTTATTAGTTATAATGTAAAACAATTTTCTTTGATAGTAAAACCATACCATTAATATATTCTTCGGTGTGAGTTGCATCAGGATTAGATATTCAGGTTTCATCTTAAGTAATTAATACAAGTGATCTTGTACCTCTGTTACATGTACTTATCTGGAAGAAGACATTTTATCAGAGATGTTTTCTCAAATCAAGTTTGATTTATCAGATGTTCAAAGGAAGGAGTGATATCTCTCTCTCTTTCTCTCTCTCTTTTCCTAATTTTATTTTGGAAGTTACCTGTCTTGATACTATCCAGCCCCAAGCATGTTTATTATAACTGTCCAAAAAGAGTGCCTAATCATTAAAATTCTTGTTCAGATCTGAACAGAATCTGGATATCAAACCTGCGGTCTGTCTATGCAGGCTCACCCACACCAGCTTCTTTCAAGCTTGCCAGGCTACCAGGCCTCTGGCTATAAGCAGTTTGTTTCAGTGGGTTTGGCAGAAAAAAGGAAAAATGGAAATCAAAGATGGAAAATTCTGCTTAGATCGTCTACTCCATCTCTATGTCACTGCTGGAAACTTTACTAAAATTTGTAAATTTTACTATATGTAAAACTTCAACACGTGACACTTGCTTCAGAGCTGGTTGTTGCACCTAAGAGGCTTGGACCTATAGGCCATCCTTACACCTATGGGCCAAGTGAACATGCATATGTCAGTAAAACAGCGTCTACACACTGGATATGAAATATGATCCAGTGCTCAAGCAGAAACATTTTTCAGTGTTCCCCCTTTCTAACCTTGGAAATGAACTGTGGGAGAAAACAAAACAAAGAAAGCAAGGAAGCAAAGAAAACAAAGCAAGAAAGTGTTTAAGCCTTTATGCCTCCATAAATCTGGCTTAGGGATGCTTTACATTGACTCAGTCTCCAAACAATCTTTGACTTTTTTTTTTAGCTTATAAAAACTGCTGAAAAACAGGTAGACTTGGCATATCTTCTCTTTCCAGTCCATCCTCCTAATACTCAACCCAGCTGTAGATACATGAGGCCTTATGAGTAGTCAGCAGAGCACTGAATCCTCTTTCAAACACAAATATAGTGAAATATCCTGCCCGAGAGCACATTACTAGGTTCTCCTTGGTGCAACAACTCTGGACAGGTCAGATTTGTGCTCTGACAAACTGCAACAGCGGGTGTAACTCATACCTATCCCCAAGCTTTTCTTGGTTGTACTTACCCATTGTCATGCGATACTACATTTCCGGAATTATTTTTTTGGCTTTTAAAAACTGAGTTCCATCATGTTTATTTTCCTGAGCTGCTCCACCTAAAAAGGCATGTCCAGGAAGTATTTATTTTAAAGTAAGTAAGGAGTCTTTTCATAGTCTTTCATCTTTTAATGAGACACAAAAATACACTACTTTAAATCAACAGAACTAAATCCAATTAAAATATATGAAAAATGATATCCGTTTTACTGTTAGACTTTATAGATGTCTAGTGTCTTACAGACAAAAAAAATCCTATATACTTGCCTGTCAAAATAAAATAATTTAAATATTAACATTTTGTCTGTTTTGTTATTTAAAAAATCATCCTTTTTAATTGCTAACGTATATTCATATTGTCCTCATTTCTGTCAGTGAAATAGTTCTAAACAACCCCACTTTAGCAGGCAGATTTACTACAGTTATAAATAAAGTGATTATGCTAGCAGCTGTAAAATTTTCCAATATACACTGCTACTACTCCTACAGCAAAGGCTCTCAACACAGCATTTCATGCATTATATGCTATAAGTATGTGATGGTCATGGGTTAGGAAGACTACTTTTTCTCAAAGCAGCCTTAGATAAGTCAAAAATTAAACTTCTTCACAAAGAAATTATGATAATAAAGCTCCATTTACTTCAGTCTTGTAGAACTGGACTTGCAGTAATAAATTCCTTAAAAGACATACGGTATTTTATTAGCTATCCTTCTCCAACTATCCTCTCAGAACTAAAAATCAGAAAAATACATTCTGGGAGTTCCCTAATATAAGACTATCATTCTGAAAACACATTCTGTGGATGGTTTATATTTTACTCCAGTACTGCAAAGTACTTATTAAGCAAGTCTGAATATTCCTGGGAACTACTAATTTTAGACTCACCGTCTACACTGTTCTGAACATCATATTAGTGTACAGAGTGGGAAAAATCTTGAATCCTATGGTAGTTAGTGGAAACTTTGTCTCTGACTTCAGTGAGACAAGATTTCAGCCTCCAAACTGAAGAGCTATGAGAAGATTTTAGAGATCACGGTATCCCTTTAGACCTTTTGATCACAAAATTACACAGGGAATTCATATTTAAGTTTCTTCCCTTTCTTCTCTCCTTCCCAATCTCCTTCTTTCAGGATAAATTTAGAACATAGATAGTAAGAGAGAAGTGTCAGTCGCTAATGACAGTGATCGGGGGTTCAGAAATCAGAGCACAGCCCTTTACCACAAATATACCCATGGATAAAATCTGGCAGTCGAAAGGAAGTCTGGCAGGACAAGCTTTGTTCAGCCTGTTTTCACCTTTTCTCTTTTAGAAAAGTTTCTTACAATTACCTAGATATCAATCCCGGGTATTCTCTGAAATTAAATAGGTGTTGAGCACAAGCTGGTGCTACTTAACAGGCAACACTGACTGAAGTGTGTAACTCACTGCCAAAACATGAAAGTAAAAGCATGCAAACTAATTATTGCAGCAAGTATGCATTTCAAATTCACGCTGTTTCCCACCAACAACTAGAAATAACATCCTGATCCACTTCCATTCAGGAGGTAATAATTCTGCCAGCTAACTTCCTAAGATTTCCCTTCAGCCATGAACTGAAGCATGCTGAAACCAATGGGAAACTTTCCTGCTCCAAATGCTGTTTCACAAAGGCCAACTGCAAATAAAGGTGTCTTCCAGCCACACCCAAAGCCAAGTTCCCTCGTTTATGAAATGCCCCTAACAGGGGAAGATGTTTTCATTCCTTTTTTCCCTGGCAAAGTCCCAGGTGCAAGCAGCAACAAGCACTCAGAGACTGACACATAATCTGCCAAACCCGTCTCCGACATTCTTCACTCATCACGTGACAGACAAGATACTTGGTCAAAACATTGCTGATAATGCTGCAGTCCCTTCAGCATCAAGGCTCCCTGTTTTTATGGGGAAAAATGTAATCTGCCTGTTGCTGCTACATATATTTGTACGGTATAGCCTCGAGACACTCCCTGTATTAATCACCTCTCTTTTTTGCTTCATTTCTACTCAATTTTGTCTTCTATAAACACAGAAAACCTGTCATCTACAAGAACTTTCCCAGAACAAATTTAAGATAATTTTTCAGCTGAAGTACAATACCCTGTAGGCAGTTTTTCTTAGAAATTGTGCCTTGGCTATGTCTAAGGCAAGAAACATTAAGAACCCTCCAGTGATCCAAGCTGATTCTGAGATGGTAACAAAACATGAGGTAAGACCATGTTTGTGCAGTTTGGCATGAATATTTTGCCTATCTCAGAGCAGCCCTATTTACATATGTCATCTTCTTAAGAAATCACATGCACAGTTATAATCTCTTATCTGAATTTGAAAATACCAGGCATCGTTCTTTGTTCCTCACCCTTTCATTCTTATTTCCTGTATTTGTCTGAGGCTCATTTATGGTCCCTTTATCCTGATTTAGACAGTAAACTGGCCAAGAAAAGACCTGGATTCCAATCCCAACTTCCCACTAACCTTGTCTTTAGGAAATAATTTCACATATGCTTCCAATGTCTTACCTTACCTGCAAATGTAGACAAAACTGTATCTTTCACTGCGTGTTTGCATGATGCTCCCCCATTGGGATGTTAGTAGAGAAAGCAAAACAGCTGCTGCCATAGTCATAATAAATTCTTATAATCCTCCTAATCCATGAGTGGTGTCTGCTGTTTAGGAGAGTTAGGCAGTGCGGAGTTTGAGGGTCCTAATAAGGAAGAACCATTTTCATCTCTTTCACTTTTTATGTGGGCAGGGAAAAAAAAAAAGCTAGATGTTGTATTATAGCTTATGATTGTATTAGGCTATTGTCCAGAAAAAAAAGAAGTCACTGGAATATATAACATGTCATGAAGAAACACAACCAACCCAGAAATGTCTGTTCCTCTCTTCTCCCTCAAGGGTCAATACTTGCTTCACAGACCAATTCAGTTCTGTTCATTTTTGAAAAAAAAAAGTATGTGTATCTGTGATGTAGATGAATAGGAGTGGAATTAGCTTAACCTCAGAGGAGATACAGCATTGAAAGTGTCTGATACGACACTGGAGCAATAATGTCAATGCCACTCCTGCAGCTGCAGTGGTAGAAGGGCTTCTATTTTTGTGGTTTTGCCATTTCATTAGAAATTTAGGTGCAGAGACATATAGTGAACACCTCGTATATTGACATTTGCACAGTAGATTCTCATAAACTTATGTTAGGCTTGGCAATCCTGCAAGGTAATGCCACCTGAATGTGCCATTTTAAGGTGTGACTTTACTGTTGTCACTTGATCAGGTCAGGCAATGCTGAGACAAGTGTGGTTGAGACATGAGGGGTAATGATGGCGACCTGTTTTTAGGAGGTCAGTTCAGGAGCTGCACCAGTTTCATGAGAAGCTTGTTCCTTACAAAACAAAAGCTACAGATGCATTAGCTAATAGAAGGAGGGCTATTACATGATGATGGATGTGTGAAAATGACACACCAAAACAACACAGCACACCCGCTTCTCCCCAGGGGAGAGAATGAAAGAGCAAAATGCATGTGACAATGTTAGTCACGTTGCTTAATGCAGTATTCCAGGACATTCAGATATGACAGTGATATGGACAACATATGAACTTGTTTGGAGCTGGAGAGTGCAGCAATAAAATGGTAAAAAGTTGAAGGTCATGGTCCAGCTTCTTCAGGGGGATTAACTGAGACCTAGAAAGGTTTTATACCAGCTTTTCAGCATAATGTATTTTACCCACATTTTAGTTTAAGAGTACCATAGAAATCCTGTGTGGTTTCCCCAGAAAACTTGTGGAATTTGAAGGTATTTCTGGGGAGTCATTCTTGAATTATTCCAACCTCAAAGTTAGAAAAAACTTCACTTCTTGTCAAAACTTCCTATTCAGTATTTCCCCCCTTTTTGTTTTTCATTCATTGTTTAGTTTTGTTTTGATCTCAAGATCTGTCATAGGTTAGCAAAAATATTTTTCACCCTGCTTGGCTCCAAATTCTTTATCCCTAACTTTATGTGAGTTACAGAATGCACAGACCATAATGCACAGCCATAGAGCATGCACAACAGAATGCACAACCATAAAGGTATGTGGATTATACTAGAGGTCCTTTCTACAGAAGGCTGTTCCTCAGCCAGTCTCTCTTGATTTGTTACAGTGGTGCACTGTGTTTAAAATGTATCTGAATACATATTCCTCAGGTTGAGTTGAAGTTTGGACTGTAGACCAGAAAAAATAAAGGATTAAATAAAAATCCTGTTCCAGCAACCTTACAATCATTAGCACAACAAAAATTATTTAAACAGTATCTCTGCTTTTAGTAATTTTTGGAAAGTATTAGTGTGAAATAGAAGAAATACACAATCTGAGCCATAAAACTCGAACATTTTTCATCTAGAAAATGACAAATGAAAACTCAGTTAGAGTGTAGGTCATATGTAAAGTCACTGGAAAATCTTTTTATAATGCTTTCATCTTCTTCTTCTACCTCTCAAAGTCAAACCACAGATAAGAAATAAATAAGAATGCAAATTGTTAAATGGTAAGGAAAGACAGTAAATAATGGAGACTTCACACATCCAGGTACCTAGATGCTTTAAGTTCTATTTTTGAATAAGACCTTTAAAAGGAAATAATAAGTTACATTTCTTTCAGAATCACATAGTTCATGAGTTTCTAGGTTAAGAAGAAAAAAAAAAAAGGTGAAGAAAGCGAAGAAGAAAGCTGGTTATTTTCTGCAAAGCATTAACCATGTTCCTTTCAATACAAATAATCCAAAGAAAGTTGTGTAAGGAAATAAGTTCAGAGATACAACTTGCCTTCATACTGTAAAGGTTAGCTCTCAGGCCATGCATTATCTGTTTAATACACACTGATGCAAACCACCACTCCTGACAGTATTTATAAATCCTTTCTCTTTTTTTTTTCTTTTGTCATGTTATTTTGGTCCCATGGCTTCTCTTAGACCTCAGTTCTCCACTGAGGGAAAATAAAAAACTTGGAAAGCTGAAAATGTCTATTCAACCACCTTCAGCCTTATATGAACCTTTCAGCAATTTACTGGAAGAATAAAGAGACAGGCAATCTTTAAAGCATCTTAATTGTTCTCTGAGTGTAATAGAACCCTCAGGAGACGTGACCCTAAGTTGGCTGTAAATCACACTTGATTCTATGGGCTATGCTGTTTCTCCCTATCTATGGAACATATATGATGTGAAGTAGGTTATTAAATTACACAAACATTTATATTTTTCAGATAAACCTTATAAGCTCCTGATGCAACCATTTTCACCTCCTAAAACTAGAGGTGAAAATGGCAGGCAGAACAACTGGTTACTTGAAATTTAAAAAAGACTGTGAGACAACAGTCATTATTCTGCTATGACTCTTACCATTTTTTTCTAAAAAGCTCAAGTCAATTAATCTTCTTCCAAACAGTCCACCATAGCACTTTTGCCACCAGTACATCATATGTTCACCCACAAACCTTTTTACCAGTTGTCTCTTCCTTTCCTGAGTTAAAACTTTACTAATCTGAAATGGTTCAAAATCTCCCTCCAAGTCATGCCAAACAACTTCTCAGAAGTCCTTGCACACACCTATCCTCTAGCCTGAGAACCCTTTCTCTCCTCATACAACCTTGCCAGCACTCAGCACCACACCCTTGGCTCTGCTGCTGCACAAGAACCACTTCTCTGCCTCCAGCACTAAAGCACACAGGCCTACTGTCCTCCGAGACAAATAGCTCACTCTTGGGATGGAAAATATTTTCCTTCTCTGTGACATCCCGCATGCATTCAACAGAATTCATATATTATCAGCTTATAATGATCCTGTTTGTTGTTGGAATTGAAAAATCAGGAACACATAGATGAAGAAGAAGGGATTGAGGATCCTAACCTTTGCCTCTATGGGGAAGAAAGAAAATTACTCAACAGAAGCTTGTCTGTCATTCCTCTTATGTGTAGAGTCATAGGATAAGGAGTTCTCTTACCAGCAGATCAATCCTTCACAGGCTGAATCAGCTCTAGACTTGAGAATATCTGCTGGGGCTACTACTACTCCGACAAATATATTGACATCATAACAACCATGACTTACCTTACCAGATCTACAGTAACCAGTTGCTCCTCTTCTTCTCTGCACAAAATGCACATGCTGTAGCTGTACACATCAGTATTTTCAATGGGATGGTCAACCACCAACCAGCCCAAGCAATTAGTCCAGTCAAAAAAATGTATTTATAAAGTTGTATGCAGAGGGGCTCATAGATAAAGCTGAGGCTAAATTACTTCACCATAAGCATTTTATTGCATGTAGAAGCATCATCTGGGGCAACTGAGTTGGTGTAGTAGAGTGAAAATCCCAGGCACAAATCGAAACATGTAAGATTCCATTTAAACACAAGAAAAAAAGTTTTCCAGGTCAAATATACCTGCCACCTAGATGGACCATGGCACTATATACAGTCTCCCTTTTTCCCATTTTTACCAGTGTGATCAGATATGATCAGTGTAGGACAGAGAAGATGGCATTTCCATAAAGAAATGAAGAAGAAAAAGAAATAACAATCCCTTGATATCAGATGCTGCAAGTGCTGGTGTAAGTGGAAGGAAATAAGAAAATGTAAACATGCACATAAGCTGAGCTGCAGGGGTGCAGTGGGTCTGCTGTGGATCTTTGAGACTGACCAGGTCCAGTCCAGTTTTGAAACCTTCTCTCTGGCATGCTCTGGGAATAAACTGAGAGTGATTCTTTAATCATTTTGGCCCGGTGCAGAGTTGGAGCACTGAGGCACAACAGTGGGTGAAATAGGATAGCTATGTCCAAAGGTTTGATCACCTTCTGAGGTGCTTTGTTTTCTCATCAACTCCAAAGGGAATATGAGGTAAGTATGAAGTAAATTGATTCAATTCTTAACATAGTTGCCTTGCTTACGTGCCTAAGGCTCTTGTGTAATGTGGACTGATGGCACAAATCCTCCTGAAGTTGCCTTAGGGTGCTCAACCACCACACCACACCAATTTAGGGCTTGCTTTAATGCAGCAGTTCTGGCATGTCGTATGAGGAAAACAGTATTCCCACTACGAACGTGCAAACCTTGTGGGTTATATGGCACTAAAAGTTTTTCTGCAAGGAAAGCAGAAAGGTAGGAGAAGTAAAGTAAGCACTGGAGAAGCGTAAAGTACCCACTTGGGTTTCCTTAGTAAAGATTAAATGCCAGAGATTCAGCCAGCACTAAGAACAACTACACAGCTGTATGCCTGCAGTTCCCTTGAAAGCTCAGTACAGTCTATTACCATCTTTATATTAGAATTAATTGAAATAAACTGAGAAACTAAATCAGATTTGACCTCTGGATATTTCTATATAATAAGTCCAGTTTAGCCCAAAGCCACATAAACTAAAATTGGTTAATCCACTAGGTGATAGCTTATTGGGTGCCAATTAAAAAGGAAACATCCTACGGTTTCAATGCATTTTATTTTGTTCACAAGAAGCAAGTATCTCCCTTCCCAGCAAGTGACAGACCATTATAGTACAGCTGGAGTGCTGGTTGATTGCATAATGGTCTGGTGTTGGAGAATTCAACGTGAGCTGTCTTTGCAGATTGGAAGCGCCTTTCTTGCACCATTTCCAGGTTTGTTGTCACTCATGATATTTGAGGGAATGCTTCATGAACCAATAATGCAGCTGCCCTGAAAATGTTCCACAGGAGCTGTCAACCATCCCATTAGCACTCTCACTGACACTGGCCACAGCTGACTATCTCTAAACATGCCAATCTTAAAGCAAAAAAATACTTCTATTGGAAGATGTATTTAGCATTTTTCAATATTAAAATACTAAATAAATAATAGTATGTTCTCCTTTAAAATTTTAAAATGCAACTGTACCTACCCGGACTCAGTTTGCAGACATGCATTAATTCATTCAGATACGGCATCTGAAAATCTGGCTCTTAACTTGCTGTTAATGTGCAACTCCTAATGAATAGGGAATTATCACATTCCATATTTTCAGCTGCTAATGAGCATTAAATGTACTATACATATTCCATATAAAGTCTGAAATTCTTTAAAGAAGCAGGTGCATTTCCCCCCCTAATTCTGCGCTCATTTCTACTTGTCAGCCATTTTCCGTATGGAATACGCAGTGCCCAAGACACAGTGTCTGCACCTATTTGGTCTAAACATATATGTATTTAACCACTTCAGAGCACACAGCTTCCTGAAGACCTTTTGAAATTACCATGAGTCCCTACTGCAATACCTCTCTCTTTCTCAGTGAAATATGTCTCAAGTTTTATTTAAATGTAATATTATTTAACTGTCATTATTAATAAGTTACTGTGAACAGAACACACTTCTGATTTGAAGACAATGCGATTTGTGACCAGTCTTAGCAGAGAGGATGGGAATTCAAGGGGCACTTATCAAGTGATCTCTGTTTCCTGAACTCATCAGTCTTATCTTTACTGTTCCTCGTCCATTACTCCAAAGGTGCAGTTCTGTCATGGAAGGTCACATTCAATGCAGGAAAGCTTTCTTTAATCAAGCTGCACTCTTCCACTTGAAAGCTGTAAATATTCAGATTGATGTTGTGTAGGAAATAATTTTTTTCTTTCTCAAAGTAAGTTTGAAGGAACGAGCCTTGCTTAGAAGAGATGGCAGAAAAGGTGCATAATACATTTGTTCAATTCCTTAGCATGTTTGGCTGCTAAGTTCCACACATATATCAGTCACAAGACTCTGTGTTCCACAAGGTATATCCCACCTAAAGTAAATCCCCACACCAGCTTCCAGGAATCCCTGAGCTTCAGCAGTAGCAACAGTAGCAGCATCCTTGCTGCTCCATAGAAACTCTCTCAGCACACATTAGCTGACCCCAAACCAAACAAACTTCAGTCTGGTGTTATACCACAACAAATCACTTTTACACCTGTAAGTGTGATTTAAATCACCAGGTTTAAAATTACCTCTATTAAGAGTCTTTCATACTAAATAACAGTATCTGTTATGGTTGGTCCAGATACTGCTCTACCTCAGCCATGATCTTGGAGAGGGCAATCTCTTGCAAGTCACAAGCACTGCAACTCTGGATTTCAGAAGCGATTTTGCAGTCTGACTCTGAACGAAAACTCAAGATCATGATGATTTAAAAAAAAAAGGAAAAAGTGAATTTGTTCAGATAAATTGCTTCATTTGCAAAATGTGAAATGTTTAGTCTTGATCAATAGTGGTTTAAAATGATTTTATGATTAATATTTTTCTAAGCATACATTCTTGGAAATTAGAATTCTTCTCTTTAAAAATAAGAAATTTTGGCAACTTCACTTCAAAATCATTTTCCAGAATGTTTTCAAGTCAATTTGTTTATCAAAACTGCTCCTTTCCCAGAGACTACATTTGATTCAATCAAATGTTATGGGATAAAATGTGTAATTAGTAAATTAACAGCCAGCACTAATTATCTCAGAATACAGCATGTCACATGCTATTTAATGACAAAACAGCAGGAATTATTTCACCTAGGATTTGTATGTCCTACTGCTATGTACAGTGCACATGTGGAGGTCCTGAGCTTACAGGTTACTGCTGCCTCTAAATTACAAATGAAGCATTTGCAGATGGAAACTTTAACTTGACTGTGGTTACATGGTTTTGGCAAGTACCTTCTTTTTCCAATAACATCACTACCATAGAATCATAGAATCATAGAATCATAGAATGCCTAAGGTTGGAAGGCACCTCTAGAGGTCATCTAGTCCAACCCCCCTGCACACACAGGGCCACCTAGAGCACGTGGCACAGGGCTGCATCCAAGCGGGTCTGGAAGATCTCCAGAGAAGGAGACTCCACAACCTCTCTGGGCAGCCTGTTCCAGTGCTCTGTCACCCTCACCGTCAAGAAGTTCTTCCTTAAGTTCCCGTGGAACTTTTGATGCTTCAGTTTGTGGCCATTTCCTCTAGTTCTGTCAGTGACCACCAGTGAAAAGAGGCCAGCCCCATCCTCTTCACTGCCTCCCTTGAGGTACTTATAGACACTGATCAGGTCCCCTCTCAGCCTTCTCTTCTCCAGGCTGAACAGGCCCAGCTCCCTCAGCCTCTCCTCACAGGGCAGATGTTCCAGGCCCCTGATCATCCTAGTTGTCCTGCGCTGGACTCTCTCCAGCAGCTCCACATCCCTCTTGTACTGTGGGGCCCAGAACTGGACACAGTGCTCCAGATGTGGCCTTACCAGGGCTGAGTAGAGGGGTAAGATCACCTCCCTCGACCTGCTGGAGATGCTCCTCTTAATGCATCCCAGGATGCCATTGACCATCTTGTCTAGATTTAGTTTAAGCCAGAGACTCTTCATGTGAGCATTGGTCTCTTATTGGTCCTGAGACAGTGAAGAGAAAATGATTTTATGACAGGCATTAAGTACCATTAGATACACCAGATGCTCCTTCTTTAACTGTAGTAGATACTCAGCACACCCTTAAAATTTTATTTTCCTTCTCAGGGGTCCCAAACTATTTCAGAAACTGTAGATATATACAGTTTAACTGTTGTGGAGAACTTATGAAATGTGCTGTGAAATGATCTGTCCATGTTTAACATAGAGGATGATCTTTGTAATGCCTTCTCTACCTCAGAATGATTAGAAAGTCATTTGGATCTTCTGGAATCTGACCGATTTGAATGCTTCAGGCCTAGTCAGAGCTCACTAAATGCTATACTGAGAATCCCAAATATTTAAAAATGATCCCTCTGTGCCCTCAATTCCCACCTCTCTGTTTCCTGAGTAATGGTGGAAACTTAGACTCTTGTCAGATCACTGTTTTCTGGGCCTTTTTATATTAAACCTGGTGAAATGGGGTCACTGGTCTTTGATCTACTGTATATCTTAATTCTTGTTTGAAACTAGCCAACCTTTCTCACCCTCTCATAACTCATGACAATGAAAGCAGCAGCTGTCTGCTCAACTTCCTAACTAATAACTCCTATTCAGAGTGCGAGATAAAAAATAGCTTTATCATAATGCAAGATTTTCTATTGGTAAATCAAATACTAATAAGCTCATATTGTGCCCTTGTCTTCCTTATACTCCATGAATACTTCCACATATCCTTTTTTTTTTTTTTCTTTACCTGTTTTTACCTCCCTCCTATGCAGGAGCGTGAAGCAGAACTTTGCTACCTTTGTGATTATTAGCAGCTCTGGGTTCATGCTGATTACTCCCAGTGGCACGGGGTTAATGAGTTAAGTGTGCTTATTCAATTAAGCCACCTCTTTGTTTTAGCTCACATAAATTTTAACCTGATCGCTTCAACATTACCTTTGGCACTATTCAGTAATAGAATAAATTGAATTAAAAGAAAAATGAATGCCTTCTTAGTTTTTAAATATGTGTGTACTTGATTTGCCCTCAGTAAAATAAACAGATGGAGAACTTAGTAGGGGTATTCTGATCAGCTCATGTACAATTTACACCATAGAATACGAGCAAACTGGAATTCTCTTGGGTCCAAAGAAGCCTGATGCTTGCCAATACTTGATATTATTATGAATTTTAGGTTGTTTTCAGTGCAAGATATTTATTTATCCATTTTCTTCAAAATACCCTCACACTAGGGCACTTCTAGAGCAACCACTTCAGTGCGTAAAGCTGAAAAGTGGATAAACAAATCACTTTTTACTCATAATGGTGGAGGACCTTTTCTAACTCAGCTGCAGAATATAGAAATTTACTTTCTTCAAAGCTGTACTTTTGGAACCGTAAAGAGGTCCTGGGTAGGGGAGTGCAGCACAGGAGACCTACTGATGACCGCAGTTAAGATATCACAATATGAAATGGAACAGCGAACAAGAGTATATTTGCATCTATAAGATGTTGAAAGAAAAGCCACTGGCTCCAGATCCATACTTCGATGCCATGAATATATGACACACTAAAAAGGCATTTTGGTATGCTGATTATCATTGCAAAGCATCACATTTGAATCTCTGTCAGTAAATGGAGAACTTCCATAATGACAATACTAATTACATTTGTGTACACACTAGCTGCCCTTAAAAACACCCTCTTAAGGTAAGATTCACCTCATTTAACATTAATAACTTAAAAATTAGGCATCTTGGCTAAAGGAGTTATCTCAGCAGCTTCTATAGTCAGTGAAGAGAGATAGACACCTCCAGAGAATGATTCATCCCACCTATCTTGGAAGAGAATGAATGTCTGGTTGATCTGCTCCACTTTATATCTTGATGTCATCACATACCTTCAGGTGATATGACTTCTACATTGAGTACAAATGAGAAGGTGGATGAAGCAAAAAACAAACAAGTAAATTCTTTTCTCTTATGATACATGAAATATTTATGAGAGAATTAAAATTGTGATGTTCATTTTCTTATTTCATATAGAAAAGACATTGTGCTGATTAAAGGTGACGACCGTCCGCATTTATATTCACTGATATACAGAATGCCTTGGACGGAAAGCAACAGTGAACCTTCTGCACTCAGCAACTTTTAATAGGCAAAATAGCTTAAAACATCCATGCAGACAAAATGATTCGAAACGACTCTGTTATGGATGATTGATGCCAAGGTTCCTACTGGATTGCAGTGACTATGAAAATGCTTGGCAATGTTGTGCTTCTTCTAACATCAATAGGTAAATTTCCATCTAGAGTCTACTCATTTTATTTAGAAACTTGAGAATACTTTGCTCTTTTGTGACTTTTTGCTATTGGTAATGCTACATAATGGGACATTTACCTGATTCACTCCCTGTATTGCACATAACCAGCCTTTCTTCTGGACTCTGTTCTTAATCATATGCTTTTAAATCAACCCCCAGCCTGCCCCAGGGGCCATTCAGAAAAACAGTATTTCACAGTAAATGTTTCAAGGAGCAAAAGGAGAGCTTCTGCATCCTAAAACAAAGGAAAAAGCATAACATAAAAATATAAATTGAATTGCATTAAGGTTTTCCACCAAACAAACTCAAATTAAAATGTCCTAGAGAGCACTTTCTTATTCGGCAGTTTAATCTGGCCTAGGATCCAGAAGTGATTGTTGAACTATCTCCTAGAAACGTGATCTTCAAACTTCATCTTATTCACAGAGACCTTGGCAGCACAAACAGGCAGTACATCACTGCAGCTCTATCTCTGCTGCATTGGCCTCTGGTTCTGAATTACAGCATCTATCACATTCTGGCTTTTGCTTGCCAAGCTTTAAAAGGTGTGCTTTTGCGCACTGTACCTTGTGAACGGCTTTCCCTTCCATCATTGGGTCTCCTTTTGAAGTTTACTGATATCGACTTATAAAATATTCTCTCTCTGCATGCCTACCCCTTCTGACTACTGTGTAACTGAGACATACATGCATATCGCAAATGTCAAGTCCCAGGCTGAAAGTGCTTTCTCTTGCTTATCCATTCTGTGGAAACTTCTGCTCATAAATATCCTGAACCTCATATGCTTTTAAAATGAGACACAACATACATCGTTTGGTTAAGATCTATTTATAATGAATAACTTGGCACAGACCAGCAGATTGTTCACTGAAAAGACTATAGGCATAAACTCTCTGCATATGCATATATAAATATATATAAAGATACACTCCAGGTTTAATACTATCATACGTTATATTTGCTTTTAAATTAAACTTTGCTCTAAATTTTTATTTTATAATAAAAAGCATTTTGCATGTTGACAAGAACTTGCCTCAGAGTCACATTTGCACTCTTTAACAGCCTGTTCATGAAAACAAACCTGTAACTTTTCATTTTCCTAATACTGATTTTGTTGTATGTTACCCTAAACATTGGGAACCACTGAAATCAAATAATCTGTTGACTAAGGACAAACTGACTTTTTATTTCAAGACTAGAATATTGCTGCAATAAAGTAATTTATATATACTAGGCAGTAAACTTCCTTAAATAAGAGTAAGTGGGAAGAGGTAAGTTTCAGGACTGAGAGAAAATATTGTAGGCAGTCATCCACCATAGTTCTGTCCATAACTATAAGCCATTAGAGGCTGTGTTTCTATAGGTAAGAAAGAAAAGGGCAAAGAAAACATATGTGTATGACACAGGGAGAACTGTTACTTGGAAATGTGTTATTTGAATGACCAGGAACCCTTCAAGACTCTCTGTCTTTAGAAGCTAAGTCTAAATGCAACCAAGACCCCTGGATGCATAATAATCTGGTTAATAAGGTTGGCAGCATTTTCACATCTATCCTGAGTAATTATAACTAATCTCATCTAACATCAGATGCTGGAAATGGATACAGCTGTGAGGACCAGTAGGTACAAAGGGAAAAAGAGGAGATATGATATATCACAAATATTAGGCCATTTTGTGTACTGTGTAGGCCATTTATTTTCTTGACTAATTCATATTCTTAATGCATTTCATCTATGCCAAGCTGGTTTTGATATTTGACATCTTCCACAGCCTTTAATGTGATTTTGAGAAAGTACAAACACTAGACCAGCTGTATGAGGAAGGAGTTACCACAGCAAACTGTTTGGTTGCACTGCTCTCATCAAAGCAAAAGTAATAGGATTAGTCAAAATCAGAATGAAAAAAACACTGTTGAGATTTCCACTAGTGCTTTTAACCAGTTAGGATATAAATCTTTGAGTACACTTTTCAAGAAAGATACTAGTTGTGAGACAGCCATATAATTCAGCTTTTTAAAACAGAAGAATACTTTTCTGTGCAGGTATCTTTGCATTTCTGTGCAAATTTCTTTGCATTTCATTATGAACTAATTCATTGTCTATTCAGAATGATATTTTTAATATCAAATCCTCACTATTTTTAATATACTTTAAATATTTATTTATTTAAATATACTTTAAAAAGGTGATTGAAGTATTGCTAGCGATAATGAGAGAATATCTTTGGAGTTTGCAAGAGACAGAAAATCTGTAGAACTGATACTGAGGTCTATGTGGAAATAATCAGAAGAAATCTTAGGTATATCATCTGTTTCAAAATCTCAGAGTCTCTGTTACTCCTTTGGAAGAGAAAGATTAGAGGAAATAACTTCGGACCTCTCAGTAAGACAGGGAAAGGCTCATGTCTTCTATCATTGTCCTCTTTCAGGAGCCCATAGAAAGGCCTCTGTGGGAGAACAGAAGGTCTGAGATGTTTAATAGATGGTGCTTCTCCAAAGAGGTGAGAAACCAGGGCGTCTGGATCAATGAAATGTTTCACGAAGAAAACACCCTATAGCAAGGGAACTGAAGGCTGCTTGGCTATTAGACTAGTGTCTAGAAGGTGTGTGATTTCATTTAGATACAAAAAGTAGACCTTAAAATTCACATGAGTTGATGACAAGGTTTGTTTATAACAAACTATCAGTTCACTGATAAAAACAGTGGGTCATTATTCCTTACTTTTGAAATCCAAAAGCTTTTGAAATAAAGAGTAAAATTTATTTCCTGAAAAATGGAAAGTGAGACTTGGAAACATAGGCATACTAATATATTTTGAATAAAAACACCTTTATGCACAGACATTAGCTGTAAAAAAATAAGGAAATATCTACTTCAACACTAGAAAAAGATATACTGCATTTCTATATAGAAAGACTAGATTGTAAAGCTGGAATATGTTATAGAAGTTCTGCTTTCTCATGTATCCTATATTCTCTTGTATACTTTGAAAGAGCGAGATAATGGCATCATTATTATTATTATTATTATAAGCATCATTACTGCCGCTTTTCACTTTTGACAGGACATTGTGATATATTACCTCACTTTATCACAGTTTATATTATTACATAGATACTATAAATGACAAAGTTTGGAGAGCGTAGATATTCCTGAAAAGAGCCAAGCAAACTGTAAATCATGTAAAGAAAATCTGTGGACTTGAAAAGAATGGTGAGTTGAATAGTTTTGTGTGGTTCAAAAATGTAATGGTATTCTCAGATCATTCACATGCTGGCTATGGCCTCCAGTCCTGGAAAGGACACAACATCTAAGGCAATGCATAAAGGAGACTTCATACCTCATTTTCTCCTGTCTTATTACACACTTCATAGAATCATAGAATCACAGAATGCCTAAGGTTGGAAGAGACCTCTAGAGGTCATGTAGTCCAACCCCCCTGCACACCCAGGGCCACCTAGAGCACCTTGATGATGATGCACAGTATGTCCCTTTGACAGCATGAACTTAAAATGAACAGAACGCAGCGCCTTCCTGTAGACAACAGTCTTTATATATCTGTAGCTTCAGTGTGCAAAAAAAACCAAAGGGATAATGATTATGTGGCTAAACACATCACAGTTGGCTAGGGGAAGTGTCAGGAACTTCCTAGTGAGAGGGGAAGAACGGTAGCTGAAAACCTTACAGAGGTTGATATTCTAAGATTTTCTAAAAATACAAATGCTCTATACTGTGCTTAAACATTTCAGATTAGTTGCCACACACTTCTCTGACTTCTGCGTTTATTTGTCTGAGAAGGTTGGCTGGTGCTGGGAAAGTCGAAAGGTTGAAGATAAGTGCTTTGCTGTTTTTGTACTCTGAACCGAGGTCCTGCCATGAACAGATTCCAGCAGGGAACTAACATTACAGTATCAAGACTTGGGGCCTGATTCAAGTTGCAGTCCAGCCTAGCAGAGAATGAAATGAGTTCTACTCCACACTTCTCTCACTATCTCCTCTCATCTGTAGAGATCACAACCTTATTCTCTTTCATTCCCTTTTGGGGGTGAGAGGAGGAATAATGGATCTTTTCCAGGCCCCCCTTCTGTATGCAGCTCCAGCATACACCTCGTGTATTCCTTGTTTTCCTCAGAACCAGAAGGAAAAGTCTTTCTATTGAAATGCTAATAGAGGAGTAAACTGTATAATAAGACTGTATCCCCTTTGGGCTTACATGTAATTTACACATAAAATGAAATTGCACATGGCCTTGTTTCATAGCATATTTGTTTAATTATCTTTCTTAAAAAGCTTTTTTCAATTAATTTTCAATATTTAAAAAAGAAATAAAAATGTCAATTTATCTGTGTACCTGATAATTAAGTATAGTTTGGGGAATAATTACATTATCTAATAGTAGAAATTTGTCCAGCTGTAATAACTGGCATTTTTCAAAGGTTTAACTTGCTTTCTTGTTCTTCAGCTGCACTAATTCAAAAGTTCACATCCTGCTGGTATCAACCATTCTTCCCTCATAACACCAAACCTGTATCAACTGACCAAAATGGCTCTGCATCCTTTGACCATGAATGCTGTTACAAGACTTTGATGCTTCCATACACAGACCTATGCAAGCCTGAATCTTTCCAAGATGGACTTTTATACAGTTTTGTGATATACTAAGAAAAATATGACTAGAAACTACTAAGTTTTTCTTGAGCTTTCGTTAGACCTTTGAGAGGCCTAAGTCTGTGTTCAGTGATGATGTTCTTTGTGCAAGAAAGTTGGAGCATCTTTGTTCAATTTCAGCTGGAACAGGTGCAGAGGACAGCTTCTAGAGAAATAATCCAGTGACAGGACTTAGGAAAAATTGCTTAGCCAAACTAAGTGAGGATAGATTTACTGTCTGTAATTAGTGTCCTGTACTGCTACTCTATCCATGGGTGTGATTGCTCGTGTACTGCTTATATACAGAACAAATCTAGTGGAGTGTTAGATCCATGTTGTCATTTAACAGAATTGGTAAATAACATATACAAACAAAAAATCACATGTAACTAGCAAAGGAAACGATTTACCATGTGAAACAGCTGCAATGCTCTGCTCCTACAGCTGAGATGCAGGCATTAATGGAGGAAGTGGTTGTGCCATTCATTTCACCATTCTCAGGCTAAACAAGGCCTGGCACAATCAAAATGGTAGGGGAAGAGATAATGAAAAAGCATTAAGGAAAGTTCTTCTCATTAGGACTTTTCAGTACTATTATTATTAGTGGCCAGTTATAACCTCTGTTGTTGACTCGTGCTAGCAATGTGAGTGGGGCAATGGGGTTTCAGGTCAAGTACTTGTCAGCTGTCTGACAAGGCAAAGATCAGATTTCCCTCAAACTGCCAAACATCTTGAAGCAAAGCCTAGTTTCTCAGCTCATACTTTTCACCCCTCGAGAATACAACACTTCTCCCAGTTCGCTGTCCTAATAGAGGAAATATTAACATAAGATGAGAAACAACTCTTCCACCCTCATTTAAGCCTTCCTCCAATTTCCTCTTCTGCTTATAGTTTATATCAGCTCACCTCACAGTTAATCAGGCCTGCACTGATGATTAGGCTTGTTAACACCCTCCTTGCAGAAGGCTGGCAATCCGATTAGACTGCCTGCCCCATTCCAAGCAGCTGTAAGATAAATTGGCTATTCCCTCTGTTTAGTCCCAACAGCAACTGCAGGGAGACCTAGCAGAAAATGTTATGTTAAGGAATTTTATCACATTGGCAAAAATATCAGCTCATTTTTTAATAAAAACTCAGATATGGTATATCTTTCTTTAAAGGTATCAAGGATTCTGACAGGTAGCTTCTATGATTCACAAAAATACCTCTTCAAAGTTCAACAGCAAGATTTCAGATTGAATTAAATGCCTAAACTGCTTAGACATCTTAGGTACAACTTTAGAAACCTGAATACATGGAAAATTTAGACTATGTATTTAGGTATACTTTCTGAGAAAATGAACACTCACTGCCTATGTTGAGATGCTGGAATTAAGAGGTCTGTTATATTTATCTGTTAAAGAGCTAGATGCTCATCATTTCTTCATATAAACTGGCAGCACCAGAAATTTCTATTGCAATGAGAAATGAATAGAAGTGAGGGGTCCTTTTCCTGTCCCAAGAACGGTTACTTGTTATTTGATGTCTCAGAAAATGCCATCCTACAATAAAGAAGCAGTCAGACAAAGAAAAGTTGAAAAATATTATTACCTATATGCTGATTATATTATTATTACCTATGCTGCTCTATTTCTGAGTCATGAAATGGAAGCTTATGTCATATATAGCAGGTCCTAGATATTTAAACTTTAATACTGTATTGACATATGTCATATATGCGATTACATTACAAACCATTTGCTGTTTACTCACTAAGGTCTTAATTCTAGTTGAAGCTATTTTTCATACGGTCAACTACTGATTTTCCATTCTGAGTCTGCATTAATTTCTTTGTGCTGATTATTTCCAGTTAATTTGACGAATGTATTCTGGCTGGCTTTAGTATGCTACTGTAAGTATACGATCATGTGGACCTGAGGCAGAAATTCTGGTGAAAACATTAGAACTTAGAGACAAGGAGCATTATGATTTGGGTGCAGCCTGTGTTTCTCAGAGACCTGTTTCACAGCTGGAGGGTGGTTCTTTCAGATGGGTAAAGAAGATACTCAGAATGGTGTCATGGCACACAGAGTGCTCTAATGAGGATTCATCCTGAATATTGTCATACTAGCTTGGCCATATAATAATGGAGTTAATGGAAAAATGTCCCCAATTGTTGACAACATAAGAGCAGATCTGTAAACCAAGTAGGGCATGGTGAGTGAAGTGACTAGAATTTTCACTATAGCTCTACAGACAGTAGCTCATCAGTCAAATGACTAGTCAAACACAGAAATATTTAATTTTGCCCTCATGTTAGTATCTGTGCTAAGTTCATGAGACTATGCCTCATATTTAAAGTCATGTCTCTAAATATATGGACTTCTTAAAAATAAATTAAAAAAATCTGAAAAACCGCCACGAACCTATAAAAACCTTCATTCTTGAAAGATGTCTAAATTTAGGAAGGTTTGTGTGGTTGCCTAATATACTTCCCACATGTCATGCTATTCTCAGAGGTTACCAAAGTAGCTTACAGAAGCTTACTTCCAGCTTACTATGGTCATGTTTCTAGAAGTTATGGACAACACAAATGTGCAAACATCAATTGTTTTCCAGGATGCTGGAGACTTTGCAATTCACTTGCACAGTGTACCTTGCATTCACTTATATCTAAAGAGTACCGGTGAGGAAGTTAAAGTAGATGCTCCTGTTAAAGGTATCAGAAGTTTTCTTTTCTACACTTACAAACTGCCAAGAAACTCATTTAGTTGATTCTGTGCATTGTTTTGATTGAATTTATGTTTTTCTAAACTGAATCATCTTTGAAGTCAGCAGAGAGAATTAATGGCTGAACTGAAAGTGGAAAATAGGTGCTGTTCTGTCAGTAGACTTGATGCACATTTAGGGTGCAGTACATGACCAGTGCATGTCTTAAGGGACAAGTATTTTAAGATGATCTTCAAAGCTTCACTCTGTACTACAAGAGGCAGAGAAAGAAAATTACAGAGCAGTTGCAAACCCAGGAGAATCCCAAAGCAGAGGACTTTTTGTTTTGTTTTACTCAAAAGTTGTAACTGCACACCCAAACTTCCCCAGCTTCGCTGTGCTTTGCCCAGAGGTTTCCATGGTGCTGCCGTTCCTCTATACATTCCCCTTTGTTTTCCCTGAGAACCCCACTGCTTTCTTGTGTAGCTCGTGTCCCTTTCAGCTCTCCTTTCTCTGTTCCAGTTCTCCTTTGCTATCCCAGTTCTGATCCCACCTTTGTGCTTTTTTTGCAGCTCTCAGAAACTCCTCAAAGCTTGAGTTCGAAAGAAAACCCAAAGAAGAAAGCTACCTGGGGCTATGAGTTTTTAGGCTTAAGCCTACTTTTTAATTCTATCCAGGACTTAATTTATCCTGTCAATGTGTTACAGCAACACAATCTTCTCTATTGCTTTCTGAATAAACCTGCCCAGTCTGGTTTAAAAATGCGAGCCTATGCACTGTTTTTGTGGGGAGTCCTATGAGTTCCTTGTGCATTAAAATGAGGAAATGAGGTTTGCAACAACTACAACTAAATAACTAAAATGAAAGAGGAGAATAAGCATTTCTCCTAGATGGAAACTTCTGCTATACACGACAACAAAACACAAGACTACAACAAAAGGGAGGAGCTGCTATAATTGCCTTTTGCTGTGATCTCTAGATTTTCAATTGAAAGGATCGTGTCTAGGGTTCTATGCTAGTTCTTTTCTTATAAACTCCCAGTACTTAGAAGTCTTTTCTTCCACTCTTAATTTGCCTGGAGCAAGGCTTTTATCTAGACTTTTAGCCAAGAGGCACCTGCTGAAATATTCATTGACAGAAATTGTGCCATGGGTGTTTTTCCCCATTTGTCCAGTTCTGTGTCATTAAAATAAGGTTGAGTGCAATGAAAATAGGATTTGACACAGAAGAATGGCGTTCTCTCAAAACTTTATATAATAGGCAATTAACCCTTTTCCGTGCAAGAATTTAAATACTAAAGACTGCTGAATAATATCCTTTGTCAATAGCCATATCCCTTTTACATTACTTCAAAATGGATTTGAATATTATATTTCCATTTTGTGACAGAATCAAATGATTATCTGCAAGTTTTTGGGAGATGGTTTAAAGATCTTGATCTTTAATTTTGTTATTCATCTCTGCCTAAAGTTTAGGGTCATTTGAGATCAAAAAATACAAAAGAATGGACTTTTAGAATTTAATAATATACTTAAAGACTTCTGTTCTTCATCTCTTCTCTCCTTCCTTCTATATTTTTTCTTCCTCTTTCTTTCTTTTTCTCTCTCTTCTTCTCTTTCTCTCTTTTTTTTTTTCATTCTTTTTCTTCTCCTAATGTTCAGATGATGATACCAAATGAATGAAATGACATTTCTTGTTTGGACTCTGGCCCGGAAATGAAAATGGTTGTTCTTAAAAATCATAAAGAATACAGATAAAATGAACCAAGATGGACCCCAGGCTCACTTAGTCAAATCTAGGGTGTATTTTGACTATATTGCAGCACTAATTGCTTTGCTAATTCCCTTGGTTTGATCTGGGTGAGTTGGCCTGGATGACTTCTAAAGGTCCTTCTCACATAAAGTATTCTGTGAGTCTTTCTTTATGATCCTAATAATAGCAGATAGTGTAGAGCGAGAGAAATATATATATATATTTCTTTTTAAAGTTTCAGCCTTGCACCAGCAGATGGTAAAATGAAAATGTTGAGTATATTATTACTTCAGCTCATTTTTAAGGGTCTAACACTAGGCCTGATCTGATAGTCTCTACAAGAATATGAATCCTAGACATAGAAATTTCCTTTGATGGTTCCTGTGGGACTCTGTTGTCATAGTTGTTTTATACTTTAACAATCTTCTTCTAAATATATGAAAGTGTATAATGGGCAGTCACAAAACTTTGAAAAAGTCTTGTGAAATAAGTAACTATTTAATTGTGCTATTAGCACAAATAATTAGCATAAAAACATAAATAAAACAACTTCCATAAGATTCTGCCACAACATTCTTTTCTGTGCATCTAAATGCTGTACCCACAAGACTGGGCTTGCAACCTCTAGATAGCAAGAGGATATGACGGTTTAATACTCTCTGCCTCTCTGGCTGTGAAAATTCCAATCTCTTTAAAAACTAACACAATTTAATCTGCTTTGATTGCCTAGGTATGCTATGGCAAAACTCCCAGAAGTGTAATGCTGTGTCTTGCAGCCCGGGCTGAGTCTTCCTCTCTGTTACCTTGACTTTGTCTGGCAGACTACCTGCAGGTAGGAAATGAGAATGTGTGGGGTACTTTTGTAGTCTTGTGGCAGTCCAATGTCATTTCTCCTCTAGGAGAATACTTCTTCAGTGATAGATTGCCTGTTAATGCTTCTTTAAGCCATGGTAAAGGTGTGGTTTTTTCACATGTAAAGATTTTAACTAATAGCATTGTGTTTCATGGCTAGCTTCATATTTCTCATTACAAATAACTTTGTATTTGCCAAGCTTTTTTTGTGAAATGCACAGATTATGAGGAAAATTAAAAATAATAGTCTGTATCTTTTTAAAAAGGGACACTCAAAATAAGTAGTCAAAGTAAAGGCCATGTAGAGCAGTTATGTATTTGCTATAGAAAAGAAGAACAAAGTCAGTTTCAATCTCTGTTATACCCAGTTAAATCTGGACTTTCTCTACACATTACATTGGATTGGTCCTGGCACAACTGAAAAGTGAATATGGCTTTCAACTCATTTGTTGAAAATATGCATATAGTGATAAATTTTGGCCTGAAATGTGATTTTACTATCATCCTGCACTTACCCAGAGATCATGGGAAACATTTCCCCCAAAAATAGTATTTAAAAAGATCTTGACATTTTACAGCATTATGTCAGAATAAAACAATACTCCAGTACAGGTACTTCTGTTATACACTTCCCTGGCCTAAATATATCACACAAACGTAATGTACAAAACCACAGTACAAGCTCTTCCAAGGTCTGTGGCAGCAATTCTCGATGCCTGCTCCCAAAAGGAATAGTAGAAGTTTAATATGGAGAGTGATTGCACAGTATTTTGGATGAAATTTTATTCCATTAGAAATCACTTATTTGTTTAATTTCTATTTGTTTAATTAACTTCTTTTTAAAGTCCATGGAATAATTTTAGTATTTCAAAGTTAGGCAAGGAGATACATAACTTGCAGTCATTCAGGCGTTGAGAAGCAGTTCAGACCCATAAGAGACAGTCTTTAGATATCTGCTGTCTTCCCTCGATAATATATGAAGGGAATCAGATGGATCAAAGCATCTACAGTCAAGGCATTTTGCACTGCACAACAGCTCAGCAAAAAGTTTCAAGATTACAGTTTCCCTGAATGTCATCTAAGTCCTGTGTTAGACTTGCTTAGTCCTCTTTACTACTGACTATAAGTTCTTTCAAAATGGAGATAAAGCTCTGAGTAGGGAAAAAGGTACACACCTCATGGGAGCCCTTGGGGACATGGTGCTGCACTGCTGGACACTGACAGTACACACACTTCATCCTGCTTCATTCCAGAAGGAAGGAAAAAAATGAAGTGAAAACAAAAATGAAAAACCCAAGTAACATTTAGATTCTGTTTCAAATTTTAGCAAACTAGGAATAAATGTGGGATAAAGTGTTCAGTACTTTGGCTGTTGGTTTCAGAGAGAACACAAATGAACAAAAAACAACTTTGGTTACTCCAAATTTTCCCCCCAAAAATGTAGGAGAATTTAGTCCTCTAGGAGTAAATGTACAGATTCTATCTCTTTTTGATAATATGGGGTTATATTCCAGTTTTCCCGACAGTACAAATCCTTAGAAAAGACCCTGTGAAGAAGACAGTGTGCCCTATTGCTATGCTGTACCCTTATATCCAAATTTTGCTCTCAGGTACCTAAGCATAAATATTTTACTTAACTTAATACTTAATACTTTACTTAAGTCAATGGAATTAATTTCAGATTTACAGCAGCACCACAGGCAGCAGAATTTGGCATTTGGCTGCTTTTTTTCAGACTTTTCTCAGTTCATAGTAGCATATGTGCTATTTCAAAAGAAAAAAAGTCATAATGTTGCTATGATAGAAGAACAAATGCAGCTAAGGGTGTTAAAGCACAGTTCTTCATTACATCAAAATTGCTTAAGACAAGACTGACTGCTTCACTGAGTTAATGCAGCTGTGGGATCTGAAAGATTCTAGTGGAAACAACACTCCATTAAAACCAGCCTACTGCATGAAAAAAAAAAAACAGAAAAAGGAAGTGAGGAGTGCACTGTGTGAGAAATTGCAGTAAATGAGAAGCAGAAATTTAATGGACAAATGTAAAAATATTTTTCTAAAGCAAAACAAATAACCTGATAATTGTCTAATGCCACTGAACAGCAGTCAGAAAATTAAAATCTAATAAAAAGGCAGTTGGCATCATTGGTAAATGAGCTTTCTCCGTGAGACTCCTCAGTTGTACTCTGTCCAACCTGACGTGTTATTAATAAAATAAGCTTAATTTAACCCTTGTGTTGGACATGTTAGAAGTTGAGAAAAGCAGTTCTTAATTTGATAAATAAAAAGAGATGGAGTGTAACAATAAACTATTTTGTGTCCCAAGAGTATGAAAACATTTGAAGTTTATGGATCTGGCAAAGAAGAGACTGATCATGGTTGCAGCTGGATTACATTTCAGTATTTGAACCGTGATCTTTGACTGGACGCACTTTTCTGATTGGAAGAGCAAATGCATTCCAACTTTTTGTGTTAATCTACTTATTAACCAATTCAGCAGTTGGTTTTCCAAATAAGTTCCCAATATTCATCATGAATTTGTTGATTTTGGTCAATGCTTCTGCCAGTGCATGTGGATATGCAGATATGAAATAGACAGACCAGACCTCCAGGTTTGCTAATTCCAGCTGAATGATTCCCTATGACAGATAAAGTGTGTTCACTCTGTCTACTGATATATTTAAGGGAAAGAGAATATAGGATCAATATAGTACTTGCATTTGCCTCTGAATTTAGGAAGTGCTTGTTATGGAAATGGAATTATCATGTGGAATGGAAGAAGTACAAAATCATCAACATATACCACTTCCTTTACATAAAAAAACTAATTTTTGAGAGAAAAAAAAAAAAGAAAAGAAAAAATCAGGCCCAAGTCTAGATAAGAAGAAAATATGTAGATTAAAGTCTATCTTGGACTCTCCTTTAGAAAGCAGGCTTAAATGGAAGCATACTTGAAAACTGTCTGAGATTGCAGAGTTCTCGGTGATTATTTGACTTCTTTGGGTTCTTCAAGAACTTGCTTCTCAAGGGGTTTTCTACATAGGAAATGAAGGTAAGAGCTCACCTTTGTTGGGACAGTTATTTGCAGAAAAGCTGAGCTTGATTCTGTCTTGCTAAATAGCTCCAGAAACTGCAAGCCTTGCCTTTAACCAAGTTAAATGAAACTAAGAAGATACTAAAAAGGTAAAAGGAAAAGCATCAAGATCAGTTGCGTGGAGAAAGAGCTCTCATAATGTTAATTTTCATTCATCTTCTTCTCCAACCATGGGAAAATCCAGACAAATGTTTTTGTTATGTAGAAATAGCCACAGGAAATTGCACCTATTTCCTTAATTCCTTCTGCTGAAAATATATGTAATTTTTTTCTCTTAATTTGAATTCATAGATAATACTTCTCTAAAGTATCAAAGATCTATCAACTATTTTGTGTTTAAATATGGAACTTCAAACTCTAATCGCAATTTAATTTGACTAAATACGTAATACTTTATAGTCAATCATCCAGATCTTTACAAGGTCCCTCGGCTTTGGAATTACTAAATCTCAGATGGTACCATCTATGAGCCTTGTCTGACATGACATATATTGAAACAGACTGTGGAACGATCGCTTAGAGATGAAAACCTTGCTTCAGTTTTAGTGAACCAAAACTAAGAGGCAAATTATTCAATTATAGTAAATTTACAGTAGCTTAATATTTTATAGAAGTGGTTCTTCTATGATTACAGTATCATACTGAAAACCCTTGAGCAGCAAAATACCTCCAGAAACACTGAGGATGTTTTAGCCACTTATTAAGAAAATTCATCTATCTTGATTTTTTTATGAACACTTTGTCTCTTTGTACAATAATAGTTGAGATATATTTGGTTTGTGCATTGATGGTCCAATGTAACTTGTACAGCAATGCTCTGGAGGGAGTGAGAGAGCAATATTAGTGCAGGTATGTTATGGTAGAAGCTATGTCTCCATAATTAACCCAAGGGAAGTAATTACTCGAACTGCCTGTTGTGCCACAAACTTCTAGCATCAATAAGTCTGTTCCTCTCTATCAGTTAAATACAGCAAGCCGTCTGAAGAGTGCAAACTGTCTTAATCTCTTTCTTTCCCCCTGCCCAAATTCACCTCAAGTCACTGTGATTTGTTTGTCTCCCTCTACATTTTGGTCCTCATGAGATAGGATTCTGGTAGCAAAGTCAGACAAGAGAATTAGTTCTCTAGGGCAAATGGTGGATGTTCATTGTTTTGAAAATAAGGAAGTCTATGGCAAGATTTCAAAGGCTATTATCTTAAGATTTCATTTTTTGTCATCCTTTTTCTGAAGCCAGATATTTAGTTAAATTTAGTTAAATTTGACAGTTTGTCATTTATTGTGTGGATGAATGGTCAGGTCTTTGTTCTTGTCCTTGAATGAGCATTCTAAAAAGTAAAGGTCCAGTTATCACACACCAGTACTCTAAATTGAGTATGTAAGTGAAATGATGCATCTTCAAAGAGAAATGTATATATGAGTTTAATAAGGATTGCTTTTTTCTTATGTCTACCAAGCTGCTATTTTGGATACTTTGGGAAATTTCTTAGGTACTCTGGGTACAATTTTGACCATCTAGTCACAATTCTACTTTGGATTCCTAAATTCCTCCAGATTCAAATAAACAGCAACCTACTAGATGTAATGATAATATGCATAGAGTGCTTGGTCATTTATCTTGGAATTATCTCTGTGGTATATTTGCTTCTGTGACATTTACAGTAAGTTGCAGTGCAGCTTCATTTGTTTTATCTACTTACTCATCTTTAAGTCTGAATATAACAACAGTGCTAAAACACAAAAGGTATGCTGTTACTGTTACTATTGTCTTTACTTATTAAGATGGCCTTTCTATTTTTCTTATATTTCTATTGAAATGGACCTCTAAACTTAACTGAGCAAAAAGACAGTCCCTCTAATGTGGAGAAGATGAGAAGAACACTTTTCATACCTTTTAACCTAAGAATTGTCAATTTTTATTTTCAACAGCAGGGCTTGACACTTAGGGTAGCTTGAACCTGATTTGCATACTGTGAAGCCTTACAGTAGCAGCATGAATTGTGACAGGGGCTAATTAGCATTTCCACCCCCTCTATTCAAATCTTTTATTTTTGACGACAAGTGCCAGAAGCAGCAGAGGAAGTTTAACTAAACCTAGATTAAGAAATTAGGCTCTAATTTTGGAAGTTAAAGAGGGTAGATCACCTATTTCCAGGAGTGTGTGTGTGTGTCTGTGATTATATATATATATATCTCTTTATTCCTATATGTAGGATACACAAATGTTTGTGTTGCTATGATATTTTAAAGCAATATATGCAGTAACTTCCAGGTGCCCCTTGAGATATCCATACAGACTCCAGTAAAGCTGGTGAAAGTCTTTATGCTGACTTCAGTTAGCATTAACTTCCAGTTGTGTGTAAGTTCTATACAGGTTGCTACTTCTGGAACAGTGAAAAGGGAAATGGACTATGAAACTTAATTAGCTTTCACCAAACATAATCATCTCCTTTCTGCCTTTATCATCGGCATTCCTGAAAGCACCTGCAACCCCATGGACCAAGAATATATATACATGATATACACGTACATCCATGGGGTTGTAGAAGATTTGGGATTAAGTAGATACTATTTAGGAGTTCTGAACATGCAATATTTGTTATTATTATCCCTAAAATTTTCCATACTACAGTAGCCCATCGACGCCTAACTAACAGCCCTTGCCTGTTACATGAGTGTGTCGTAAAGCCACTCTTCTTGGAAGCAGCTCACAGACTGTCATAGCTTATAGCATCACAGAAAGCTCAGTGACATGCATCAGCCCAGTGGCTGAACTATGAAGTGAACAGCCCAGTCTAGTGTCCTTATCACTGGATACACTGCCTGACATATTTATATATTATTTTTCTAAATACAGTTTGGTCCAGGCACCAGGTAAAAAGAACATAACTCTGCAGTCTAATACAACAAACTATTCTGTCATGTACAATTGGCTACGTGACTGAAGCACAATATAGCTGTTAAGACAGTTATTGCATATTTACTCAGTGTTGTCCTGCGCTCATGGTCTAGCTGTATATATTTATTACATTTAAACCAAACCTGTCTGCAATGTAGGCTTTTTGTTCTGTGTTTGTAAGCCACTTAGAACTGGATGAACCCCAGATCCCTGATTAGGGATCCTAGCACTAAGTATGGTAATATAAAGTATCTAAAATATAGATGAAGAGTTAGAGCACTTTTGACAGGGAAGGGAATGGAAGGGAAGGGAAGGGAAGGGAAGGGAAGGGAAGGGAAGGGAAAGGGAAGGGAA
>VWPW01016040.1:810894-822076 GCA_013389825.1 Crypturellus undulatus | reverse complement strand
GAAAGGAAAGGAAAGGAAAGGAAAGGAAAGGAAAGGAAAGGAAAGGAAAGGAAAGGAAAGGAAAGGAAAGGAAAGTCTGCAAATAAATGTTAAGTAATGATGATAAATAGTTAAAAAATAATATAAAGGAGCCAGGGTTCCTATTTATTACAGCACTTATGCATGTACTTAACATTATGTATATGAAGAGCCCCAAGATTTCAAGGATACTAGTCATATACTTAAAAATTAAGCTTCAAGTTATTAGAATACAGCCTTAATGAGGATAATTTGGATAGTCTAATATGCAGAATGAATTAATCACCTGACAGACTAATTATGCCTTATTGAAATGTTGATCCCAACTCTAATCATACCAAACTTGCCAAGCTGTTCAGAACTGAGGTGGGTTGTAGGATTCTCAGTATGTATGTGTAGATGCAGATTAGCCTGCTATAATGTTAGCAAAATCCCATGAAGCATCCTTGCGTATTGGGGAAAACCTTGATGTTTTTCCTGAACTAGTTTGAAAAGACTCAGGTTTCTTCTTTGGAAGCAAGGAGAGATTTCCTGAGCATAAAGTCCAAGGGAATCAAATCAAACTGCAAATAGGAAACACTGTTAAAAGCAGTAGATGGTGATGAATTCCACCACAGGCCAAACTTGTGAGGGACCCGTCAAAGACAGTTCCTGCATTACTTGTTTCATAGCAATATATCAAGACAATGGATGTTCTTTCTGGTATGCTTCTCTGAGCAGGTTACGTATTTTAAGAGAGATGTTAGGAGCTTGATTTGATGGTATAATCTTCTGGGGCTTGTAGGTGTGGAAGGAGTTCACTTAAGGACTTCTAAAGCTATTCCCTTTACATCTCACTTTTGTATGTCTAATTTATCACTTCGGTCAGCACATTCTAACTATGAATGAGGGAGCCATTTGATTCAGGTTATTCTGGGAAAATCCTGGCATTCACTGCGAACCTGAAAAGCTAAACTTGTAACCTGAAGCCAGTAAATCATTGCAGATGAATATATGAAATACCTTTTGCTGTCTCAACGTAGACTGTTTGCTTCATGGGGAATAACAGGGAAATAATTTCAGCCTTTTGTTCTCTTTCTTCCTGCTTTTTGAAGTTGAGTTTCATACTTAGTAGAAGAGTTTGGAAGGTAGGCTACCTGCTTTTAGTGAACAACAACACTTGGTTTCTACCTGACTTGTTCTTTAATTACAGAAAATTAAATAAAAAGCTTCCCCCCATTCCAAGTGTGTTTGGGAAATGTTCAGACACTCTTTTAAAAGTGTAGAACTTCAATGCCTTTAGGATATAACAATGCTTTATTTGGATTCAAGTGATTAAAGAGCTAATTTTCTTAGTGGGAGGTTAGTACATTTATACAGAGAAACTGCATTACAGGAATATGGATACATTTGAGTTCCACAGGGGCCCAGGGAATTCCAAATTCCCGTCTCTGCTTGTAACCGCAAAGACCATAAAAAAGAAGAAAAGAACCCTCAGTGTTTTGTATCTTCTTATTCTGCTGTGTTCTATATAGCAGGAGACAGTTATGTTCAGTTTTCCCTTGGGGACTAACTCTTTCTCAAGTTGTTGGTTTGGTCCTTTTACTTTTAAAGTCATATAGCTCATTTCCTCCGCATTGATTCTCAAATTATGCTGTAAATGCAATATTCAGATTTTGATTTTGTCTAACCAACTTGGTTAACTCAGATCTTTCACAGAATTTTGATTCTTCTAGGTTAAAAAATGAGCACAGAAAAACAAAGATATGAACATAAAACTTAAGTAATAAAGTATAGTTTAATATGGTACCATAGAATTGTTTCTGGGGCTGGGAGAAGTGCTTTGTAAGTAAAATATTATCTATTCTAAGTACATAGGAGGGTTGTGATAGGTATTTGGAAGAACTATTTTCACTTTTTTCTTTTTTTTTTATGCTCAACTTATTTGCTGAATTCAGTCTGACTGTGCTGTTACCATCTAGTAAATAAGTTATGTGAATACTTTTCCACATTTTTTTTAGAATAGGTTTATTGGAATGGGAGTGCCAAGACTTAAGGGGTAAGTTCTCCAGTTGAAAGAAAGGCAGGCATTTCACCCAAGAGGGATGAAATTAATCAACTTAGAATTTGGCCTAGATCCAGGAATTAACACATTCAGGCTTGCAGAAATGTCATCTTCAATGAGTATGTGTCATTGGCTTTGGTTCATCTGAATGAAGACATCTTTAACAGAACTGGCGGTTGATGTTGGATTACCAAAATACTGAGTTGGATGAAATGCGAAACGTGCAAACAGCTTAAAACATTTGTGTTTTACTCCTATTTCCTCATCCAAGCATCGACCAAACCCCAAACCACTCATAATTTGTACCTAGATGTGTTTGCAGTGCAAAGTGATTTGAAGTGTCTCCCACCAGTTTCACACTATTCTTCTGACAGTAGAACCACTATTTCACTCCTTCAGGTCATCAGCTGATGACTCCTATATAATAATGAAACTACATTATGGAGAGATTTTTTTTTCCCCTGTGAAGCAGATGAATGACTACACAGGAGTCCCCCAAAAAATAATAAAATAAAGACAGACTATTCTCTCAACAATGTCTTCTTTTACTCCTTCTCTGCTTGCCCCTGAAAAGCATTTTCTTCTGCAATCAGCAGTGCCCTTCATTCTTCTTTAGGTGGTCATATTTTTTCTCAAAGCACAGGCATTAGAAACGACTTATGATGATCAGATTTTACAATTTCTCAGTCTATAAAGACCTAGTCCTTAATTTTCAGGTAGCCGAGTACTGGACAGGCCACACTCAGCTAATTACTTACTCGGATACAAAGATCTAACTATGAGTAGGTACAATGCCCAGGAAAATCAGCTATTTCAGTCCCATTCTGGACTCTATTATGGTTTTATAAGGACTGATGTGTGAAATAAACTCCATTACCTAGGGAAGAGACTAGCAAATACTGTAGATATTTTATATGGTTTTTTAAAAGCTGAGATTAATGCTATACCCTTTATTTTAGAGACACAGGACAGTAATCTGGGTTCAGACAAGTTGGTTAATTGAAGGGAAACCCTTTTTTGTCTGCATTCCAGGATTCAAAAAAAAAAAAAAAATAGAGGCTGAGATTAAAGCCAGACTCAGGAGAACTGATGCAGTCTGTCAGCAAGCCCTCAGGTAACCATATCATAATTTATAAATTCTACCAACAATAGGATAGTAATTAAAGATGTAAGTTTCCCTTTTCCTGCCCCTATTTTCAGCAAAATAAATTTCAGAATGTCAAAGTATGGGGGGGCGTGTGTGTCCCAAAGCAGGGATTTAAACCAAAACCAACAAAAACTCTCTCTCTCTCTCAAAAAAAAAAATCAGACCATACAAAAGCAAAGGGCTTCATTTTTGCTTCTGTTATGACTTGCTTTTCTTATTGCTTTTTCTTTAATGTGCTGGTGCACATTGGACTTTCTGAAATGCATCACTGAATGATCCAGAATTACTTTCTTACAGAATCAAGTTTGAGCATTTTGTGATTTATTTTGATTTCAAATGAGAGGTAGCACACTGGCCCAGACTTTCTGCTGGGAAAAATCTGCGGAGTTCTTTGGAGCTCATCATTGTCCCCCAGTGATGTTTGTTCTTGTTATATTCGATGTTTGGCTCATTAATTCAAATAGCCTTGTCTGGTTGTACTAAGAATGGGCCTGCATGTGGGGAAAAGGGAGAGCTGGCTTGGTGTGACAGAACCTTCTTCCACAAATTACAGCAACCCTTATTATTTCATACTCTTAAGAACAGTAAAGGATCATATTGAATAATGCAGTGGGATTATTGTTGGCAAATGCTTACGTTTAGTGGCAAATACGGTTGCAGATAACAATTACAGCACCCCATCATTTTTGTTGGCACTAAATAGATGCCTATCTAATTTCTGCTTATTTTATTTTTAATGCCCTTGAGGTATGGACTGATTTTCTCTTTCTACAGTGCCCGCCACAATGGGGCTCTACTTGTGACTGGGAATTGAAGGTGGAAGTGTGCTGCTAATAATAATAATACTAATAAAAATAAAATAATTATATCACTTCACACTGTGATCTTGTCAGTACTCATGAATTAAGCAGAGTTGGACTAGTCCGGTACTTAAATGGCAGGCTGTCAGGGAACACTTCTGTGTAACAGATGGTACTGAACAAGCGCCCAGGCATGGTGTTAGGACATTGTATTGTACCAGGTTCCACCAGACGTAAAATTGAGGTCTTGACCACTTATAGCCATAAAAATTAAATGTCATAAAAATAAATATACTAACTGTGATGCCTAAGGGCAGTGTCTTTTTTTTTTTTTTTTTGTCCTGAGTGCTGTAATCTGCGAAAAATCTGCTCCTGAACAGTGGTCACAGGACCCAACCGATGGTGGCCAAGTCAATCTTTGAGACTCTTTCTACTGGATTCACTTTTGTGGTGTCCCAGGATAAGATTAGTTCTTCCCTTGTATGTTACACCATTTAACAATATTGCCCTGTAGTGTTGCTAAATAGATCCTGCATGTCACTGCTTTTTGATAGTGAATAATGTTGTCTTCCTACGCACAGATCTGACAGTTAAGCTAAGCAATGCAGTGTTCCTTCTGGCCTTTATATCTAGGAATTGGTGTTCTAGCTATCCTTGGGGAAATGCAGAATTGAAGCTATCAAAGCATTTGAAATGGATCTCTGACTCCAAACACATCCTACTAGTAGGAAATGATGCACTTGATTTTTTACTTTTTTTAATTTTGCTTCTTGCCTTGAACAACTATCCACAATAATTTCAAAGCTTTCACTTGTTTTGTTTTTCTTCACTTTCACTGAGTGTCTCATGAAGAACGGATGAATGAGGACAAAAAAAGAAGATGGTCTTTCTAAACTTGACTCTTTCTCTTAGGAAATAGAGGAAACTTTCTCTTTCATGTCACAGGAAGAAAATCGGATTTTAAGTTCAGTTTACTTTCTTTTTCTTTCTTATGCCTTGAAAAACAGCTCAGGAAAGATATCAGATCTACCTAAATTTAAATCCAGGACATGTAACCTGAGATGAACTGAAACAGATATCTAAGGGCTGTTCAGTTTTGTAGTACTGTTTCTTTGGTGGCTCCTTCAATTTAATAATGTGAAATATAACTGACAGGTCCCCGATTTGTGAACAACCAGGAGCATGCATTGGCCTGCTCACCATTAGGACTGTGCTACCATGTACACCCTGAAAAATGGTTATGCCATGCAAATCACTCATGGTGCAAACAGCTAAGTATTAAAATGCCTCCAAATCTTCCTTTTTCATGTGACTGCCTACTCTGCTTTCATAGCCTCTAGGCAATGTCCTTCAGAACTCATATACAATGCTTCCTAAGATAAAAAAAAATATTAATGATTATACTGGACAGTCCTTGCTGCATTGATAGTACAGAAAGATTTGTGAAACCATGACACCTACTCAGATCCCCTTGCTTTGCTAAACTTACTATCAAATATTTGAATTTAGGAACAGTTAAGAAAGAATAGGAAACTATGTTGGTTAACAAAAGAAAACTGTAAACAAAAATGCCATAGGTTGTATTTACTTAAAACTCAGAGTGATCTTTGAGAATGGAATGAAATAAAAAATAATAGGCTAATTCATGAGGGCTCCCATCACCAGGAGTCCTATTATGACCTTCTTTCCAAACTGTTATTTTTTCACTTCAGTGTTCAGTTCACAGTCTCTCTGTTGGCTTTTAAAAATGGAAGTGAGCAACTTTGGAGTATAAGCAGGGCATGATTATAATGCTGTAATGAACTACCTCCCCTACCTTGTGCTCAAGGGAATTGGAATGACCTCAGCTGCATGTCATAGACTGTTAGCAGGGAGCCCAGGTACATGAGGATAAGCTCAGTCTTAATATGGAAATATGTATTGAAGTGGGGCTGGAGCCGTAAAAGGACCTGGGTCGTGAAAGATGTGCTTTTTAGGTTGCCACAGTTTAGTGAAGTTTGCAATCCTTGAGTGAAGAATCTCAGGCAACACATGAAGTGCAAAGAGTAAGGAAGCTGGAAACTAGACTTGGAAACCAGCAAGCCTTAGACATGGCACAAGGAGCATGAGGGATCTGGAAATTCTTGAAAGATCAAAATGCAATAGAGCTGGGCACCTCAAGTTAGCTGAGACCACCTTCATGAGAAACTGCATATATAAAGAGAAATACACCCTGAAAATTTCATGGTTGCATTCAGACCACTCTCCTTAGTGGTCTGAACAGGGACAGTCAGGGAACATTATTCCAATCTCTACCTTATTTGAACTGAAGCAAGGACAGAAGTCAATTTTTTTCCACCCAAGAACAATGTCAGACCACTTAGTTATGTAGCATTCAGGATGGCATCTTCAATTATTCCTAGCAAGCAGGAGAATTAAAGATTCAGGATTTGGCAGCAGATGAGTAGGATCTCATCACTGCTTAAAAATGGATTGTTTGCCCCAAAACTCTCTGATGACTTAACCCTTAGATGCCATACCATTTGGAGCCTGAAACTAGCTAGATTTGAGTAGTGCAGTGACTGTCACAATTAAGCTTTCTGAGTGGAGTAATGAAGTATAAGATGCCCACTGATATAATGTGACATACTTACCTAATAGACTACCAAAGCTTTACATTCTTGATATAATATTTTTAGTGTGAGTACTTAGTAGTATATCAGGGTAAACTGAAAATTACTGACTTGCACAAACTCAGATGGAATTTTTGGAAAATGAAGAATATAAGTCAGTCCCCTCTGATTTGCATCTCTTTGCTTTTTGTTTATATTTACTCACCTTGCTTGTCACTTTCAGGTCCACAGAAAGCAAAAATGTTTATGATACGCTCACATAAGTCTGTAAGAGCTTCTCTCTCTAAAGGTCAGATCCTTAGGAAAATAAAATCAGATTTCTTATTTTTTTTTCTGAAAAACAGGAAAACGGGAGTATTTACAAGATACCCAGTTCTGCCTAGTTTCTGGCTATCAGGCACACACCCATTCCTAGAAATGTGTTCTCTCATGTTAGGAGCTCTGGTATAGCCATCCCAATATATAAGGTTATGAAAGGATTTGCTTTAGGCATTTTTATTTTTATCCAGGCAAGCACTCAGGAGAAGGAGAGGGAGGTGGTAAGGGGGAACAAAATGATCTTGGATTTAACATAGATGAGAAATGTGAAAATGTATAACTCAGAAAATGCATAACTTGCAAATGCTTGTGGTTTGGGAGACAGCACTGCTTCTGTTTAAGAATGAATGAAAGAGAAAGAGACAAGTGATGTGTAGTTTCTGTTTAGAATGAAATAACATTAGAAGAAATGTTTGAGTAAGGGATTTGACAAAAAGAAGTTTGAAAATTATCTAACAATAGGAAGTGGACAAGCCATAATCTAAGATGGCATGTGCCCATCTTTTCTAACGAGGACAAAAAAAAATGGAATGAAGATAAGGTGAAACAAATGTATTTGTTGAAAGAATGTTTCTGTCCAAAGCACTGTGCTGAACAGTTGAATGTGAATCCTGCAAAATGAGCACAAAGGAGAATAACACAAGGTCAATGCATTTTTTTAGCTTTCATTTCAGCTAGCTGGGCAGGCAGTGTGATATGTTAAAACACTTGTTTTCATTCAGCGTTAAGTGAATGTACAGCTATAGATGCACCAAAATGATAATATTAAGGCAAAAAATATCCCTTGGGAGCATGCCTCTGTACACCCTCATCCCCCCAGCATAGTTAGAACTTCTGGCCAACAAAGCCAATCTATAGTTATTATATCTCTTTGTCTCTTTTCATATTTCCTAATAGAAGCACTGTTGTAGCTGCTGGCTAGAAAATTAGCCAAGTGAACTCTCTCTGTCTGTCTCTCTCTCTTCTCATCAGATTACTGGGAAAATTTAACAGTCTCTTTTTTATGTGCAGGCTGGTAGCATACTGGAGGGGCATAGAGTGAACTAGTTTAACTCTGTAACTCGTATAGTCTTCACTACAGCTGGTGGACACATTCTTATTCTCAACCTTTAGGGGAGAAAGATGGGTAAAGTGTACACTTACTTCCAGATGGTGATTTGGGAACATGGCTCATGAAGAAAAAAATACAATCTGAACAGCAAAACTGTGAAGAAGCCAGGAGACAAAAGAGTGGTCAATGGCTTTTTTACTCAGGAGCCTTGCGTTTTTATAAGTTCAGTTGTAGTATTCCAGTTCAGATTTATTGCAAAGTCCACATACATTCTGGTTAGAATGAATGTGATTAAAGATTCAATATTGTGTGTGGCATTTTCTTGCCAGGTTGAATAAGGATCCTTTTGTGTTTTGGATTACAATGTAGTCTCTTGGCATAAAAATACACATAAGAAATGGGAAACATTCTTCATCTTGGTTGGAGGGTAAATGTGGACCAGAATCACTAAACCTTCAGCCATTCCCTAGAGAAAAAGACATTTGGTACAAGTTGGAGCCTAGGGAGCTATTTTCCTATCTCTTGTCAAAGGCCCAGCTGCCCCCAGACTTGTGGTTGGAATGAAAAACTGTGAAATGGGTTTAGGAAGTAGGTAGATTTTGTAGGGATTGGCATAGCAAAAACAAAAGGTCATTGGGGGAATGAGGATCACATAGTAGTCAGAAGGTATAATAATTTAATGGCAGGAAGAAAACCTGAAAAGTCTTACAGACTTTGGAAATGAAGCCAGACCTTGGCATTCATATGTAAGATGAATGATGCTTTAAAACTGTTTCCTTTAAAATCTCATTTGGCATCTAACTTTCAAAAAATTCTATATTTGATATCTGCTGGCAACAGAAATTCACAAACTGTACCCTTAGGTATGTGCATACCCGATCACAAAGGGGAGACCCTTACTGAAAAGATCTGAGAAGAGGAAGAGTAATAAAACTGCCATTTCTGTGAAATTCCAGATTTATTATATAGTTGCTGCATACAGTTGGGAATCAAGGTTATCAAACAATTAGGTCAATAAGCATGCGGGTCCAACTGCAGAGTCTATAGCCCTATTTGATCTGTTCCACTGATCTTTTTACTGTGATAAAAAAGTAGGCAGGAGTGAGGGAAAGTAGCTGTTAGCAGCAGCTTGTGAAGCCCAACAGCTGCCAGACACTTGCTAGCACATCCAGGTGCACTCCATGGTGTAGCCACCCACTCATCAGCAGAGATCTGCCGCTACATACAACTGACCAGAGGTGACCATCACCTCTCAAAATGTCCTCAAATGGTTTCTGGTCCAAAACATACAGGAGGTATTTGAAAGGAAAGCATGGGAGCTGGTAGTTTCTTAAAATCTCTTTTCTCCCTATCTAAGTAAAACTCAACAGCACTATAGAACCTTTATTTATTTATTTATTTAGTGAAATTGCACTTTTATTTAAAATACTTATTTGATGACCCTAAAATGTTTGATCACATGTGCATGTGCAAATCACAGTTAATTTTTAGAATTTCTAGTACATTAAAGTCAAAATTCCCCTCCTTTCCCCGCCCTGGATCTGAGGTATGTTGCATGGCACAGTGACAAAGAAGGATTGCAAATGAATACCTCTAAGTGTTGAGAGGATAGAAATTAAGAAATTTGGCATTATTCTTTGTTCACTGCACTTATTGGTTTGATAATTGAGTTTAGACAAGACAGACCCAGTTTACTCCTTTAGAAATTGGGACTGATAATAGTACCTCAAGTGAGGTGTTGAGAGTTATTTAATTAGTGTTGCTAAAAGACTTCAAAATCCTTAGCTAGATAATATTCCAAAAGTATCACATTTCCTTCAATAAAGATTGCTTGCTAGCTGGGAGTACCCATTAGGGATTCAGCATTTCCAGTGCTGCACAATGTGGAAGGTATATAAAAGGGAAAAAGGAAAAAAATGTTTTTAAAGAATATGGTTGTCTTTTAAAGATTACATTATGCCTACGACTATGTAGATCTACTACACCACTGAGGAATCACTGAAATGATTGTAATGCTTAAAAGCAAGGGGCAAACTCAGCATTTAAACTCTTAAATAGGAATAATGAAAATAATATTCTTTCCTCCCATGTTTTAAAAAGCAGTACTCTAAAACATCTTTCTAACAAAAAAAACACATTTTTTTTCCATTTCTCCATTTACACCCTGTTTCACCTGAAGTTGCCTGTATTTAACTGGAGATGAATGGATGCGGTTGATGTTTCCAATGACAAAAGAATGTTGGTGAGATGATAACTGCCCTTGTTTTGAGAACTCTGTTTTTAAGCAGGACTCATGATCTTTGGCTGAATGAGTTGCATTGAATTTAGAATATATCTAAAAACTTGGGAACCTGCTAACGTGTGGGACAGAAACCTCTGTATTTGAGGATAAAGAATTACTTAGGAAAATCAACTGCATTATGTTCTTGATTTTGAACTGGAGTTAGGATGAAAGAATAGTAATGTGAGGAATATCTGGAATATTTTGCCTGGACTTTATCATTTGTTATGTGCTTTACAAAACTCTATTTACTGTATTTTTTGTGGATGTCCTCAGCTACCTTCTCTGTCAGCTGGTACTGGTACCTTACAGCTATGCCATATGAAATGCCATTCTCAGGGCCAAATCCTGCTTGCCCTAAAAATGTAAACAGTGTCATTAACTTCACTTTGAATTGATGATGTTAATTAGCATAGTGTTATTTCTTGTTATTAGTGGTTCTTTCAAAAGTCATTTACAATCAGAACACAAAACCAGTGTAATAATATTTAATACATGCTACAAATTACTCTAATTATGGAGTAGCATTAAAAGGTGGCTGAAACACATTAAATATTTTCCTGAAATTATTTTTACAGGTATGCAATGATGTGGTTGCTAGAAGGCAACTACACTATTACAATGGCAAGACAGGTCTTCATGAGACTGTCATGTTCTTAAATTGTTCTCCATACTATATGAATATAAGAAAAAAAAGGTGTGGAAAAGAGCAGAACACATATTGAACTGAATTTTAAGGTTGACAAGGCTCTCATTTCCAAGTTTTACAGCATGCTCTTTTCTTTTCTTTTCTTTTCTTTTCTTTTCTTTTCTTTTCTTTTCTTTTCTTTTCTTTTCTTTTCTTTTCTTTTCTTTTCTTTTCTTTTCTTTTCTTTTCTTTTCTTTTCTTTTCTTTTCTTTTCTTTTCTTTT
>VWPW01016040.1:763150-810778 GCA_013389825.1 Crypturellus undulatus | reverse complement strand
TTTCCCTTTCCCTTTCCCTTTCCCTTTCCCTTTCTTCCCTTTCCTTTTCCCTTTTCTCTCTTTCCCTTTCCCTTTTTTCCCTTTCCCATTCCCTTTCCCTTTCCCTTTCCCTTGCCCTTTCCCTTTCCCTTTCCCTTTCTTCCCTTTCCTTTTCCCTTTTCTCTCTTTCCCTTTCCCTTTTTTCCCTTTCCCATTCCCTTTCCCTTTCCCTTTCCCTTGCTATGTCTGGACACCTCAAACTCTGGGGAGTATCAGGGCCTCGTGTGGCAGGGAAAATGATGCTTGATTGTTCCTGCCACAATTAATATTGTAATATTGGTAATATTGTGCCTCTGCCTATCAGTAAAAGATTATTTTAGCTTAAAGGGCCTGAAAGATATTTGAAAATCATAATGAGCTTCATACCTGTCTCTATGAGCAGATAATTAATTTTATTCATGTATTACATAGAAAGCACTGAAATTTTCATGCAGAAGTTAGTGACTTGCTTAAACTTCTGTGACAGAAAGGGAGTAAAACATAAGAAGCCAATTTTTCTTTCAGATTCACACATTAGCTTTTTTACCACATTCTTTTACTACTGCCTTGTTGGAAATTTCTTGCCGGTCCAAGGAATCAGGAGGGGATCAAAGACGCAGACTCTATGTGAATTAGATCCTGATCCGTTTATTTAGCCCGAATAGCGTACTTATATACGCAAGCAGAAACAAGCTCTCTACACGCGTACAGCTACGATTGGTCACAGGCTACTATCCATGCATTTCTACCGCATTCAGTTGGTTGTGGATAACGGCGTGTATTCACACCATTGGTTTGTGGACCAGTTCTTCTTTCTTACTGACAAGCTTAATCAAGGTTCTGTCTTGCCCAACTTTCTCATGCCTGCTGTTAAAGGACTACTGTTCACATTCCTTTAATTTGGGGAGCATCCGCTATCTTCTTTAAACTCAGCTCCCTGCAACCACTTCCCATGGGAAGGCCTCCATCCCCTAGATATGTTCCTACACTGCCTGATGTATTTTGTGTACCTCAATCTTGTAGTGATGTTCCTGTAGAAAAGACTTCAAAGAAATAAAAAGGATATTCATCCATAGGCCAGATAAACCTAATTGTGGTTAGCCTCTGACATTAAATGCATATTCATGTGTGCATGTTTCAGTATTCCACTCAAGACACACAACAAGATAAGAAACAAAACAAAGTTCCAAATTAAAGAGAGAGAGCAGAATAAGATACCGGGCTTCTATTCAGATATGATCAACAAATGAAGAACTTAAAGATTACCATGGTTGACACAAAAGCATCCGGAATTGTCCTTAGCGGACACTCACATGTCTTGGAAGCAAAATTTATAAATTCAAGAGCCTAAGAACTAAAGTTAATACAAACTAAGAGACAATGTCTATCAAAAGGTAAAAAGTCACAGAGAATAGAAAAACCTTAAAGGAAGATAATGAATTTTCTCTCTCTCCTAAATTATGAGAAATCTACAAAATGAGACGGTCTAGTAGCATCATCTGTTGAGAAGCATCCTCATCCAGAATATGGGATTAACATTTTCAGTGTTTCATAATCTTCTGCTTGAATCTCATATAAAAATAGAAATATCCAATGCCTGATTTTGGTCTAGCTAGGAGCATCTGCTGGAAAGGAAAAGTAGAGTAAATTTCCTGGGGCCCCTTGGTCTTCTGAACAGGCCATGTGTTATGCAGGGTAAACAGATGCACAACAGAATCAGAACTGTTGACAAACCTCTGTGGTGCTGAGCTCAGAGCAGATATCAAGAGAAAGCCCAAGATCTGAGCTGCAAGGACCTCAGCAAGTTCTCTTTGTATACTTAATGGTACCTGTAGACAAGGCTAGTTCACTGACAGCCCTTTCCCAGAATGTAATATGTTATACATATATATAAACATATATATATATATATATATATATATATATATATATAACATATTAAAGAGATTGCCATTTATAGGTGGGTACTAGTCTTCCTGGACTAAAACCTGCTCTCAAATATGAAACCCATTTGGGCCACAACCTAAGAAGGTAGAGGTCCTGAATAACCAAGCTAGAACATTTTTATTATTGCATTTTATAATTCTTTATATAAAATGGTAAGGTGTTTAATTCTTCCGTGGATATCAAACATTATATTTGTGGTTATAGATGAGAGATACACATGCCTCAAATTTGAAATTAACCCTTTCCTTAGATAATATGTAAAGGGAAATTTCAAAGGTTAGGGTGTATATCCTATACATTTTCAGCTGATTAAGTTTTTATAGATCCTATTTTAAGACATAAAGTACCCACTGAAATCTTCACAACCAGCCATCATACTGTGCACACCTCACCTTGCTATAAAGATGCTGCCTAAATAGACCCTTCTAAACAGCAAAAAAAAAAAAAAGGAAGAGGAAATCTGCAACATTGAGATATTCTTCCATGATAAATTTCCTTCTTACTTTTTCTCTTGAAACAGAGTAAAAGTTGAGATTTTTCAATAAATAAGCAAGCAGTGGCTCAGGCAACACTGCAAAGCAGCAGTAGGAGACCTGATTGATGGTGCTTCTTCACTGAAGATACACTGACATCGATGGATAAAACCATCTAACTATTTTCAGTCTCTCTGCTCTTCTGGCTTCATTTCCTACACTACATCCCCTCATAAGGAGTTCATGTAGAAGTCTTTTATTATATCTTATTGAGGCACATTTGAGAGTGAGAGGAAAATTACCCTTTTATTCACAGTGGACAGTCACAATTTGGCAGCTTCCTTTCAGTTCAAGAGGGGAAGTGTTGAACTCCCCAAAAGGGAATACATTTGGGCAGATCAGGAATTCTTCTGCCCCAGCCTACTTGATAAACCCAGGCCAAAGGAACTGCCGGGATTTCAAGCAACATCTTTATCACAGGTTAGTAAAGTGCCAAAGGCAGGTGTAATCTATCTCATGAATCAAAAGAGAAATGCCTCAGATGAAATAAACTCTAAAGAGGACTTTTCTTTGTGAACTCCCACACAGGAGCTGATGGTTCTCCCAGACTCTGCTGTGTCCTCTCTGCCATGAAGTGACTAGTGCTCCCAATAGCTGGAATTCTTCACATAGAAGTTACATATTATTTTCTGTTTCTTTAAACCCCAGTTCTAAGTTTTATGTTTACAACCACTTGCAACCAGTTCCTGTCTGGAGGGGCAATATTGAAGGTTATTGTGAGAGAGACTGCTTCCAGTACAAACTCTCAGCAGTGCTGTCTCCCTCACCAGCAATTTTTCTTTTTCCCATTCAGGCATCCCTGTCTGTTTGCTTGTTTTTCTTCTAGTTTTTCCATTCCCAACCTGCTGTCTGCCTTGGGATCCATAATAAAGTTCCTGAACTGCACGTAATGTTATGACATTATAATGTTATAACATTTAACATTCACAAAACTCATTTACATTTGCAAACATAAACCAAAGAATCCCACAAAGCCCGAGGAGCTACCCTAGAGAAGTAAATATTTATCATGCTGGCCTGTTTTACAGATGAAGAAACTGAGACACAAGCTTCCAAATCTTACCGAAGGCTTTGTCCAAGATCAAACAGTGAGTCAGGGATTGAAAGAAGAGGATAACTCAGGAACTATTGACTCCAGCTATGTGGTCATTGTGCCAAGTCAACTCTGACTTAAAATGAATAGGTTTTTTGGCCATAGAATTTGAATCTCTCAAAATCTGATACAATTTCCACAACAGTGTTCTGTAGTGCTTTCAAGAGGCAGAGACTTCCCACGTATTCCATCCTTCAGTACGGGAAAACATCCCAGGGATCCCATTTACCTGTAGGGTGACATTATTCCCCTTCTTCCCAGCAGGTAGAAACAATAACAGAGCCAAGAAAGCGCTATTCCTTGTTGAAGTAATTGAGGGCAGCAGGTACAAGAGCACAGCAGTGTACAAATGTTAACAAGAATATATCAGGAATACATAGAACATATAGCAGTTCACAGAAATGTGAGGTGTCAAGTTTTTGTGAGCATGGTAATATATTATGGGTGACCTAATGACCTAAATTAAACAATTCTTTCTCTGCATTTATTAGTTCTGTTGAATCATTTTTTTCCAGGTTCTAAGAATATACTGGTTTGCAATAGACATTTGTAAGTAGTGCATGTCACAGACAGTGGGTGACTAAAATTCATTTCCTACATACTTTCTCTTTTCAATTATGATGGGTTGAAGACACGATAACCAGAATCAGTGTGGGAGTCATAGTTTCTTGTATAGGTCTGAGCCCAACTCAAAGTCAGCAGTCCCAGAATCTAATACACATTTCTCTGTTGATTCTGAGACTTATGTTTTCAATATCTGTTGAGATCAATTGTTGCTTGCATGATTTCTGCCACATGAAGTGACAGAAGGCCAACCTTGTATTTTATTCTTGTATTTTATTAATCAAGGGTCTAGAATATCATCTCCATGATTTTCGATTTGTATCAATCTTTTTTTTTTTATGATGCACAGAGAAAGTAATTGTATATGTTACTTTGAATATAACACAATTATGCTATATCATCTAGGTAATCCCTTTCCTGTACATCTAAATTCTGTAAAGGAAAATGTCATGAAATATACTTGATTAATGTTTACAAATCCTGAAATTTTATTTGATATTTTCCTCGAGAATGTATATGAACACTATTGTTATATTCCTCGAGCCAAGGTTTAAAAAGACTCCTAGCTCTTTTATGTGCCTTTTTATGAACACATGTCCCTGTTGCTGTCATCACCACCTCATGCTCCCTTATTCTCTTCCTGCAGTTTGCAGTGTTTTATATATACTATATATACTATAGAGACCTGAAAGAAAGCCAAAACCCCCACAAACCTGCTCTTTCTGCTATGAAATGTTCCAAGTGAAAGAAAGGCTTGAGCAAGAGAAGAAGAGAAAAATGAATGAATAAAGTAGCCAGATAAGAACAACTGTTCTTGATTGTTAAGGACAGTAATCAGTGTCTGGTTTTCTACTGTTTCTGTGTATAGCCATATAGCTAGTATTTTGTAATATTTCTCGCTAGATAGAGGCAAAAGAGTCTGCCTCAGTGACCACCAAATGGTTGGCATCTCTTAACACTAACTGGACAACAAAGCAGGCAGATGAAGAAGATACATGAGAAGTATTGGGCCATATCCTGCCTCCCATTTCCCTTCCTCTGTAGGTCTGATATGAAGCCTCACTTACACCCCAGAGCAAGCACTTCATACAGAGGATCTTTAACCATTGCAGTGAAGGGAGAAGAGAAACATTTTCAGTTCCCCAAATCTCATGTCTGGTTCATCTTCAGTGAACTGTACCTCACTCAGCTTTTTCATCATGATCATATCACTGGATGTGCAATGAACCCCAGTGGTCAGAGCAACGGCTAGCAAATCCAAGAGATTTCTGCAAATAGTCCGACAACAAGCACACAGCTGGTGCTACTGACAAGTAAGGAGAGAAAAATCACAGGAGGAAACAGAAGTAAGCACCAGATCTGTGTTTCTGTTGTTTTGTTTTATGAGGTGATATTTGGAAATTCAGCATTTGTTCAGAGAAAGATAAAGAAAATTCAATTGTACTGAGTTCTTTTGAAATCTAGGATTCTGTCAAAAATGAAAAGCTTTGCAAAATCAGGAGGTTTTGTAATAATTTCGTTTAGAGAAAGAGAAATAAGAAATGGTTCTGATGATGTCAAAACATCCTCTTCATACAAGTTTGGAATGAAATATTTAGACTTTTCACTTGAAAACATTTTTTTCTTAATTCAGCTACTGTTCATGCTGTTAAATGTAACTACATTAAAAAATGAATATTAAGTAGGCCAAATATTTTGAATGCCCTGAAATTATTACTTTTAATTATTTCCCTTCACAGAGACTTTAAAACAATTTAATATTTACTCAAAGTCTGAACTAAATTATGGAATCTTAAAATCCTTTTTAAAGTGGAATATATTTCTTTCTATATATCTGTAATGTTATGAAAGGCTAAAATGTTGTTGTCAAAATCTGATGAATAGGAGAACAGAGGAATTGTGCCTCCACAGTTTTATCAGTTACTTTATCCATTCAAGAAAAGATATCAGACCTACTGCAACTTGTTTTCCAGGATAATGAGATGCACAGAAGGAACTTAGATTTGTCTTAAAAAAATTATGAACTTGGTCACATTTATGGCTAACTCAGCCTGAGTTTTGGATTCATTATGAAAGCTTATTGGAAGTTTATATTAGAGCAAGTTTTGCATTACATATCTTGCCCATCCAAATATTCTTTGGAGGTTTCTCCAGAAACTCTGGAGGTTTCTACCTCCAGAGGAGAAAACTTGCTTCCACTAGGTGGAATTTAATCAAGGGTAAATGAATTCCTGACCCTGTTTTTCCATTTGTCCCTTCACGTTCCTCTACATACCCCTTCTGGTAGTTCTCTCAGATCCTTGTACATTTCTCTTTGATGGGTGAATTAACTTTCTCCTCCTGCCTCCACCCATCTGAAAAATACTCTCTCATTTCTCTTCCAACCTGACTTTCCATCTTTTTACGTATGTAATCAAAAATTAAAAATAAATAAGCAGTGTTGTCTTTTGACTTTCTCAATTTCCTCTCAGTACTGCTATTAATAGTTTTATCTCTGTAAATATGTTATTTAACACAGTAAAGTCTTTGGGACAGCCTTTATAGGCATTTCCAAAAATGCAGTTGTATTGTACTGTGAATTATGATACTTGAAAAGTCTCATTCTTCCTCTCAACTCCATTCCTTTATAATCAAAGAGTAGAGTACACTTAAGGAAAATAAATTCATTCCCTTAAAAATCTCTAAGTTAAAGTATTATGTTTGTTACTGTGGTTTCTGTAACAGGAGAGGCAGATGGATAGCAATGTGGGCTTCTCCTGAAGTAAAGCATTTCTAAAGCAGGACTACTATTCTTTTTCATCTCCACGTCTTTCTACTTCCTCTTACTGTTTCTACCTGATTCATAGGAAAATGTATGAGTCTCTCTGCAAAAAGAAAAAAAAGCAGTGTTCCCACCTGTGAAATGTCACTTGTCTGCACTCCGTGCTGAACACAAACCAAAGCCCACAGTCACATCTAGAGCCATCTGCATCATTTGAACACAAACCGATACTGAGTCTTGTTGACCTTGTTTGCCACAAGGACAACTGGGATTTGTGCATCTGGGCTGCCCTGTACAATGCAGCAGCAAACACACCCCCATTTAGGCAATAGTGGAGATAGATATACCAAACCAAGTGCATTTTTCAAACAACCACCTAGGATGAATGGAGAGTTGCATATCAGACCAGGGGCATCCCTGCCTCACTTTCTCCAGGATAAAGAAAGGTGAAACAACACAATGGGGGCAGCTTTGACTGCCCCTCTGTCAGATTTCACAAAGGATAGAGGCATCTGTACATCAGGGCTACTTCAGCACAGGTTTGTGTGTACACGAAAAGAGAGAATAGCTGTGTGTATGTACAGAGTAAGAGCTGCCATAGATATGGTACCCTGTGTACAAGGATGCTGTAAATCCTCTAGGAATCAGACAATTCTTTCAAAAGCACATGTAAATCTTGATGCTAAAAATTCTGCCATCCGAAAAATGTAAGAAAAATGTAAGAAGAGAAAAAATATACATATTTTTAAAACTAAAAAAAAAATTTTTAAAACTTAACTAAACCAGTCTCCAAAATTTTATCACTATCTGGACTAATAATTCAGTATTCTTTCAACAGTCTTCAAAATAATGGACATATTTTCAGCTTTCTCGGGTTAGCCAACTTATCAAAGAGAACTATGTGGCTCCATGCAGAGCTGCAAGTGATTCTTAGCAGCTTACCCTACAATACATCATGCAGGGACTTGTGCTACTTTCTCTTGGATTATGGACCTCATCAGAGCCTTTGAAATGAAGTAGCTACCCAATATATGCAGGGATCGTACAGGCAGCTAAAACTTTCTTGACGTTGGAGAACTGTGCATTAATTGAGAAAATGTCTTATATTCCTGCATATGGACACATGCATACACATACATGTCACCAGGGTACATGGGGCTACAGAAATCTGCAGCATTATCCCCTGAGATGGGAGAAGTGAGGGAAAGAGAGTTCTAGGCACCACACTTATTTTACCCCTGTTTTTCATTACGTGGATAACCTTACAGCAGTTCTTGTTAGCATTTAGAAAAAGGGAAAAATGTAGCCTCCTGCAGGGGAGCTATTATTGCTAGAATGTACTAGCATTATCTTACTTATGGGGGGGCATATTGTTTATGCAGTCTATTTATCATTGTAGGAATATATCTACCAATATAGCAATATCTCTGCAGTAATGGCATACAAGAATAAAAGAGTTTTCATGAATAGAGTTCCTGCCTGTAGCATGTACATCTGAGATACTAAAGGATTATTTACCTATCATTAAGATATGGATTTTTTTATCTAGTCCAGTTTTTCTTGCAGCAGAAATCATATTAAACTCCCTAGCTATTATATCTAACATCCATTGGGCAGCTTTTCATTCTAGGTAACCTAATATAAATGAAGAAAATAAATCCACGACAATTTGTTGAGCCGTCTTTTTCCCCCTTCCCCCCTCCTCTTTTTCCTGAATTACATTCACATAATAAAATCCAAGGGTTGCATTTCACTCACATACGCTTCAATTAACATGCATGACATTGTATGAAATTTTTAATGGAGGAAAGAAGCTAAAACACAATAGTTTTAAACCATTGTGAAGGGCAGAAATGCTACATACACAATGTGCTTATATGTCACACAATAGTCAGATGGGCTTTAAAATTCAGTGTGAGGCTTCCCAAAGCTTCTTTCCTTTCATGTTTTCCCATTATAGGATGTCTCTTGAAGAGATATAGATGACTTTTATTTAATGAAATATTGTTCTGTAACATCATTTTAGGAAGTGTTTATTTGTTTGAAACAATCAGTATTAATTATAACACAACTGCTTTAAGCCAGGAAATTCTAAAGTAGTTTTTTTTTTTTTTTTCGCAGATAATGGGTTTTCCACTGAATAGAAAGTATTTTTTAAGATCACTTTTTGTTTAAAATTTCCTGTTTCTGCTGAAAGATTAAGGCTAGTTTTGATACTGATGGAAGAATTTCAAAGGAAAAATGTAAACAATGAAGAAAGTCAGTTTCACCAGGGAGAAAAATATTTCCTGACAGTCTTATGTGAGTACTAAATGTAAAAATTGATTGCATGAATCCATCAACTGTATGTGCAGATAAGCTCATTTGCATAGCCTTTTTGATACCCCAGTTTGATATATCCCCCACCTATCCAAGGCTGCACATATTTCTTTTTCCCTCTGGTGGGTCAAAAAGGCCACGATGACACAAAGCCATCACACCTGATTATATATCATATTCCGCCTCTCTTCTCAAGTACATGGTGTATGGCATCTCAGTGTAATGATGGCGGGGAGCAAAGGGAGAATGAAGATGCTTCTCCAACCAAGATGTCTGCAGCTGGAATAATTCCCAAATTCCCCTTTCTGATATGTTATGTTGGCTGAAAATGTGTCTTATACTGCAAAACACTCAAGGAATCACTCTCAATGCTTTTATACCACTGGAACCAGAAGATGCTGTAGGTAATATTATGGAAAGTCAGAGACATTTGCCCTTTCAGGTGAAGAAGATGGAAGGAAGTATCTTGTTGGTGCAGAGTCAGTCTATCTTCCAGGTCCCAGTATTTCCCATGCTATCTCCCCACCAAAGCCAGAATTTCGTCAAAGACAATTTTGTAGCACTCATAGCTATGCCTTTCTGGGTGCTTCTCTCTTTCTTCAACTTACCCATACGAGGATCTGAGACCACGTCCTTCTCATACTCTTATTTTCATTTCTTCTGTGAAAACTGTGCTTGTTACCCTAGAAAGTACTGGGGAGAAGCACAGTCCAAGCTCCTCACAGGAGAAAAGGGGGACCAGACAATATATATTTGAGCCACAGCAGTTCTTTTCCTCAGTTTCTGGAGAGGTCTGTTTTTCCTTTGTTGACCCTTCTTCATCCTAATCTCTTTTTCTGGAAAAAAAAATCAGAAAAATGAAGAAAATGAAGTGTGTTTAAGAAGTGTTCCTAATAAACCTGGATTGACAGCATTAGAGAGTAGAGTGACTTATTCAAAGGCATGTGTTAAATTTAGAGGTTATCTTATTCCAAAGCTTTCCCACAATATAGTCATATCTCTTCTAACAAACTAAGCACAGCTGAAATACTGCAGTAGAGTCTTGTGTTCTACTTTTATAGATGCGTAATACACATACAATGATACTATGTTTATTCATTCTGTTTATTGGTTTGAACATGATTTTTAATGGGTAGCATAAAAAGAGGTTTTCAAGTTTAATTGCAGTGTCAACCCCATCATGCTCATCTTTATCTCTGGCCGCTTTTACTTTCAAGCTAGCATTTTTTTATAGTATATCCACACATAATAAAGCATCTAAACAACTTTTTCACGTCATCTTCAATGAATTCAGAGGATGCAACAGTTTGCACACTCCTCTGCACACATTTTATTACTCCCACTTTCATTCTACAAGGCTGGAACGAATCATGTCATAAATATCTGTCTTGCACTCATGAGCTTGATATACTATTTTCTTCTAAGATCCTCTCTCTACTCATAACTTAAAAGATCTGGCAAAAAGTATTCCATGTTCTATTTTCGCACTTTAGCAAAATTTCAAAATGTTACAGAAACTGCTGTTCCAAAACTGACAACATCTCTCAATCATAAAGTGTTATTTTTAGATAATCAGGGAATATGGTTTTGTACGATAAATATATAAGGCCATGCTCAAAGCTGACATTGAAATAAACAGAGCTATGCCAATTTATACCTATTGAAGTTCAGGCACACAGAACATGAGACCAAAAACCTTTTACAACATTTTATAATTTTCAGACTAACTTAGCTGTCATTATACTTAATGTCAACTAGATGGCAAGAACCTTACTTATACATATAGACATAAAAATATTCACACAACACCAAATGAATCCATATGTAACTGTGTGCATAATTCCTGGTAAGTGTCCATTATACTGGCTTTCTTTAACAGCATTTGAGGACCCGGGACTGAAGGTATAGTGCTTTGTTTGAGTCAAAGGTGATATCCAAAACCAGCTCTACCATACGATATCTCTACAGTCCAACAGTCGTCTATGCTCCACTCCCTCCCCATTCATATTATCCCAGTAAAGGGCTGCGTACCTCACTGCACTGTTTGATGATGAAAGGTATTCTATTATGAAAATACAGTAGCGGTTTTTTAGTAAGATGCTTTGTTTGCTGCCTTCTTTCTTTGAATGTTTTTATTCAGCTAACGTGATCAGATATGAGCCTGGTGAGACCATGCCCATCTTGTGGCAAGATTTGGGTTTAGACTTTAAGCCTGAGACAAAAACAGTTCTGGATTTTTTTTTTTTTCAGTTCAATGGCCCAGTATTTTTGTACATTGTTCTTATCAGATTTTTGGCCATAAGTAGTGGCATGTGGTGCAAACTGACTTGTGAGACTTTTTATTGTACTTTGGATGTCGAAGGTCTTGTGAGATCATCTGTTTTTTCCTAAAATTCCTGCCATCTTGGGCCAAAACCTCATGAGAATAGTTGTTCTTGGAACTTTTTTTCTTTTTCAGTATGAAAACTATTTTGGTTTTGCACCTCCCCACAACAAAAACAGAAGACTTTATTTAAATAGGCATATTCAGATCTGAAGTCTCCCCACTGTCCTCCCTCCCTCCTTAACACTGAGAAAAGGGTTCTAACTTTAAGATAAATTCTAAGGTTCTTCTTGCAACAGATTCTCAATAACATTATACTCTGTAATTATTTTCTTCACTGCGTAAGTTCATTCTTTTGACTTTTTTAATTATTAGCTTAAAGTTATATCAGAATTAACACCTTTGATTGATAGGTTGTGTTACCTAGAGTTTGTCACTAAACACTGCTCGAAAGCAAATATTTTTATTGTTAGCTATTATTTATTAGGTTTAATTCTCATAAGAGAATGAGAAAAAAAGACATTCAAAACTATTAAGGAGAGACAACATAAAACTGGTAATAGGTCATTCTTGATCAGACAGCAGAAGCCAATGCCATGAGATATAATTAGAAAAAAAAAGTATTTTTAAAGAGTGATGCAATGTGTATAGCTAACATCTAATTAAATGTAATCTTAGTCTAAATGAAAGTTTTTGCAGTACATGTGGAAATTAGGCCAATGAATATTTAAGGGAGCAGGGCATTTTTATTTCTGGAAGATTATTATATAAATCCTAACTATTTGTTATAGAGCTTTTGCTTCTAAATTAGCTTCTGTATACAAAGGTTTTGGACTAGCTACCCAGCCACTGATCCACTTTTTTATTATTTAGGTTCTTATCAAATAAACAGGAAAATCCTCATAAAATGCCCAATTAAAAACAATAGTTGATTTTCTAGTGAAATGGCCCAGTCCTTGTATTCCCAAGATGGACAGCTTGCGAATTTTGAGCTTCATTTGGCTTCCAAGCAATTCAAGTGTGCCTCCAGTCTGACTCTCGTGACCAGAGGCAGGTGCATGTGGATGTGGAGTTCTGGCATGACCCCAATCCCCAGCTCTTGCTGAAAGCATCCCAGATGTTCAGATCTACTCCGCGAGGGAATAGGACTCGTGTCAGTGTCATTTTTGCTCTTTAATCAGATCTCAGAGTTTCTCCATCCTCTGCCCCTCCAAGGTCTGCTGCTTTGACTGTGAAACAACCATGAATGGTCGCTTTCTGTATCAGGAAAGTTGAAATCTTTCTCCTAAACCATAATTACTAAAAATCTTAGCTATTGTTCTATAATGAGGTTTGATGCTATAAACTACAAAGAAACATATTTAAGATATAGAGCAGAATTGCGGGGTTTTGTGTGTTTTTCTTTTAATTTTAGAACTTGTATTTTCCTGATTGATAAAAACCTGAAGGCAGGAACTCATTTGAGATATACAAGTGCATGCTGTATGGACATATCAAAAGGAATTAATCTATACAGATATAGATAAAAGAAGCAGGAATAATTGTATATAGGCAATGGATAAGAGAGAGAGAAGACAAAAGGCAAGGAAGAAGTCAAATACGAATAAAAGAGAATATGAAAAGACTATTGTATTATGTTAATACTATGTGAAATTAAAGCACTTTAAGATCCTCAGATGTAAGATACTGTGTAAGTATAATGCAGTTTTTTTTCTAAAATTTGAACTGAGTCGATGCAGTTTGAAAGCAGCTTCTAAATATGATTATATGAGACTATGGACACAATTTCTGCCAGGTAGCATGAATTTCAATTTATTGCTGTGTTATTAAAAGCAAGCAGCAGTGTGAACCTGCTGTATTATTAACATGTTACATTAGTCTTAATAGTTAATCCAGTACTCATATTCATATTGTGGTCTCTTCTTCTAAAAGAGAATAACAACTAAATGCTTTTAAGATTTCCAGGAATAAAATTAAAGCATGTTTAAGTATTTGTTGGAAATTATGTGCAGAATTCTCAATAAGTGAGTTACTGCATTGTATCAGGACTCTTAAGTGATTCAGCTGAGAAATAAATTATGTAAACAATGCAATATGTGTGTGTGTCTACAGCTGCATGTTAATATCACCTATATCAATGTATATAGATATCCTTATCCTTTTCTGTCAGTCTGGAATGTGTTATACCGGAGACAGTGAACCTCTCAAAGGTGATGCAAGACATGTTTTTAATGTTGTTTCAAAATTCAGTCGCAAAACAAAAACTGGCTAGATACTGTCATATATTTTATAAACAATCTGCTTTCATATAGATTATTATGCAGCATGTATTAATTCTTTCTAATATGTTTGACTCCTAGGACGTATGTGTGTGGTGAATTTTCCTGAACAAAGTTATTCTGAATTTGCTTGTCCTGAGTGAGATTTTTTGACACCTGCGTGGTGCGTGCAGTCCCAGATAGAGGATCCCATGCGGGTCAACAGGAGCAGCCCAGAAGCCTGTCAGAGGTGATGGGGAGAGCTCACCTCTTCCCCGCTTCTTGGAAACCGGTTGTGCTGGAGATGCACGAAGGCCCCACATTCAGCTTGGCTGCAGGTTCAGGCTGAATTTCCTCTCTGCTGCTGCTCCAAACTCTACTTGCATGATGTCCAAACATCTGTGTTTAATGTGAGTAGAGTGTATTTCAACCCTAATTCTTTTCTTTTTTCTCTTTGCGTTTGAATGTGTGTGTATGTGTGTGCATGTATGTGTGTGTGTATGTGTGTGTGTGCGTGCGTGTGTGTGTGTGTGAAGTAATCTTTCCGGAATAGTTTCTTTCTTTCCTAGGTAAGTCATTCATTCATTAATTTTGCATCCTTAAAATTTATTACAGTTTGAGCTACATGATCAGTGAAGAGCCTTGTGTCCTGTCATATCTGCTGCTCTGCCTTCAGAATACACCGTTATTTGTGTTGATCCAGAAAACAGATTGAGGACTTAACTGTAATATTGTTAACCATCAATATTTTTACAAGCTATTTTAACATAGGAACCCCTATGTTAAATAGTGAACCCCTGCTGATAACATCTAAATTAAAAAAAAAAAAAAAAAAAGAAAAAAAATATGTAAGTAGGGAAAAAATCATTTATGGCACCAAAAAGATTGATTTTTGATGTCAGTCTCTTGGCATTTTTTATATCTTCCCCTCCATTTCTGATACCCTATATCTTGTGTAGACTGGGGACAATATTAAATTTCATGTATAGGAGAAAAAAAAAAAAGAAACAGTAAATAGCTGGTTTGCTTATCGTGCCTTGCAGTTTGGTTATGGTAGGTTCTAGAGACCACAGGTAGAGGATACAGAATTGTAGCAAATAAAAAACTAAAATATAACAAAGCTACCTGAGGGTTTGGCTGAAGTCCCTGTGCAAACTGTGATTAACTGAATACCTGCCCTGGAATGCTGGTTTGGCAAGAGGTTATATGCACATGAATGAATCTGTCTGCATACTTAGACACTTCAGTTAAACATCTTTCTTGTAAGAAAAAAAATTAAGAAAAATACCAACCAAACAACAACAAAAAATAGGTGTTATTCCCAAAGTTGTTGAATATAATTTGACAGTGTTTGTCTGTTTTGATTTAAGCTCTCCATCCTCAGAAGAAAAGAGAACTGACGAGTGTCCTAGACATATGGAGGGAACAAAAGGGAGGGGCAAGGAAAAGAAATGAAGCAGTCAAGGGAATGTTAGGCTGCATAGGGGCATTCAAATAGCTACTCTTTCTTCCTAAAAATCAGCATCCCTCTGGGAAATGGGGAGCAGAAGATCCTCTTGTGGTGTAATTGATGCAGATCTACTGATACAAATCCATCTGAGCCTTTATCCCCAAACCAACAAGACCAGCAGTACAGAACTGTCTGTATACTAATGGCACTTAACAGATAATATGCTGACTATGATTATAATACATTCAGTGGGTTAATCATAAAACTGAAATTTTCAAAAAGACCTAGGGGCACTGAGCATTAGTGGTTTGTCAGCACCTAAGAGTTTGTCTATGTGGAAAACTGGCCCGGTACAGTGACAGAGGAATGTTTCTGCCGGAGTTATGCGATCTGTGTAGACACACCCTTACACTCATAGGCCCCTTTTAAAATCCTAGCTGTAAATTACTTTTCAGAATAATGTCAATTAATCCTGGGAGGTAGTTGACCGGCTTAAGAAGGCTAGACAATGATTATATGCTAGTGTCTATTAGACTGGCTTTCAGATGATCTAAAGCAGGATATGATTGTGCAGAGCACAGTACAGACACAGGGGAAAAGTCACTGCCTGCTAGAGAGCAGCTTACAATCTGAATGTATTTATTTCCTGGCTTTCTACTTTATATTTTGGTACCTGCCATATAGATTCTATATGCTGCTGGATCGTGGACATATAAACTCTTGATCGCAAGGGTAAGACCAAGGCCATTTTGCTCTACCTATTCCTCTGCTTCTAGAATATATGGCTGGAGTACATCTTAGCACTTATATTGCAGTACATTTCCATCTGGAAGCATGATAACAACTGTATCCAGCACACAAAAGTAAATTAGGCTCTTAGTTACCTCTACCTCATGTGACTTGAAGATGGTGGGAGACTTCCTCTGCCTTTCTCCACGTCGGCGTGCCATGCATGAACTTGCAGGGGAGACGGACCTCGCCCTTGATTTATAATCAAGCCATGAGCTCATCTATACTGTAAAAGAGTTTATTGTCCAAATCTTGTTGGATTTTCTCCAGGAACATTTTGCCAGTGTATGGGCTCCAAGAACTGGCCCTGAACAGTTTCCCTTATCGCTCTTTTACATATTTTCTACCTGATCCTTCTCTGATCTGAACCTTGTTTCTTCACAATTTTCTGCTAATTCCCCTAGAAACTTAAGGCTTCTCAGTGACACAATCATCAGTGACACAGGCAACACTGAGCTTTTTCTGATCTTGCCAGGATAAAAAGTGTCTGGTACCTGCTAATACTGGGAAGATGAGACAAATGGGGAGGGAAGTTGCTACACCTTCAGACAACAATTTTTTTTNGCTCATCTATACTGTAAAAGAGTTTATTGTCCAAATCTTGTTGGATTTTCTCCAGGAACATTTTGCCAGTGTATGGGCTCCAAGAACTGGCCCTGAACAGTTTCCCTTATCGCTCTTTTACATATTTTCTACCTGATCCTTCTCTGATCTGAACCTTGTTTCTTCACAATTTTCTGCTAATTCCCCTAGAAACTTAAGGCTTCTCAGTGACACAGTCATCAGTGACACATTTTATTTCTGTGGCAGAAGTCCGCTTTGCTTTTTAGGACTGTATTATGGTCAGTGGTTATGTGACAATTTAATGAGTTGAGCAGTCTCCTCTCCTTGTAAATTTATGCCTAAAATCAGCCTTACTATGAGGTCATTGAGTTGATGTGACAAGCACTGGGGAATCATTTCCTTCCTGTATATTCTATCCAGTAACACCCCAAATTCTGTCACCACTGTGACTTACTTTTTTTTTTTTAGCACACTAAACACATTCTTAAATACTTCTAAACATCTTCTTGGAAACTTCCGTTTCTGAAATCTCCCCACCAAGGGGCTCCCCACAGTCTCCACACAGATGCACACTTCACAAAATAAGCCCAAATAAAGCAATTAAATTCAGACACTTGGTGGAAAATGGCCAGTTTGTTTTACACTGACTTGTTTTGAGAAAAAGACTCCCCCCTCCTTCGTCTGAATAGGCAAGCTTGACATAAAAAAGTACAGCAAGAGCTGAACTCGTCTACTGAACACAAATAAAGTGAATTTCTGTATATCTTTAAATGTTTTATATGTCTTAGTCATATATAATTTATTGTGTTGTGAAGCTGAGCCCTTCTTTGAATGAAAATTTTACTGTCAGAGCCTGGGGTACTTTAGTTTGATGATTTAAAACTCCCAATACGCTTGTAGCAAATAGCACTTTTTATTACAGTGTGTTTGTCCAAGAGGTCAGCTTTCAGCACAGCAGGATTTTTTCCCACTGTAGAATTATTTCTGATAGTAAGACATCTCCCGTCTTAATTCATCTGGTGCAGAATGCAGTAGTTGTAGAGACTCGTTACAGACTGGACCTGCCATGCACAAGGAAAAGCAAGCATCTTTACTAGCTAGCAGATTACACAAAATGTTAAATGCTGTACGCCTGCTTAAACCTCTTTGGTTTTAAGATTCGCGTTTATAGTTTTGCTCCAGTATTTCATTTCCTCCGAGATGATGCTGAATTTAAGCTGCCTTGTGAGGATGCTAAATTCATTTCTGAGATGAGTAAAAGTGACTAAAATTACGTGCAAGTTTCCTATGAAATATTGCATATTTAGCAGGTCCTAGATTAAAATACAAGCTTGACTTTAAAGGAAGTATGATTAATTTCCTCAACCAAAACCCGTTAGATAGTTTTCATACTTGTGTTGATACTGTACAGGTGCCCATTTACAGTCCTCATCCCTTTGCTGTTGGCCCCTGCTGAGCCTATTAAGTTGGTATCAAGTCAACTTGTCCCTTAGTGATAGTACACAAACTCTCAGAGTGCTGCAGAATTCTGCATCTGTCCTCTTACCTGTCACTTCAGCCTCCTTTTACTGATGTTAAAAGAAATCTTTACTGTCAGTCATATAACCAATTCACTTTGTTCACAGGCTGTGACAACCTTGTTGTGTTTCTCCCACCACAGAACTGACTTCTGTGAATTAGTATTCTCAAAATTTAGACTAGCTCATTAGTTTGAATAAATTTGAAAGGCTGCTGTTCAGTTTTTTTTTTTTTTTTTTTTTAAATGCAGCCTGGCTTTCCTTATATATAGTTTAGGTACTTTAGACAAAAAATAAAAAATAGCTCCCAAACATGCACTTTATGGTTCCAGAGCCAAAGGTCTTCCTTCAGCTTAATTTAAGATATTAAATTAAAAACTCACAAGTTGTTTCCAGCCCTCTATCCCTCTTTTATTTACTTTTCTTTTTGTGTGGTATAATTAAAAGATTTTTCTTGAAAAGGTGCTTCTTGAAAAGAAAGCAGAAGTGATAATCTGTCTCAAGCATCTTGGTGTTTGGCTACGTTCACCAGACCAGCTTGTTGCCATATTATCCTTAGATAATTTAGTGCAGACTTTTTCCCTCTGATTGGTAATCATCTCTAACTCCATCTTCCACTTCCACATATGTAACTGTCACTGTTCTGATTAAACAAAGAAATTTTGCTCATAAAGGAATTAATTAATATTAGGAAAGGAGCCCCTGTTTTTTCCATTTCTTGTTTTCAAAGTCCCACCAACTAGACCACTTAATTCTCTAGCTGGCTGAAATCATGAAGATATTTCCCTCCAACATGCCATGCTATAGGCATTAAATGCAATGTATGATATTCATTGTTCATTTCATTGCAAAAGTTCAAGCCTGGCTACTAGTGGACAGGGGCCATGATATAAGAATCCTGTACCAAATTGTCCAAATATATAGTGAATTATTTCCTGTCATTATAATCTCTGCCAGAGAGTTGTCCTTACGGAAATTCGGTGGAATGGATAGTAGGATGGTATCAGGATATCAGGATGAATTAGAACCGTAGAATCATAGAATCGTAGAACGCCTAAGGTTGGAAGGGACCTCTAGAGGTCATCTAGTCCAACCCCCCTGCGCACCCAGGGCCACCTAGAGCACGTGGCACAGGGCTGCATCCAAGCGGGTCTGGAAGATCTCCAGAGAAGGAGACTCCACAACCTCTCTGGGCAGCCTGTTCTAGGGCTCTGTCACCCTCACTGTCAAGAAGTTCTTCCTTAAGTTCCCGTGGAACTTTTTATGCTTCAATTTGTGGCCATTTCCTCTGGTTCTGTCAGTGACCACCAGTGAAAAGAGGCCAGCCCCATCCTCCTCACTGCCTCCCTTGAGGTGCTTATAGACACAGATCAGATCCCCTCTCAGCCTTCTCTTCTCCGGGCTGAACAGGCCCAGCTCCCTCAGCCTCTCCTCACAGGGCAGATGTTCCAGGCCCATGATCATCCTCGTTCCCGTGCGCTGGACTCTCTCCAGCAGCTCCACATCCCTCTTGTACTGGGGAGCCCAGAACTGGACACAGTGCTCCAGCTGTGGCCTCACCAGGGAAACATAAATAAATAAATATAAACATGTATATAAACATGTTCCATTTACTCAGACCTATATCCAGTCCTGTCCTGGAACAGAGTTGGCCAGAGACAGCACTTTTAGAAGTATTTGCTTTGGGGTTTCACAGTAACCAAATTCTGCCTTTTTAAGTGACTTTCATCAGAGACCAAGACATTGCTTGCTTTCCTCAAAATATTCCACAGAAAAGTGACTTAAACTCCCTGCTCAGTTATAAGAATGTTTGTCTACCTTTAAACTAAAAAAAAAAAAAAGAATATAACTCCTGTTTACCTTTCTCTTCCTTGTTTTCCCGTCCCATCTTCCCACATGCTCTTAAACAATTGTTTCTCCCTACCTCAAGGGTGCCCTGCTTTTCTTCTCATCCTAGGTACCTGAACCTTCAATCTAGTCAGAATGCTTGCATCAAGTCTAATAGGTAAATTGCTGGGTACAACTGGAAAACACTTATTTGACTTCAGTTTTCATGTCTTCTCTCGTCCTTAGAGCACCATTAGAGAGGTAGGCGCACACACACAGGCATGCAAAGTTTGCGTTATGGAAGTGTAGATACATTTATGAATGGGTATGGGAAAGATAATATTGGACAGGCAATGACAGCCATTTTCTCTATATTGTCAGCATTGACAGATGCCAGGGAACTTGCATTTTTCTTGAAGTTCCACTTCCCATATGTAATTACGTGCTAATATTAGTTTCTTTTTGTCTTTTTCAGAGAGACTGTTTCACTACAGAAAAAGGCATAAACTATGGCCTGTATGCACAGCAAAGTTGATAAGCCAATAGCAAAAGTAAATGAACAAAATCGAACTGGATTAGTCATAGGATTCCCTGCAGTAGGTGAGAATTGGTCTACCCTTATCCATATCTGAAGATCTGGCTTCTTCCCACTCTTACATAGTCAGTGACTTCCAGCCTCATATACAAACGCTCTCATTGCCTCTCTGCATCTTTAAGCCTCTTTTGTTTTTTTTGACTGCATCTTTTCAGCTCTTAATAAACTGTATTTTGGATTTCTTATCATTCCTTCTCTCTCTTACTCTTTATCACATCTTTACTTTTTTGGTAAAGAGTTCCTTTCAACCCTAGCTGTCCATTTATCATTAAACTCTGGGTATCATTACAACAGCTGTCTGGGAGTGGATGGGATTTTTCTCTGCATATCATGCCTGAACAATTAACACACTTCTTTTTTGGAGCAATCATAACAAGGCCGAAAGATTCTGGGAAACACCTCTTTCTCATCTGGTTTATATTTCCTTGTCTGTTTATTTTTTTTTCTCTTTAGCTATTTATCTTTCCTTCTTCCTTTCCCTTCTGATTTTATCCCTCTATGTTTCATGCAGAGTGACTTTGTTTCTTCACAATACACACACCGCACACGCTTTTATAGGAAGGAAGGTTCATACAAAGATATTTCAGAAGAAAACTGAACCAATTTCCCTGGTAACTACCAAAAGGAAATGAAAATGACAAATGTATTGACTACAGTGGCTTGATTGATACTGATTTATAGCTCTAAATTGGATCAAGTGTGTCCACATGCACTTTCTCCAGAGACTGAAGTGAAGACAGACTGCCTCTGTCAGCATTCCTATATAGTGACGCTAACTCTCCTAGTGTCACATCCTCTCTCCCTTTCCAGACCTATCTTCTGTCTTCTGCTTCAGTAAAGATAGCTGTTAAAATACAGGTGTTTATTGCCTGATCTCAGGCACATAACATGGATTTGAGGATCGTTCATTCCTTATCGCACGATAGAAGACAATTTGCTGTTGCTTTGCCGCTAGGCTGTAAGTATCACACCTCTCCCTTTCCATCATTGTCTGCTACGGACACTTGCAGATGCCTTTCCAAATCAGCTTCCTCCTCCTTACACCCTGTGTCCTACTAAATATAGGGTTAAACTGAATGGCGAAGGAGAGTTAGCAGTATCTGCTAATCTGGGTTTGATCTCGAAATCTTATTTATACTAGTAACAGTTTTTCAAACATGCACACAAGCTATTATTACACTTTTTTTTAGGGCTTTTGAGGGAATGGAATTTGTAGGGCAGTGCTCCTGCCTAAACTGACCTAAGTCAATTCATTCTTGAGCTAAGCAGAGTAAAATTTGGAGGCATCACCACGCACTAACCCAACTGGTCTACCAGAGGAGAAAAATAGGAACCATATCATTTCCACAGAAAATATGAGAAAAAAAAACTTTCAAAGCCTGCAAACAATTTAGAAAGGAAGATTATTTCATTCATATATTCTAGAGAATCAGGGTACTGCCACTGTGCCTATTTTTTGTGAGGGACTGTTTTAGTGCTGCTGTGCAGGGAGCAATTTCTGTGGACAGTCTCCATCTGAGCCATTACCCTTACAAAGGCATTATGGGGCTGAAAATCAAGAGAGAAAACAGCCCAGATTTCTCCTTACAGTGGTCCTTCAACGTGAGGTCTAGACACTGCTTATTGAAAGGTGAGCTGGGGTAAACCGAGCTAGAGTAAACGCAGGCTACCTGCAAAGGACCTCTGAGTGAGGAACAAGGCGAGGTTCACTCCAGGAGGCACCTGGCTCAGGTGAGTGGTGCAGTGCTGATGTAACCACAAAGTGACTTGTTCAAGGTCACAAAAAGAAGTGGTAGGATAGAAATCCACTCACATTTTCCAAATTCTGTACCCAATAGACAATTCTTTCTCCTTTGTTCTAATTATTATGTTGAAGCTCTGGGGTTGAAATGAAAGGCAAAAATTTATTACTGATAGGGAGTGGGAAATTTCTGTGAGCTGTTGAGTGGTGATGAAGTCCATGGAAATGTAAATGCACTCTTCATTCAACTAAATTAAGCCCTAAATATGGTCTTAATTTGTTTTAAGTTCTTAAGTTGAAGGGCTTTCTAGCTCTACAAAATTGAGCTCCATTGGGTAACAGCAGTCACTGGACAATTAGATTTTGTATCATAATAGAAGGCAATTCCCTCCAGGGATAACAAAGTGACAAACTTTAAAAGGGCAGATTTTAAAACTATGAGGAAAATGGTTAACAGCAGGCTGAAGGGCAAAGTAAAAAACTTTAAAACCACAGAAACAGCCTGGAGGCTATTCAAGAACATTGTGTTAGAGGCACAGATGGTTTGTGTATCATTGAGAACAAAAACAAAGTAAAATGGTGAAAATAAAACTATGGTTAAGCAGAGAAATTTAGGGCTTTATTGAGGCTAGGAAGGCATCCTTTAAAAGTGGAAAGGTTTCCTGAATAGCCTAACTAGATCAGGCCATCACTTGTACTTACTAAAAAGCAAATCAGTAATGAAAAGGGAGTCAGAAAATGATCAACTGAAAGATAACGGGGATCTGGTGAGTATAAACACGGATACATAAGTACTTGTCCCACGTGATTTTGTCACTTTACAGTTTGCAGCAGCAATGTCTCATTGCTTCTTGAAATTTCTTTGAATTTCCACTTTTTTTTTTTTTTTTTTTTTTTTGGCAAGAACCTACTATCAAATCGCAGGAATGAAGATAGGTTGCATACCACAAGCTATAAAACAATGAAAGAGAAATGATTCTACAATGATGCCTCGGTAGTCCCAGTCTTCGTGTCCTGGCTGTCTCCTGTCTCCATTTTCCTCTCTGAACGGATTCCCCCAGGACCACCACATCTTACCTGTCCTGTTGAAGAAGGGAGCCCAAACAAACTCTCGTGTAATGAGCACGACCTTTTGCTCTGAAATATTCTGGGTTTGACTCACTGAGGGTTCCAAGTTCTTTCAGTAACAAACATTTTGTAATCAACTGTACTCTGATATAGTAAAAATAATTATTTGCTAAGAGACTTTTCAATCAAAACAAATTTTTGTTAGATGAATGTGTCTTCATATGAGAACTACATAGCTGAGTACCATAATAACCTTCAAACACAAAGAGCAACAATTCCATAAAAAATTGGAGCAATCACATAAATTGCTTTTCAATAAAGATTTTTTCCCCAGAAGACAGGAAAGAACACTTTATGTACCAAGGCCAGGAACTGACAGAAGTGTAAGCTACCAAAGACTTAATCTGATGATTTTATGTATGGTAGTTAATGATGATTTCTAAAGGTAGTAACATTAAGAGATAATGACAATTCACAAACATCACAAAGTTTCAATACAACAAGAGAAAATCTCTGTGCTGTAGTGCCTGCTCAGAAGCAAATCTGGGGAGGGAAAGCTTAATGGGAATATTAGTTAATTTCATTTAATGTGTTCATAAGAATCTGTTATTTCAACTTTGTTTTATCTTCTTATTTGAAAAGGGTAAAAAGAAAAAAGCAAGTGAAATAAACACAGAGAAGCTGAAGCAACATGCCTTCTACACGTCTGCAAGAAGGTTACTGGAACAGGAGGAGAAGATGGTGTTCTGTAACCATCCTGCAGAACATATCCTGAGATTGTGTTTGTCCTTTCCCAGAGCAGTTTCTGGGAACTACCCACAGCCAGGTACTCCTCACAGCCTCAGTCAAAAGAGGGACTTCTGAAGAGCTGGGCATGTTTTTTCTTGAGTAAAGGAGCATCAACTAAGTAGAGAAAGAGGGCACTGGAAAATAAGGGAGCTGGAGGTAAGGTTTGGCTTAAGGAGAAGTTGTGGAAAGGTTCAGTTTATATGGGCAAAACTGGGATAAACATTCAACACTGCTGACCTCCAAAACCCATGTGTACTTCATTAAACATCATGTACACGAAAGGAAAATTTGAGAACATCTGGTGCCTTCCTGAAGGTCTCCAGTGTATAAGAACTTCAGCCTTTAATTCGAAATCACTGTGAACTTTAGAACAAAAGTTGAGATCTACATCACTCACAAAAAGAGAAACTCTACATCTTATGTCTATAGCAAAGGATCTGTCTGGGCTTTGTTTTGATTTCCTAGTTTGAAGGAGAACCGCAAGGCACTAATCAGCCATGGCACATGCACACACATACACTATTATATGTGAATACTTTTCTAATGCTACTTTATAAAATCCTTGGACACTTAAGTTTGACTAATACATTGATAAATCATACATTTTCCTTGAAGAAAGCAAGGCTATGAGGATTTGTTAAAATTCCAGAAAATGAAAATAGTGTGAAAAGATTTAGTTCAGTTCCAGTAATATATTCTACTAATGTAATATGGACATAAAAATATTAGGCCCCTTGAGAAATTAGAATGATTTTGTTTGATCTTCTATGAATGTGTACAATTATATTTATATATGTTTATATATATATATATGTGTGTATATATATGCATATAGACATATATATAATGCTGTTATGTGTATCCATATTATATGTATACATTATAAACAAACCCATGAACACAAATCAGATCAGTAGAAATAGTGCATAGTGGACTACTGTACTTCTTTATTTAAAATACATGGGATGCCAAGACAGAAAAATACAAAAAAATACATATTGTTTTTGAAGCTGAAGCATCAATATGGTTGTAATTTTAATGTTTCTTGCTGGAAAAAGGTCATCTCTGGCGAGGTCGAGTTTTTCTTAAGGTCATTTCACATTGAGATATCTGCCTGCTTTTGACATTTCATCTAGAAGAGGCACAACTATTCTGACACATGAAATGGGTTCTTTACAAACCCAATGGCTATTTCTATCAACATCTGTTATTCTTACACAAAAGGGGAATATGCATTGATTGCAAACAACGCTTCACATTTTTTTGGAGAATATTAGTGTATATATATATATTTTGTATTTAAAGGTACAGCAATGTCCATCTGAAGTAGAAACAGAAAAAAACACTGAACTATAAAAGATTGAAAATAATAGCCACATAGGTGTTGCCTTTTACTCTTAAGTAGAATTAAACAAATTTAAAAATATTAATTGCTGTTGGTAAATGGTAACATTGCTTTTTGAAAAGTAGCAATGCATTCAAATTCACTAGGTATTTGTGTAATTACTGTGTGATATTGACACATAAAAAGCACAATAAAAATATCCTCTTTACATTGTGTTGAATTTTTAAAAGCATATTATTTTTTAAAAAACTTTTGTTCCCCTTACCAAGATAGAAAAAATCCGACGGCTCACAGTGGTCAAAGTTCTGTCTTGTGTCCATATTTTTAACCTGCCGAATTGTTGGATATTCATAGCATGACATTTATATAATTAAAATAATCTCTAAATGATACTCAGAGGGACTATTTTTTTTCTGTAGTGCAGTAAACATCTGCCTGAATACTGGAGTAGTTCAAGGGTCTTTAGCAGAACTCCTTGTCTTAAGACCAACATAGGGAAGAACATAGGGAAGAACAGTTTCAGTCACGTGGCATTATTTCTGTTCCCATATTGATGGTCTACTCTTCATAAGTCATTGCTTTCTCCTAAAATAAATTTCACTTTACCAGGAAACAGGTTTTGTTTTCTGATTATATTCATCTGGCAATTGTCCAAATCTGCTGTTTGTGGATGTTTGTAGGAACATAGCTTTGCTCACATGAGTATTTGAGAACAGTGAATAATCAAGGACATGAGCAGGCTGAATCCAAATCAAGTCCTCTAACCAGGCAAACTGCGAGTGAACAATTTTTTGCAATAAAAATCTCTACTGGCTCACTGAACCTGCAGCACCAGTAAATTCTGTATGTTTGGAGCCACTGTGCTTCTCTGCTTGCTAAATGTCTCAGCTTAAACTTCTCTGTAGTACAAGGACGTATGGCAGACATTCGCAGAGAACTACAGGTGCTGTTTTTCTGGACTGATGCCATATGTCCATAGGGCACAGAAGAGGTTAACATCCAGGTGTAAGAACTTTATTGTTGAAACATGTTCTGTGTTGCTTCCAGACTTTAGCCTCAAATAAATGCCTTTAACATATTTTATTAAAGTGTTATAATTAGATTTATTTAATGCACTGAGATCCAGAGCATGTCAGCTCTGGGAATGACTGGGAAATACTTCATCAGCTTTTGATACCTTTACAGGACAGCAGGACAATCAGTTCCTATTTGCCGCTAAAGGCATCTCTGAAAACAGGACTTGAGTGTTAGTTTGTGCACTGACTGACAGAAGGAAAAGAGCAAACACTCCAGTGTTCTGCAGTGCTGCATTTGATTAGAAAATAATGCTTGAGGTCTGAATATGCTAAAATAATGTTAAGAAAACATCAAAGCACCCTTAACTCTGCCATTTTGTGCCTAGGGCATTGCAGTTATACAAAATGTGTGGCCTTTCCTTAAACAGTTTCACGAGAGTAGCAACTGCTACATAATGGTGCAAATAAAAATAATGCTGCAACATAAGTAGTGGCTCTGATAGTTATTTCCATATAAAGCCTACAGTGGCAGCATACATAGTTTTCCCGTTTCCACTGTCATCTCCAGTATGCTATGATTGAGGTTGGAAGGGACTTTTAGAGATCACCTAGTTCAACTCCCAAAGAGATGAAAAGAAGGATAAAACATTGTAAGCTTGGTTTGCGCTGTTTGTGTAAGCATAAACTTCAAGTACCTCCATTTAAGTAGTATACAGGGAAGTTAAAAAAAAAAAGTAGGAGCAAGAGGATGGCAAAGACTGTAAAAATAATCAAAGTTATATTCATATCCAACAAAGATTTATCACGCAGGACAGCATGAATGCTGCTTTTAGTCACTAGATTATGGCTACCTATAGATAAAAGGGGACTTGGAGGAGATGTCATTTGATAGCTAATGTGTTAGTTCTGCGTCAGGGCGTACAAATGTGGGGAGTCTTTTATACAGTGGTTAGGTAAGCTAGACAGCATTAAAGGGAATTTCTCTCATGTCTCTCTTAATGGGAACTAACAACTATTTAAAAGTAGAATGGGCCAAGCTTTTTAAAGGCCAGTTTAACTACATCCTTGTACTAGACTGCACAATTACATTCTCTAGTAATACCCCCCATTGCTTCTATACTGGAAGCAGGTTAGAGGGTCTCATCCTTCTTCACATTGTAATAGGATCAGATTGAATGATGAATAACTGCCCCATCTGAGAAACTGAGCTTTATTTTTGCAAGGATGAGCCCAATAATGGGTCATACTTATTCAAGCAGAAATAAAGATCAGTCAACATATATGGATGTCATTTGCTTCCAAAAGGAGTTGATCAGTTGTTTCACTGGGCAGAAGATGCACATACATGTTCGTTGCTGAGGCAGCTGAGCTCACTTTGAAGGGCAATGGGCCCAGTGCTGCATGCTTGTCTCTATTCTCCTGCCCTAACCAATTCAGACCAAAATGTGTAAAAATGAGGGAAAAAGGGTATGTATACACTTGCATTGATTTGAATAGCAGGATGATAGCTATCTTCAGTCACTGAGGTGGGTGGGAGCCTGACACTGAAAGAATTTGAGGAGGAAGTGCTGAGTGAGAGAATCACTGTTTAAGAGAAGGTTTGCTTGCTCTGTACATGGAAAATATGTGCTTTGTAGGTGGGTATTTGGTAGACTGCGGTAGAGGAAGGAATATACAAGAGGAGAATAATTGCAGAAAAAAGTTATGTGGAGGAGAGAAAAGAAAGATGTCTGACTTGACTGAGTTTCTCCTGGGAAGGCAACATGGTCATTGCTGCTTGCGCTGATGCCATAGCTTAGTGACCTATGTCTTGGCTAGAGCACCAGATTGTGGTTTTAAGCTTTCCTTAATCCTTTTCCTACAGTCTTCTATTGAAAAGAAGGAACAAAGAAATCATTCTGAATATCTTTCTCATCAGAAGACAGTGATTCAGATTTTTTCTTCCATTTTCATCCATTGTTGATTGAGTTGTCAAGCACCCAACCTTGGCGATAGAAGTCGAAATGAGCAATGTCTTCATAGTTTTGCCATGCTGTGTCAGTACTGAATAACTGAGCCTTATCGACTACATGCTGAGTCTGACATTCAGCCGAGTTCCTTTGGAATTTTTATCACTACTTTTTATATGACACTCAGAAAGGCCTTATCCATGATGAAGTGTAAGCTATCAAATGCTGCTTTTTCTAGAGCCTCCTGAAAAGCACTTATTTCTAGAGGATGGGTTCTGCCTGTACCAACAGGTAGGCATGATAAGCCCAGGCATTTCTCAAGGATAATGGACTATAAATTTCACTACATTATGTCATAATTTCTTGGTGTCTCACTGATGATTTACGGGACATAAACTCTTAGAGTAAAAACTAGTACCACCGCTCTGTTACACATATTTACTATTGATAATCCTGATGAGAGCAATAAAAATATTAGTGAAATATTTTGAGATGCAAAGGCCTCTGTCGAAATTGGACATTGAGATAAATAAGATTATTCTAGCAGCAAAAATATTGCGATTCCAGCAATGGGTAGAAAAAAGCAATTTCATCCATATCCAACTTATTTGCACACACGATCCTGACAAACAAAAAGGTTTATTCAGATTTGAATCCTTGACTACATATGTTCCCTATAATAGTACTGTTTGATGGGCCAATTTTGTCTTTTGTCAGCTCCTGATTTTTATTGAATATTAATCTTTTTTTTCACTTAATGGAACCCACGGTTTTGATTCCTGATCAGTAAGTTACTGATACCTCAATTCACTGAGACAATAATACCTAATAGAAAAATCCCAACAAACACTCCCTCAGCTTATTTTGCCCTACACTAACATCAGATGTGTGGGAAGGGAGAAAGAAGGGCTAGGAGGAAAGAGGGGAAGAAGTCCCAGTTCAGTTGGCTGTCATCCATTTTAGATGCTTCTGGATCTGATGCCTCCAGTATGTTTCCCATCACAGCTGTTTGGTATGGGTTATTATAACAGTTTATTTCCTCTACTATTCAGAAAAAGCAAGGCTGTTTACAGAACAACACAAAATGTCTACGTGAAGTACTCAGATGATTTCATCGTTTTGAAGTCATCCTGATATGGATGCAAGGTCATAGTTACCTAATTTTTGGAATCCTTCTAGCCCAATATGTTTTCACAGTTCCTAGAAGTATATTAATCAAGCACTTGAGGGCACACATGTTTTGCATATAATTTTACTTAGACAACATTTTACTAAGTTATCAAAATCTAGCCTCTTTTAGGGGAAACAGAGACTATCTATTATACCTCTTAGGTCAATCACCTCTTCTTCATTAATGTATTCTGGTCATTGCTCCTACTAATGTATATATATTTTTATCTCGCTCTTTCATTACAGCTACGAGAGAGCATCATAACAAACCACCTCTGGCACCTCATCTTCAATCAGAAGAGGAATGACTACTCTCCAGAGTCTGCTCCACATTATTAATATTCTATCCCTGCCTATCTGCACCTAACCTTACCTTATTTGTTGTTTATAAGAAGTGAGTCTTTCCTTTTTCCATAATGTTTTATAAGGAAAAGGAGAAGGAAACAAAGAAAAAAATATAACCATGTTGCTGATTCTTTCTTTGTAAGAAAGAGCTATTTTTAAGAGGCCTCTTTTAAAGCTATTAAAATATTCTACTGAACTGGGACAAATTCTCCTCTGGAGTAAATTTTCTGAGATCAGTAGTGCTGCATGACTTCACGGCTAGAAAGATCATTAACCTGTATATTTAGTTGTTCTGTTATTTACCTTACATTTACTTTTTTTTTCCTGAGCCTATGCTAAATTGGGGGTTTGAGAAAGACTAGTGAATAATGACATGACTATCTATCATTATTTATCATTATAATAACTTTTTTATTTGTCCAGCTACACATCAGCATGAGTGAAAGAAAAGATACAAACTTTTTGTTGAATAACAGTTACATTGCAATCTAAATGTTATTCACAAATGTTTGGCAGAGCAAAGTGAAAAGTCATCAGGAAAACACTGGAATAACCCCTAACATCATAACCCAGACAAAATTATGTGCTTAATCTTCTCATCACAAACACAAAAATCATATCATGTCTTTTAAAGAATTTGTATGCTTCTTCAGTATATTCTTGTTGTAATGCTTAGCCAGAGTCCTCTGAAAACTACTCTGTAATACGGAGATCCCAAAGGCCCTTTTGAAAGAAATAAACATTAGATTTCACTTTAAGGCAAAACAATAAAATCCAATTGTTTCAAAAATATTATTCCTCATTCCAGATGCCCTGCCATCATGCCTAATGGCCATGAATTTCTTCAAGATTTCTTCATTTTAAAATTCATAGAAGTAAACCCTATTAAAATAGATGGTGGAGTTGAGCTTGAAGCTTTTCCCAGATATTATTTTTCCTGAAATGCATGTATAATAAAATTGTTTATAAGTGTTTTTAATAACCTTGCATGTATTTGCAGAAACAAGTTAAAATACTTTGCTTTCATCTTAAGATTTTATTTAGAGGCTTTTTAAAGTTTAAGCTATAGGATTATCAGAAGACAAGTCCCACAGCAAGTGGTCCAGAAACTTTCTTTTCATATTGTACATGTTTTCATTATGTGTGAAAGATAGACACCCTAATGCTATGTAGGTGTATTTTACCTACTGATGTTCCCCTTGAAGTTTGTCGCCATAGGTTGGCTGATTCATTTTTGCTAATAATGGTGGCTTATTTGTAGTTACTGAATCATGAAAAAAGAGGAGAAAGAGAAGAAGAAAAGAAAAGAAAAGAAAAGAAAAGAAAAGAAAAGAAAAGAAAAGAAAAGAAAAGAAAAGAAAAGAAAAGAAAGAAAAGAAAAGAAAGAAAAGAAAAGAAAAAACATTTTTGCTATTTTTAACATATTATTTTGCATGCATGGAATTAGCACTGAATTACATAACCTGTGTTAGTGAATCTACATATATAGGAAACCTGCCTTGTTTCAGCTGTAAAATAGGATACTGCTATGCTATAACTGGGTTTATACTTATTTGTGGGCCTCTTGCCAAGGAGAATTGGGTCAGTGTGTATTCTATAAATAATCAATGCTATTATTTTCATTGTGCTAATTCAATTTTGTACATGCACAAACAGATTTTAAGAGAATAATTAAATAAGAGATTTTTTCTTTATTTTTTCATCCTATCACAACTTCACTGAAAACCTTGTTTTCTTGCAGGCTTCCCCATTCACAAAGTGGGTTCTCCTTATTCTGCATTCTGTGCAGTGTGTGCTTGATCTAACTTGCATACGATAATTGAAAATATATAACTAATCCTACCCCTTCTTGCTTTACTCGGTCACTGAACCAAAATATGACATGATCGCAAGGAGTATCCTCTCAAAGTTTTTCTTCCAAGCTGAGGTTAAAATAAAGAGGAGTTCTTTGAAACAAAGGTTTGGTGTACAGATGGATCTTTTTCAATGGGGAAAAATACATTATCTGTTTGGATTCATTTAGACAGTTTCAGGCCACAATGTCTAATAGAAATTATTTTCCTTCTTGGATAAATGAACTGTAGACATACTGGATGTAAACTGGGAAATGTAGAGGTTTTTTTTTTTCTCACATTTTCCTCCCTGCAAAAAGAGGAAAAATCCTACATTTTTTTTCCGTAGATAAAAAAATAAGCTTTAGTCATTCAGTTCTGACTTCCTGACTAGAGAAAAAGAATGGTTAACATAAATATTCAGGAAAAATATTTTCTGGAAACAGACGGAGACTTTCAGATATAGTTAATCTTTTTGTTTTAAAAATACATCTTGTAATCCCAGAAAAATCATTATCATAAAAGAGATTATCTTGGAATACAAGTATAAAATAATGGCTTATATTGGAAATTCAATGAAAATACTCAAAATAAATGTAAAATTTTGCTTCATTAAAATATTTTTCCCTCTTATTTCAATGGTTTTCATTTTCACTTTACTTAGTTTTTACTGTACTTTATTGACTTACTTATTTTACTGGAAAGACACGGAAAGAAGACAAAGCTATTGTGAGGTTTAGAATATATTCAAGATTTTTCATAAGCTGTAATAAGCTGTAGTCATTAATGTCCTTAGACAGCACACACGATGCTTTTAATGATGAGCAACAGATGTGCAGAGAAAATATTGTTGGTTTGTAAATATTGCCTTTTACTTGATAAGTTATAGGACTGGACTCTGTTGTTTATAAAGTTCAGCACAGAAAGCAGCAGTAGCATAAATATTCAGCTAACACTCACTTGGTATTAATGTTTTATTGGCCTGATCTGGCTTACTATATTCTGAAAAGCAGGGCAAGTCAAGAAACAACTTAAAAAAAAAAAAAAAGAGGCAAGAATCCTACTGCCTTAACTGGCCTGGCATTTATGTACTTTTGCGGGTTATAGAGAAAAATCTTCAGATTCATATTTGTGTCTAGAGAGCAGCTCTGACTAAAATTTCTTGATTTGTCTTTTTTTTTCCAGGAGAATGCAATCATTCCCTTTGGTTGTTGACCATGCCATCAAGAACCATATATATGTCACTTGATACAGGATCATTCCAGCAGATGCTTTAAAAACTTAGATTTGTACATATTTTTCAACACAGAGAACTCATTCAGAATGCACTTGTTGGTTTCATTTTGTAAGAAATTTCATTCAGAGCACAAATTCCACTCTATGTGCTGTTTGACATGAGCTCAGAGAAAGTCAAAATACATCTTGTGAATAAGCTAGTAAGTAAAGCATAGATTTTTAATCTGTGGGTTATTCCTGATCTTTTTTTTTTTTTTTTTTTTTTAAATCTGTGTCTCATTCTGTTATTTCCAACTATTCTCAGAATAGTTTAAGAAACAAATTTCACTCTATCAATCAATTGCTTGTGAACTATTCACACCAACTATTGGCTGATAATTGCTGATAGTGTGTGATTGCTACTTAAATCATATAACATTGCTTCTTCTCCTTGAAGTCAGTGGAAAGATCACTTCTGAAAATGAAGACACTCATTAGAGTGCTTAATGTGAAGAAAGACAAGTTTAGGCATCATTTTGGAAAACTTAGTGTGTGAATTTTCTTAAAAACTATGAAGCAGGGTTCATTAAAGACTCACAGCTGGGATAAAACAATGCATTAAAATGTAGTGTAATTAGCTCATATAAAATAAATTATTAAATATTCATAGATTTCCCCAACTTTGGCTCCTCTATGACTACATTACTTTAAAAATACCTACTTTTCCATTTCCCCAGTCAACCTGTAATCACTAGTATGGCTGCATGCATGACAGGCAGTGGTTATCAGCTCGCCACTGCAGTTGACATCAGCTCCAGCTTGTTTTTCCTTCTATTAGGATTTCCTGATTATGCAGCGAAAAAATATTTGATTGATTATAGAATAGAAGACATCTGAAGAAAAAAAAACTAACTGAATTCATGCCAGTGGGGAAGGGAGCTACCTCATTAACGAAATAATTGAGCTGTTAGTTAATTTTACTTGTTATCTGTAGAAAAGGGTAAAAATCTTCCAAGGAATTAATATTCTTCCCTCAAATGATTAAAAGAACAACAAAAGGGTTTGTATCTTAGATGTATTTAGTAATTATGTTCCTGACACCTTTTTTCTTATCATCCTAGGCAGAAGTAAAAAAAAAAAGGCAGAAGAAACAAAAACAAAACAAAAAAAGATAATTTATAGAACATTATAAAAGTGTCAGCCTTTACTGATCAGCTTTTCTCTGCCCTTCTCCCCCCGCCCCCAGCTTCTTAGCAGCAATTTCTGCTAATTGATAATTGATACTTTTACCTGTGTTGAAAGCAGTTACTATTGTATTAACACTTCCATTTTGATACAATAAGTACAGTATACTATTAGTGTAAATAATACATAAAAATTGCAAGATGAATTTTACATTACATTTGTTATTGCCTCTATTTTATGGTACCCTGCATTCTTCACTCTATATATCCAGAAATACTTGCAATAAACAAAACATTAAATCAATATAATAAAAAGCCAAACAGTTCAAAGAAATAGAATTTGGCCACCTGAATGCAGGGTAAAGGAGTGTTATGTGGTTGTTACTATCTATCTACTGCACAATCCTGGCAAATCAGAAATGAGAAATATTGGGACGAATTTTCATCTCTTCCTCCTTCAATTCCATTAAATGAACAAAAGGTATGAGTATAATTAAAGGGAATATTTACCCAATATTTACCCAAATAAAATTGTCAAGATTACTCTAGAAGCTAACTCTCCACTAACACATTATAACTTAATATAATTCAATATAACTCAACTTCTCCTTTACCTGGGGAAGGAAAGGGAGTACTGTCATTACAAGGTGCTATTAACTGCTTTTTAGCTAAGAACTGCTACACAGAAGGAATCTCACTGAAATGCTGAGAACTGAAACTTTATCATCTCTCCTGTACCAGAATAGGTCTCAAGAAGAATTATGTACTCTTGGCATAAAACTTCACTTGAACAACCAGCTGCCTCCTGCATCCTCTGCAGTTTCCATATAGTCTGAAGCTGCAGTGGATGGAGGGAACTTCACAGTTGTCAAATGCCAAGTGTCAAATCATGTGCAACTGTAGTGAGGTCTGCTTTGAAGAGAATTTTCTCAAGTGCTAACAGAGCAACAGGAAAAGAGAAGAGAATCTGCTTATCTAGACCTTGGCATCCTGGAGAGTTACAGAACTAAAATTGCCCCACAGTGACATGCCCAAATAAATATCTGGATTTCTAAACTAGGTAGTCTAAACTTCAGCAATTATTCTGGTTTCTTTTCCTGCTTCTCTGTTCCTGTTATCTCAGCTTTGGAAAAAGCGACCATCAGTGTATTCACGATTCTCTGAGAGCCAGAATCATATCGGCATGGAGTCATCCATTCTGCAAACAGAGCAAAGCAGTCTTGATAGAAACAAAGAATCAGACAACATCGGTGTACAGTAGACATATACTTCTATATATTTTCTTCCTTCAAAGAAATTCATATATCTAAATCCCACTGAAGTGGATAACATGGGGTTCTTGTCATAACAAAATGATCTGTACATTATTTGTATTTATCCATACTTATGCAGAAATGGGCAGAAATAGGATGATTACTTTTATTTCTAATAACATCAGAATAAATTCTATGGTTTTATATCAAAAGGACAATATACTTACTTATTACATGAAAGAAATAGAATTTACACTAACTAGTAATGCAAAATTCAACTATTTCTTTTTGCTAGGTTTTGACATGTCTCACTGGTATATCTACTGTCAAATACCTTTGCAGTTCAAACTGACTAACTTGCAGCAGAAATGTATTTGGTTCATATTGTCTGGGAATCACTAGAACCATCAGTGGTTCATCAGTAGCTTTCTCTTCAAGAATAGTAGCTAAAAGGCACAAAATTGTTGTTAAAGGATTCTAACTGGTTAATTTGGGTGAGTATTTTGCACACAAGACCTCATACTGCTCTTCAACCTGCTGAAATACAAAGAGCCAATTGGCATAACATTGTAAAACTCTGCTGCTAATGTGAAATATATTAAGTCAAAAACACAAGCAAGTCCTAGAAAGGAAAATAAAGCAAACAGAAGGCAAATATCCATTTCAGAATAAAAGAACATGACCAAATTAGCAAAGCATTGGTAACATACCAGACAAAAATAAGAAAAATAAAACTCAAGCCACAAAAGAAATAGAAAAGATTTCCTGCTTACATGTTTTTAATGACTTAATTGCAATCTCCTTGGGGTAAACCCATGTAATAACAAACGAAAACACACTGATTACTGAAGATATTTGCTGTTTTTAGTTCCATAAGGTCATCACCTTCATCTGCATTTGGAGTATTTCAGGGAAGTTCACTGAAGCTGAATAGGAAACAATTTCCCTTCCTATAGATTTTTTTTTTTGAGTTTATGAACATTTCTGTATATAAAAATCCAAACTTTTGGAAGGAAATGGGGTAAGCTGAAATGCATTTTAACATATTCAACACATTTTGCCATTCATCATTTTTCCCTTCCCTGATATAAATATACTTGCCTTGTTAAGTGAAAAGTAGCTTCAAGTAGCTTTAAAAGAGAATTTTGAATTTCAAAATATTAAAACAAGTTGTTTCAATCATTTCTGTTCCTTCTGCCCTTATTTTTTGGAGAAATAGAAAATTAGTCTAAACCAACCTTTATTTTCCTGCTTAAAATCTTGCTTGAAGCGAACTGTCATTGTATTACAAAGATATGTTTCATAAGAAACACTCCTAAATAGGTTTCAACAACAGAAAGAAAAAAAAAAAAAAACACTTCTGCCTAGCATTGCAGGTTGAACAAGGACACTTTTTTACCTTTTTGACTGTTTTCTTTTTAGAAAGCCAAATACTCTGCAAATCAATACCTTATTGTCTAGGAAGATGTTCTTTGGTTCAACACCTTAATTTTGTGTTGCTTTTTAAAAAGACAACTATTTCTGGCAGAGCTGTTCTTTCCTAGCTGGTCCTTCTGCTAGCCATATGCACATACAGTGTAGGCTTTTTTTTTTCCCTGTAATGCTTCATTTTTAATCATCTTGAACTTCCACTCTTAGATGTGCTGGTGAAAACACCTATGTGTGCATATAGTCTAAAGCAGACTCCTGCCATGTTACCTTGTCTTGTTAGCACTCATATTCAAGCAAAAAATACCTCATATGACCCAGCACCATAGTAAACACTCCTGTTGTAATATCTACATGGAAAATGATTTTTGCATCTTAATTCCAAGCTAGCAAGTGGTCGTGGTTTCCCTTCCTGAGCTGTGTCTGCAGGGCAGTCGAGAGGTGACTTGAGAGGGTGTCAGCAGGGTGTTGAGAGCAGCTCTCTCTTTTAGCAGAGCGTATTTTCTGTGTTCTACTGTCTGCCACTGCTTGCTCCCCTCTCCACCTCATGTATCCAGGGAGTGAAAGATGGCAAATGCTTTCCTATCCCAGGACTCTACAGACCCAATGTTCAAACTCAAATGGCATTATTGCCTTCAGCGCACTATGACTGAATGAACACATGGATAGTAGCAAAAAATAATATTTTGCAGCCTCTTCTGAGCTCCTTTAGGCTGACTGTTGTACCCACTGGGAAGTCATCTCTCCTGAGCAGATTGCAGTGGTCTCTAGGCTTTTAGCCTAGAACATACCAAGCACTGAACATCCTAACCAAAAGACATGGACAACCAAAGAGCGCTTTGAACTTCAGCAGTTAAACCTCTCCTATATGCATTGGATCACAGCAAGGATATGAGCAAATATTCATACACTGAAGCTACTTAAAATAGACAAAACCAATGAGGTCTGTACAAAAATAGGAGTATAAATAAATGTAAGCACATTTCATTCTTCTGTTTTCCAGAACAACATTCTAGGACTGTTTTACATTTCCAATGGGACCTGACTATATGGAAAGTATGATATACAGTAGAATTATCTCTTTTTTTTTATTATTATTCAGCCATTTTTGCTGTTCTATACACAGGTCATGACCTCTAACCTCCTGTTTATTTCTTCCCATGTTGACCTTTCACTGAAGCATAGGGCTAATTTTGTGCTCCAGTGACCAAGAATAGGAATTTGTCACTTTATTCAAAATGGAATGAATACAGGTATGTCTGGCATTCTCAGCTGGGCTTAACCCTCTGTGTGCTGAAAACAGTCAAATAGCCAAGCGATCTCTATTAGGAAATATCTTTTCTGAAGTTGTGCTATTTTTTATAACAAAAGAGCTTTGCTTCTTTTCTCTGAAAAAAAAAAGGTTTTTTTTTTTCTGTGCACAGCCGGGTACAGTTTTCTTTGTTGCAAAATACAATGAACCAAACAGAAGAAAATGACAGGTTAGAGGTCCATAGAAATTTGCAAAGGTTCTAAGGGAGAACTTTCATTAGTGTTAGGAAATAACCTCCATCTTAATTGTCTGCTGTACAAACAAAGTTTTACATGTTATCTTTGACTGAGAAAGAAATAACTAATTTTTCCAGTAAGATACCAGTAATGAATTCTTATGGACTAATCTTAATAAGTATGTGCAAAGTAATCTATGCTTCTCATGTTGAGTTATAAAATACAATTCTTTCCCTTACGCAAATACTTCCACTGGTACTTATCCATCTATTCAAATCTTCTGTGCAGTGGGGCTCCTTTCTCAGACTGCAAGTTCTGTAAAGGGAAAAGATGTCAGTGGATCCATGTGGGATCTGAAGTCAACACTTGAAGTCCTGCATTAGAATTACAAAAGCGAAGGGTGCTAGCAAGAAAAAAAAAAGGAAAAGGAAAAAAGTAGGTCTCAAGCAAGACCACCTGCAGATTTGGATGCTATCTGCCAACATGAAACATGAAACAAGTTGTTCTATGAGCAATGGACTGCCAGCACCTCTTCCTGCAAACGTGTCCCAGCACCTCTTCCTGCAAACGTGTCCTTTCTGCTTCTATGGTCTTGCTGCATTAACCGCTGTCCTTCCTTTTCCTTCCTTTCCTTCTTCCCGTTCCTTCCTTTCCCCTTCCTCCTGGTGCCTTTAATATTAGATCTCCTTTACTGTGTTTCCAGATCTTCATCAAGTGCTCTGATCTTTCCTCCTAAATGCACATGACCACTGTTGTCCTCCCCGTCCTTCCGTGCGATCCTGTCCTTACGTGTCAAACACATGCTTGACTGCTCCCCAGCTATGCACAAGTTGTCCGGGCAGCCCGCGCACGAGGCAGCTGGCCAGCGGCAGGGCAGGAAGGACAGAATGGCTGAGCTCACCTCACTACTTTCCCTTCAGGGGAAACACTCATTTGCGTTGTTAATTTCAAAGAACCTGTCAAGAATTAACATATCAGAGCTTTAGCACCTTAGTTTGATTTACTGAAATGAAGTTAAAAGGTTATCTGGGAGGAGAGAAGGAGATACAAATAGCACGATGACATATACTTCCTAAGCCACAGGACATCAGGTTACAATAGCGGTTTTGGACCCTGTTATAGCACACATTGATAGGGTCCAGTTCCTTGATCCAGGACAGATATCTCCTAAATGTATGTCCAGGTAGGCCAGTTATTTGGAACTCATGAATAGATAATTTATGTAGAAATTTTTCCTCTTTGGGTTAAAATCAGTAGAATGCTATCATAACATAAATTTGCATTTTTTTAATCCATATCCTTAACAATCTATCAAAAAATTCCAATCTTCCTACAGTGTCAAAACTGTGTAAAAGGAATAATGGCCACTGGGATCCTGGCCTGCATCAGGAGTAGTGTTGCCAGCAGGTTGAGGGGGGTGATTCTCACTCTCTACTCAGCTCTGGTGAGGCTACACCTGAAGTATGGGGTGCAGTTATCGGCTCCCCAGTACAAGAAGGACATTGAGCTTCTAGAGAGGGTCCAGCACAGGGCCACGAAGATGATTAAGGGACTGAAGCATCTATAGTATCAGGAAAGACTAAGCGAGGTGAACATGTTTAGTCTGGAGAAGAGAAGACTGAGAGAAGATTTGATCAACATGTTCAAGTACCTGAGGGGTGATTGTAGGGAGCATGGGGCCGGGTTCTTCTCTGTGGTGGCCGGTGACAGAATGAGGGGTAATGGGTGTAAGTTGAAATATAGGAAGTTTAATCTCCGTATGAGGAAGAACTTCTTTCCTGTGAGGGTGACAGAGCCCTGGAACAGGCTGCCCAGAGAGGCTGTGGAGTCTCCTTCTCTGGAGATCTTCAAAACCCACCTGGATGCCACCCTGTGCCCCGTGCTCTAGGTGTCCTTGCTGGAGCAGGAGGGGTTGGACTAGACGATCTCTAGAGGTCCCTTCCAACTTTAACCGTTCTGTGATTCTGTGATTCTGTGAAAGGAACAGAGAGATAAACTATAAAATCTCCTATATGGCCTGGTTTCTTCTCTTCAAAGTATGCACTTTTGGATAGAGATAAAGACTTCAAGAAAAGAGTATAGACATTTCCCTACAAGTGGTTACCAAATGTTATGTGTTACTTTTTAGATCTAAATCTGGGACCCTGGGACAGGTCCTGCTCATAATTTCACTGGTATGAATCTGGACTTTGGCCAGCTTTTCTCAGTACCAAGTTCATGGCTGTCAGCCTCGGTGCCGTTTGACTTAGGAACTGCCACATAAACAAGAGATGCTCCAGACCATGCAGTCTGAATCTATCCGTGGGTGGGTACATACTCCAAGAGCTGTAGGCAGAACGTGGGATTCAGAAGAAATGCAGTTTGTTCGCTTCTCTATTCAAATCTCTGAGTGACTGCACTTATTTCCTATTCTGAGAATAAGGAAATACAGGTATGGGTGAAGCAGAGTGAGGCACATTTGTAATAGCAACCACAGTAACTGTCACCTTAACACCAACGACAGTACTCTAGAGAGGCACAGCATATTTCTGCCCTTCTGTTAGCTGAGAAGTCCCTACTTTACACTTTCCAAAGTGAAAAACTAGATTCTGCACTTTGCTAAAACACAATTTCCAGATTCACCTGAAGTACGCCTATATATGTATATGTATTTGTATATGTGAATAAACAGATATTATCTCTCTTTATTATAATATTATACTATTATACATATTCTCTCTGTATAGATATACATAAAAATATATAAAATACTCATGTGACCTAACAGAAGAAAGGTGGATCCTAAAGGCAAGGTGAACTGATTTCAACTTGTCTCAGCAAAAATGGCCTCCTGCCAAACACATATAACTTCTTCTGGAGTATAATTCCATGAAAGCATTAAAGTACAGCAGAATCTAGTTATTATAGTAGCTACTGGCAGCTAACCTTTCCCCTGTTTTGGAAAGTGTCCATGACATCCTGTATTGGGTATTTTAGTCACAGCTAGGAGCATATTCCTCCTCCTATAGGGAACAAGCCATCAGGTTTTCCTGGTTTCAGTCCTCAACTCTGAAGTGCAGGGTAGGATGCCAAGGCAGTGGGAGTCAGTGAAGAACATACACTTCTGGGCCAGTAGGCCTTTAATAGCTTACAGTATCATTACAGAGGCTTCAATTCATCTAGTTTGCTGACAAGTTAAGGATTCAGATTTCATAAACTGGAAGAAGCGATCCGTACCAATTCCAGCAGAGAACCTACCTTTTATCTGTTCATCAATAGCTTTTTTTTTTCATAAATGATTCCTTCCTGTTGGGACAGGTCAGTATTTATTCAAACAGGTCATTGCTTCTTGCTGACCTGCGCATGGGGCTTTCTGATACAACGACCAGAATAGCAGCAGTATTGGTCTGATCAGATGCTCTGTTTCCTTCCTCAAGGCTTTACACAAGCCACAGAACAGTGAGCCCCCAGCACCAAACCATCCCTGCCAGTCCTGGCATTTGCATACTAACTGCATAACTAACTTCTATGGTGAACATTTACCTCTCAAATGCTGGATGCTGAGGGAGAGAGAGAAACAAAATGAAACAGAACAACCCCTAACAGCCAAATGCCGTGTCTTCTTGCCCTATCCTCTTTTACATGGGAGTTTTCTCTCTGTGAGCATGCACATGCTCCAATGTTGATCTTTTAAAATTTCTGCATCCCTTAGGACGTGTTCTTTCACTCCAGAACAACTCTTATCATGGTAGATGAACTGGAACAAGTGTGGGCTTCCTCACAGCCACTTCCTGTCAAACTGCCCTGTGCGAAGTGGCAAGCTGTTCACTGAGATGGAAGGAAGCACAAAAGTCCACTTTTCCCTTATCCCTTCCCCATGGCAACCTAACCAAGGACAGTGACCTCTCAGCGGCACAGATGAGGCCTGGAACTCTGCTGAATTACTTGGAAAGAGCATCTCATGACCCTAGCCAGCAGAATCTGATGGGAATATGTGACCTGTAACTGCAGAGCTCCTTGTCCAAAGTTGTGTTTATACGATGCGCAGCCAAGATGGGTCAGACCCTTTCATGAAGCCAGCTTAATGATCCTCAAATGTAATTTCAAGTGAACCAGTGAACCTAGAACTATTCAGCAGACAGGTTCTGCAATTAGAGGATTTGCATTAAAGTGGTTTAAAAAAAATAGAAATATTGCATCTCCCTGAATTAAGTATTGAAACCAAATTCTTTTTTCATGGTTGACCTTTGTCAGTTACATGTAAACTGAACTGATGATGAGTCATTGAGCTAGCAAATTAGCTTCTCGTAGTTGTTGACAGGGTTAGCAAGAAATCTACCACATTTTTAAGCAAAAATAAAATGATGTTGTAGGTATTATACATGACTTGCTATATGCATGCACTTCTTATCCTTAATGACATTCAGAAACCATTGGAAGCAAGAAGAGGAAAGCAGGAAATCTTGTGTTTTTCATGCTATTATTTGCTAAAATGAGAACTCTCTACCAGAAATGTTTAACATAAACTTTGGTTAAAGAACAATCACAATAGTTATTTGTCATGCTTTCATACATACATAAGTTACACAGTTGACGTCTAGAGTAGATAGAGAAAGCCCTATACTCTCTAACTCCCCGACCTTGGCAAGTGTTGTTTCACTACAGCTGCGGCTTACGCTACCCTGCTTCTCTGCAGCTCATTCCTTGGTGTGTGGCAGCGAGGTGGACCAATAATTTATTAGAAGTGCACTGGTCCTGTGATTAACTCTTATGGCTGTATTAGTGACTTGGAGCGCAGCTAATCAGAGACCTGAATGCATTCTTGAGTGAGAGCAACTTGCAGCTAACAACGCTAACGAATATATCTGAGTAGTGTTTTAATGCTGGATGGAGCTCAAAGGCGGTTGTTTAGCAGATTCTTGGCTTGTATTAACAACTGCCTGCTTATCCTACGGGCTACTCCCGAACTTATGCCCAGTGGACCACAGCTGATCAACACGATGAACACATTGCTGTGGTCATTATGGTGTTTAGATGAACTATGTGATTAAAATTTGTCTTGGCCATCCCAATTCAATCCTTTCTTGCAGTCAAAATGCCTCCATACAGCTCTAGTGTGTACAGCACAGTGGTCTAAACTAGTTACAAATATCCTGAGTTGTTTAAGATAAGAAAATAATTCCTTAACAAAGAAAAATTGTGTTTTGCTACAAACATTCTCAAAGTAATAAGAAGTTTGTCTTTTACTTAACCAGTTTCACCTTTTCTCTTCTGTTGGAAGCCTTTTGGCATTTGTGCTGGTCCTCTGAATCTAACTATTTTGCCTCTCTTCTAGTATGTTACCCAACTCTGTTGTTCCTTCCAGTATTTGGCATTTGTTTTGGAATTATGTTTGTCCATCTGTTATTTGTCCTTTTGGTGATGTGTTCTGCCGATTCCCATTTGTTCCTCTCAGCTTTCTCAACAATTTAAGCTTCTGAAGTGTTGTGGCATCATTCACTTCTATCTCAGCCCAGGAGGACATTCGTGCAGCATGACAGAAGGAGAAAAGTCGCCCAAAATGCTATTGCTTTGTCTTTGGGAACTAGCAGATTCTTCTTTTACCAGTGGTCATTCCCATCAGCTGAATTCACTGGTTCAGGAAATGTGTTGTAGAGGGTTTTTCTTCTGTTGTGATTTTTGTTCCTTCCATCTTTCTGGATGTTAATAAGCTGTGGGAAATCGTGAAAAGATGACGATGTTAGCAAAGACTCTTCCAGTCTAGACTGAGCTTTCACTCCTTCACTATGTCTTCTTTTTCCTCTGTGCACACATCCACCTCTTTTATTAACTCTTTTTAGAACCTATTAGCCTGATCTGGCCTGAGAAGAGTCACAACTGCATCTATTCCTTTTTTTCCCAGCTTTATCTTTTTTATCCTCAAAAAAAAAAAAAAATCCACATCCCAACAAATCCTAAGTTTGTTTGTCACCTGAGCATGACCTTTCGTCAGCATGACTTCATTTTTAAGCTCAGAACATTTTGTAGACAGAATTCTAAATTTGTCAGCTCACAAGTTGTCTGTATACAGCAGTGTGGCATGACTAAAGTGATATTCAGCTGTTGATCATTAACACAGAACCTATTTTCTTCTCCATCACATCTTTGAAAGCCATTTTTAAGGTCACACAGTGATCAGCCCTGACATACTAGCCTTAACTAACTAGCTAGAGCTTTGTTTGGTAGCCAGGCTCTGGATAGGACTATTCTCCCATTTATACTTATTCTAAGTTATTTAGAATAAATATTTACTTATTTAGACTAAGCTGGTAATATTATCGCATTGGAAAAACAAATTGCTTGAGATAACCCCTTTTTTATCAGTGAGGATTTACTTTGTATGAGCGGCCCTTTTTGAGAAGCTAATGGTGTAAGAAAGTGAAAGATATTCACATCACTTTATTTTAAACTTTTAAATTAGACAACAGTTAAATTGTTAACTCAAGTGTTCGCATGTCCCAGAAGGACCATTCACATAAGAGTGGGGCAAATGCCAACCACACAGCAACCCATGTGAGTTTTGCCAAAATCAGCCGGAGACAGGTATTCACTAGCACTTTTTGGAGCAGACATGTTTTTAGAAGGCACTACATTTTATTCCTCCGCTTCCCTTTCCTATACCCAATCAAAAAGCCTCCAAACCCACGGTTTTCATTACATTTGTAGCAAGCATTATTGATCCTTTATGAAATGTTTATGATATGAGTAAAATGCTAGTTTTGATCAAATCACAAAATCAAAAAGCCCAGATTTACAAGTACCCCCCTAAAAAAAAGTGCCTGTGGCATGTGCAAGTTCACTGGGGTCTGCATGTAAGTACTTTGCACCTGCAGATCACCTGGCGTGCGCTCATCCATCCTGCTTCCGAATATACAGATGGCAGGTCAGAAACAAGAAATAAACCCCTGTGCCTACACAGAAACGATAGGCGCCTCTTTGGAAATTTGGCGCATTGGCCAGATCTCCTCCTTGAGCCCTGGTGCTGCCCTGGTGCTGCCGCAGAGGCACAAGCTGCTGGAGACGCCGGGGCTCGCAGAGGAAGCCACGCTGCGGAGCAAGAGCGCATCAGCATTGGCAGTATTATACAGCAGGCACAAACATGACAGGAAGGACGAAAAGAGGTAAAAACTACTAACTGCAAATAATCTCTCTCTGATTGGAATCACTAATCGACTGTTACTCTTTGATATTTTGATTGCTGATGAATCTATTCTAAAATCATAAAGTGCGTGCCCACAAAACGCCTTTGGACATTCAACACAGGGAAAATGAGGGGAAAACATAAGTGCTAGGTAACACATTTAAAATTGCAAGAAAGAGGTGTGAATAGTGCAGTAACGACAAATGCATGCAGTTAATTACAGTTTCAGTGTTGATCATAAAAGACCTTTTGGAAACAAAATTAATGTAGCGACTTTCAAAGGAAAGGCCAGGTATAACCAGATAACGATTGACCGTTTGGTCTAACGTGGTCAGGAATCATTAAATCATGCCTCATTCTTATGCTTGTAACACATCGGTCCAGAAGTTGCCATCACAGCGAGGGATGTCGGCTTATGCAAGTACTAATCAGCTGATAGATGCAAACATCATTATTACATACACTGCGACGTACGGAGAGCGCCACATTGTCTTTTCAAATGCTTCTCCAGCGAGATGTACAAATCTAATAATTTTTCTCTGCAGGAGGCTGGTTACCTTATATCATCGCCTTACAAGACTTAACACTTTTAAAATAATTAAAACATTTCCAGTTGCAACAGTGTTACATTTAAACAGCACTGGTTAAAGGGGATTACAGCCATGGCCTCCTGTACCGCATGTGGGTTAAATTCCAGGGCTTGCTGACGGAAAGCCAGTCAGAAGCATTTCAAAAGTAAGATTTAACTTCCCTCTTCGGTAACGGGGAAAACAGAGGAATCTCCACAGAGTACTAGCCGCCTACGGTACACATTGTTAGTCAAAAGAGAGAATGGTAATTCTGCATTATAAACAAGAGTACATTCCTCTTTTTATTCCTGAGAGCTACAATTAAAGGATGCAAGTCATAAAACAGTGTATTATGTGATGCATTGTTTTTAATCTCACTGCCTTGCATTATATATCAGCTTCATATAATTCCTCAGACAGGAAAAGGCGTGTTCCATAAAATTACCAACTCCTGCATTTGAAATATAAGTTCACACACGAGCAATGTATATATCACCAAGCCAGCAAACTCACTCACTCACTTAATACACTAAACTTCAGGTTCTTCCTATATTATGTGAAATGGCTTGAAACAGGAGGCAGCTGCCAGGAAACATCACTGCTTCTTTGCTCAAGAGAGACAGGGGAAGGAAGAATGAAGAAAAAAAATTCCCCCGATGGATGCCACAATAGCATGTCTTTCATTATCGCCCTGTGTCAAGGCACTGTGTAATGTTCATTGTGCATGCATAGTAAATTACTATTTACCTGCCAGTGCCTTTGATAAGTCAGTCTTTTCTCCCTCTTTTCGTCCACACAGCATGGAACAGTGAAACCTCTTTGCTTATAATTCTTATTAAGGTGATACCTTTTCTGAATAAGAAAGTACACACTTCCAAAGAAGGCATTCTCTTGGGTTTTTAAGGGCCATTGTTTTTATTGTTTTCCTTTTATTTCTCCCACCCTGCTGTGTTTTAATGCTATAGTGACTTCTGTGTATACAACTCTCATATTGAAATGTCTGCCGCAGATATATGCAATATTAAAGAGTGCTTATGAATTTTTGACATCTAATTAGTCGCTACCCAGTTAACATGTCAAGACTCAGAGGGATTAGGGAGTCAGCCCTTTCTGAATAAGTTAAAGCTATGCCCTGTCCTTTTCATGTATTATTCTTTAATGTAGGTGGTGATTATTTTGCTGTGATTAATTGATGAAGCTCATTGGTCTGGCAAGTGTTACAGAATTCACCATTCCTCACTTTTATTTCTCTCTGTAGGGCTTTCCCAGTTATTTGAAAGGAATTGGTTCTATTCGGTCGGTGAAGCCTCATTGTCTTTCCTCAATACATGCACATTGGCTTTTCTTAAGATTTTATCTATTTAATTTTATAACTTTTCTACTATAAAGGAAGAAAAGAATTAATAATGCTTCATAAGTTGCATGTTACAAAATAGGGTTTCTGTAAAGCAGTATTTACTTTTATTTTTTATATATATTTTACACAAAATTATAGATGCATATTTTGCAGGATAAAAAT
>VWPW01016040.1:725650-758150 GCA_013389825.1 Crypturellus undulatus | reverse complement strand
GATTTAACTCACTCTCAGTGGCTGTCACAAAGCCGATTGCTCCCCAGCATTTATCTCTTTATCTTTGGTTGCTACCTTCTGTCCAGTCCTTTAATCTCACACCATCTCTGGCCAGATGTCTGGCTGTAAACTCAGCACAGCAAAACTGGAATCTCTTCACCTTCCTTCCTGAACCCTTGCTTCTCCATCATACAGAATTATTTCATGGTTGTGCTGGGCTGTACGGTATTAGTGCATACCTACACCCTGTACTTTCTCTTCCAGATAGTATTTCTAGGCCTTCAGAAATCGAGTCATCATTTCTCTGGGCTTCATACCATGCAACTCTGTGGTACCATGTTCTCCTCTTAGAGCTCTTTGTTTTTTGTGCTTCTGTTTTCAAATTAGAGAGGACTACAGTTTCTACCGTGTATGTATACAGTTAGAGAGGGCAGATTTCTGTTTTTTGATGATGATAAGATCTGGGAAGGACAAATTTTCCTCACCAGGAGAGGAGTTCTGATGACGACCCTCAAGCGGTGCATGTTTCAGACTCTAGGCTGTCATAATTCAGGGTAGGGTAATCCAGACTGTAACTCATGATTTCCTTTGGCACCAAGGGTTTTCAAATGCTCTCCCGGGTGCTCAGCTGCCCACACAAATCTTGGGCCTGCATATGGCAGTGGCTTTCAGCTCTAGAAAGCACCACAAACACCCATGGAGGTGCAGAAGCTGAAAAGCTTTGGGCTGGAGGAAGGGATGAGTTGTAAAAGGATTTCTTTATCAGAAGTGAGGGGAGGAATGTTCATTGAATTAGGAAAATACTCTAACAGTGAGCTGTGCTAAGCTGGGCGTGAGGACATCTTTGCAACATTCTTTTTAATATTTTTATTTCTATTTTGTCCAAAGCACTTTACAAATGTTAAGATATGATTGTATCTTACACCTTGGCAAGAAACAGAACAGATGTCCTTATAAAAGACAATTTAATCAAGGAAAAATAACAATTAGAAAGGAATTTGCCAAAGGAATCGGTAACAGTAATTCATAGTCAGCCCCAAAATTATTTTGGCAGTGTAAAAGCAAGCTGACTAAATTTTGTTGCACTGACCTCTGACTTTTCAAAGTCTACATTTAAAGCCTGTATGGTTTTGGCACCAAATACTGCTTTAAAGAAAGAAAGTAAAAACATTATCTTATTTCACTGGTTAGGGGTTGGTATTTTCTTCCTGAATGTTGATAGCCTTCCATTTTAAACACAAAAAACAAAGGCAAGTCACATGTTAAAAATATATACAATGTCTTCTGCAGAGTGCTTTAACATGCCCAACAATATATTTCCACTTTATTCCTAGCAGAGTAAAATTACAGTGTGTAGCAGGGCTGGCACCATGCTTCCATGCCGTGCAGACATTAGAGCAGAGGGAATAATTCACAATGAATAGTTTAGTCAGTGAGTTTAGCCTCTTTTCTGCTTATGAGATCTCTATGGGAAGACTGAGTTTTCCTTGAGTTTATTATACAGAAGAATTCAACAGGATTCTTTTTCCTCTCTAAGTATTTTTAATTTCATGGATTGCTCAGGAACACTTCTCTGTGAACATTCAGCAATCACTTTTTGAGCTTTGTTAGTTATGACTGCTTTTGATGAGTCACATGGTGTTGATTTATTTTTCCAATGGGTTAAGCGTGCAAAACTTCTGGGACACATATTCATGTGTGTGAATCTAAAATCCAGTTTCCATCAATACTTTTGCATGCTGTTCTGAAATTCTCTATGAATAGCAACAAATATTAACTGAATCATACAAATGTCCCTAGAAAGCAAACACAACTAAAAGACAGTATGGTTGATATGAATCTATTTCCAAATTCCAATGAAAGTACAAGTAAGATATTTTTAATACCATTTACCCAGCTTTAGTAGATTAAAAGAATAATGTTTCAATCTCACTGCTCCCCTTTCATTCCATCCTGTGTTTTCTTTCTTCTCCTGAAGTAGCAGGGGGAAGGAAATAATAACTAGTCTTCCCCCCAAAATCCAGACTTAAAGTAAATTTCTTAGATTACCAAACAGCTAGATCTCATTGTTCAAAATCAGACCAATACATTGCAATTGTACCAATGAGGTCTAGTTAGTTCAGTACAAGACTGTCTCCAGAATGAGGATTCATCTAAGAAATAGAAAAGATAATATGGTGAAATAGGGCCAAAAGTAATTCTGAAACTCTGCCTAGGCTTCCTGTAAATAGAGGAACATTTCTCTGAAGGCAACTTTTACTGTTAAAATGCAGCCGTTTTCTGTGCTGTGATCCTCCATTCCAAATTGTGGTAGAAACTGTATAATGGTGTGTAAGAGCTAATAGGTGAGAAAAAGATATTTTCAATGAGAATTTCCCCTCCTAGCTACAAGGCTCTACCCTCATGAACCTCAATGTAATTACCAAATTCTACTGAGGCACTAATAACCTTCCACCACTATTTGCTTGACATTTTGTGCTTTTCTAAAGAAAACTCAGGTTGTGCCTCTGTGCTGTCCAGCCCAATTAGTGGGTGGTGGGAATAATGCACTACACTAAATCTGATTACTTGCTTCAACAGTATGGCAGTGTTCTATATTTTTGGCATGAGGGCCATAGCAGATTGACCAGTCTGTAGGGAACTTCCAAGTTTGGGAGCATTCATGCCTGTGCTTACAGTGGCCATATTTAGGCTTTCACTGGATAAACCTCTCTCAATGGGCTTTTTGTTTTTAAGACTAAACGTCATGCTCCTCTTTGCATTGTTGGTCAACAACACAATGAAAACTAATGAAAGGAAAACACAGACCAGATCCCTCACTAAAACTTCCAGTTTAGTACTACCCTGAGAAGTCATGATATGTATGAAACTAGTATCTCAGGACACAAGGTATAGATCATCTATTTGCTGTGTACACCAACACACCCTGCCATTGTTACTGCATTGTTACTGTTGATTATTTTCCTGTGGCAGCATCACCCTTGAGTTACAAGGTTAGAAGATAGCTAGGGACATAGGGAAGATAACTATTGGTTGGGAAGACAACTAGAGTTGGAAGATAAGCAAAATGAAGAGAACAAAGTGGACGTTTTTGGACACGTTAGTGCAAATTCTTGATTCTTCATTATGCAGGCTTGTGAAATGAAATCCAGTCCATCAAATCCTGGCAGTTAATTTACACTTCTGTCTTTCGTAGCTATTGAAGCAAGACTTCTGAAACATAGTGCCGAAATTCTCTATCTTATCAACAGAGAGAGGGAGTTGCTTCTGAAAACCTCCAGAATAATTCTAACTAACTGCTTAATTTCTGATTCCTAAAATTTATGTTTCGATTGCCTAAAGTAGGTAAACTGACCCCTAGTCTTAGCTGGAGGGTTAGATTGCATTTTCCAAACATTCAAAATGCCTGAGTCATCAGAAGCTGCTTTCCCTCCTTCTGACTCTCCTGTAGCCAGTGCAGACTTCCCACATCCTCCTGTTGTGACCTGGGAACAACCTCAGGAGTGGAGATGAGAGCACAGGAACCATCACTCTCTGGTGAGCCAAACTAAGACTGCAGGAGCAAGTTTCATCTGGGTATTTCCTAGTTTTTGAGTGCTGAACTTTACAATCTCACTAATTTAAACTTCATGGATGTAATTCCCCGGTGTTTTGGAAACACAGGAATTGAGCAAGCAAAAATGTAATTGTAACTGTTCTGATCATCACATAGAAGCAGTAGAGGGCCGTTGTCTTTTGTGTAACCAGCTATTAGACATGCAGTAGAAACAAATCTAAACAATGGGCATTACCATTCTGCTAGAGAGCAGGATGAAATCAGGACTCAGCAACAGTAATTTCAGTTTCAGCTCCCGTACCAGTAGGTAGGCTAGACCTGTCCTAGTTCCTTCCACCTGAACATTCTTTTGCTCCTTACCTCCTTTTTTCTCCTCTCTGGTAGCAGTCTTGCATACCTTCTTATGATTTCTTACTCCCCTGTGCTGCTATCCACCTATTTATCTAGTCGTTCTTCTCACAGATGTCGTTGGTGCTGTCTTCCTCAGTTCTCTTCTACTTCCATCTCCTCTTACCTCTCCAAAATCTCAATGTGGATGTATTTCTGAATGCTCTGGATAGTTCTATTCCAGCATGTTCTGGGTCCACTTATTTTTTTCCCCATTTTCCGCCAATTGTCAGTTATATAGCACATGAATACAGATTTGTGCATAAACATTAGCTCTGTGTCCGAAGTGATCGTTCTTTCTTGGTGTTAAATAGCTCTGTCATTTCCATGCTCCTTACATATATTTCCTTCACCTCCTCTACTGTATTTTTATATAAAACCGGTCTTTTTCTTGCCCTTGCATATTTCTTGTACTCCTGTAGCAGCACTGGAGAAAGAAGGTCTCTGCTCCCAGTTCTGGATGCAGAGACCAGTGCACTCCAACTAGTAGAAGAAGCAAAAGCCTCTTCTGGTAGTGGGGTTATATATCGCAGGGTAAAGGTACATCTGTGCAGTTTGATTGACATGTAGAAAATCTGAGACACAGATGAGAAAAAGCTTCTAATGAACATTAATACTTTTTGTTAGTTTTTATTTTCCAGACCCTGAGAGTGGACCAATATTGGCCATTTATCAAGACCCATTTTAAATTATAGAGCTATCAAGGAAACTAGTTGCAACCATACTGATTTTTAAACATTTGCAAATAATATATTTTGCATCATCTTGTTCTTTGAAGTAAAGGTTCATTTGAAGCAGAACCCACATGTGGAAAATTTCTGACCAAAGTGTTAAATTCTGGCAAAGCAATACTCATTGGAAGCAAGTTTTGCAAAAGAAAATTTAAAGCCACCTTCACTATATATATGGCTGCCTCTGGTGCCACAGGAAAGCTAAATTTCACACTAAACAAGGTTTCTGTATAAATATCCTCAGAAAGTTAAGGAATCCCATTAATTAGCAAACATAGTAATATATGCAGTTGTAGTATTTCCCAACTCTTGGTCTATGAATATGTGGCATCCTAAAGAGTGAATTTCTATCCGCTTGAACTTTTAATATGTTGGGTTTTTACCATGATTTGGCAGAAATATGAACAGTTCCCTCCTACATATTGTAGATCATGCAGATCCTTCTGAGAATATCTTTCTGGGCATTGGTCACTGCCAGGGAATGTTGATTTCAGAGAGATTATCTCCATTAGAAGGGTATACAATTAACAACACTTGCCACACTGTGCCGTATAGGTTACCATGGTATTGCCCTATGCCTACAATAGGAAGTAACTGTGGCTTATCAGATTCCATCTATGGTAATTGCTACTTTTTACTGACCACCCATGCAGCATTAAAAGTCTCCTGCCCTACTAATTCACCTATTTTGAAGCATAATATGGCTATATTTATTCTCGGTGCCACCTCCAATCACTAGTATGTAATACTGGGTTTTCAAATGTCTCAGAATGTATATTTATGTGATGAGTAGGAAAGGAGCATTCAAGGTGGAAGAAGAATATTGCAAAGCAAAATAAACATGTTGGGGGTATGGAGTTCAGGACAGTGCCTGCGGTGCCTCTGTCGAATGATGCAGATGGGAAAGGGTTGAAGGCAAATGTGAAATGCGAGAGGATCAGTGATGATTTTCAGAATGCAAAGGGATGAACTAATGTAGAGGACAAAAAGAGTAGATTCAACAACATAAGAGATAAACAAGATGCTGAAATTGAGGTTGACATGGTGATTGAATGACTATCTCGGAGCTGAACAGAAAATTTCCGTCCCCATACTTCTTGAGGCCACAGGGAAATAAATCCTGCCTCCCCTTGTGAAGAAAGTAAGGATCTACGTGAAAGGTGGATACCTGTTGGAAGAGATTTGGGAAAAGAAGGAAGCATGTGGGCAGAAGAGGTGAGTGGGGAAAAAACGCTCAAAAGAAATCCAGTACGCTTGTTGAGAGAAGAATGGAGGTGAGACGGGGGGGTAGCCAGGAGGAGACTGGTAAGTGAGGTAAGTGAGGAAACAAAATCCACCTCTCCTATTAGAGGTGTTGGGGCAGGATTAGTGTTGTCTCTGTGTAGTCAGTCAGAGAGGGTCTGTATGCATCTTGAACCTGAAATGACGCTATATTATCTGTGAGCAACTTCTAAACCACTCAGCACTCCAGCAGCAAGTGAAGTACTGTGACGCTTTTAAGAATATATATCAGTATATTCAAGCTAGTTAGTTCCCCTGTTAATTTTCTTCCCCATAGATTTAGCAACTTTCTGGACTTTGGGGTTTGCCTGTGGTTTATATATGACTTTCCCCAGAAAGTAGTTTTGACTGAAACATGTGCAGTCCTCTGAGACATCCTGCTTTGAAGGAAGATTTTCCAGAAAGTCATCATTTTAGCATCTGAAGTTAACCTATATGTGATATCACACAAAGTTATGTTTGGGAATGCCCTTATCATTCGAGAAAAGAGAGTTTAAAAAGCTACAGTAAAATTTGCCTGATAGTTGAGCGATTTGAGGACATATTTCCAAACCTAGCGTAATTTTCACTTCAGCTTTACGGTTCACCTTTAACACATACCACCTTTTAAATATATTTCCACAAGCATCCTGCCTGGTACCAGCAGAGTGTCAGCCTCAGCTGTGAATTCACTGGCTTTGTTGTCTGTTTAAGTTTAGCTGCTTATCACTCCCGCACCACAGTGGTGGCCATGTTATAATGCCCAGGTATGTAGGCACGTAGGTACACTGATTAACTCTGATTTAGCTAAAAATCTTTGCGAGTACCTAGCTTTGCATGTCTGAGTATGGTTGGCATATATAAGGCTACAATATAAGGTATAGTGTGCCTAGTGTGGGCTTTTGCAGGATTGGGCCCACAGTCAGTTAAGAGTGATAGGACAGACAACTAAATCTAATTTGGACTCACAGCATTATTTAATGTAGCCCTTTGTATTTATAAACAGCAATATGCTGCTGTTATAAAAGCTATTTCATTTAATGCCATCCTACATTCAGCAATTTAATTATTCTCTTAATTATTGAAACATTCATCATAGTTTTCCAATTGATTCATGAGTGACTGGCTGCATTTCTTTGACTCATTAATATAGTGACAAGGAAATTGACAGTCCTCTTGCTAATCTCCTTTCTCTGAACAGTAATACTGGGAACACAAGACCTTGATTTTTTTTTTGATTTTTAAAATTTGTATTGTTATCACAAGCAATAACTATAGTCATAAAAGGCTCATTTAGTAGCAAAAGAACAGAACGATATATGAGGAAACCCTAATTATCAATGGTTTTGATAGTAAAATCTGCAAGCTGATATCTTCCTGAGACCACATTTTTATTATGAAATGGATGATAAAGCAGAGATAATTCTAAATCCAAACACATAGTATATGAAATAGATAAACCCAAGATAAAAATTAATAGTGACCTTGAATGCCTGCATATAAGAAATATAATCAAACATATATATCAGTCGCAGCTGGAAAAGGACGGGGAGATGCCCACAGGTGAAAGATTAATTTACGCAGTTCTACAATGTGATCAAAATAAAATCTGTGGCATATCTCTTCCCTGGCCTGATTTCGACTGTTTTCATAATTGCCTATCTGCAAAATAACTACCTTAAAACATTTTTCCAACTTGGATTAGGAAGAAAGATTTTTTTTCTCTCTATTCCCTTTATTTACAGGCTATCTAAATAAAGTAACAACTCTCTGTCCCACTATATTTTTTTGCAAATACCTCTGCTATTTATTTCATATTTTTACAGCTTCTAAAATGTCAGGTGCTTCCCTCAAAGACTTCTCTTGTATTCATCAGTTTTCTCTCAGGAGCAGTTGTCCAGAGTTTGAGGCACACAGTGGCTTGCCTTCAAGCTTATGTGAGTACTTCTGCCCTTGGATATTATTCTCATCTTCATGATACTATGCAAATCAACAGCTACGTCCCCATGCTTCCAGCTAAGACTTCTGACTGTAGTGCAAGCAGCTGAAAAATAACTAAATAAGAGATCTGAACATGAAAAATACAGAAGTTGAGCTCTGAGAGTGCCTGTATGTGTGTGTTTGTGCATTGACAGACATCTACGTGTCTGTAGATGTGTGCATTAGTCATATAGTGCAGTTTGAAAAGTGAATCTGTGTAAATCAATGCATTTATTTAGCTCTCTCACCAACTCTCTCCCTGAGTTAACACCCCAGCACACACAATGCTAGCGAAGGTGATTATCTCTGCTAGCATAATTCCTCCGTAACATCTGCTTTCGCCCATAACACTCCACTAATTTTTCCCTCATTTCATTACACATAATTTTCTTTCAACACAATCTACATGTATTAAGTGGTAATGACTTTCCAGTTAAGAGCAAATCGACGCCAAGGGACCCCCCCCTCGATTGCCTGCCGTGCCTGACTCCGGCTATTAAAGATAAATTTGGTGCCTCAGAAAGCTGCAGTAAGCTAATCAATCAATTAAGCGGTTAGGACATACATTATCAAAATTCCACAGTGCGGGGGTGTGTGAGAGCATGCTGATATACTTGGTATGATTTTAGGAATAAAAAAGGAAAAAAAAACCTGCAAGCTACTAATGAATACAATTTGAGGTTGAAAGTCAGTATTTAGTGTCTTCTGAAATGAAAACTCCATCTATTACACTCTACCGATACTCACTTCGGCGTCTGTGCCGTACGGTTTCCCTTGCAGCTTTTATACCTAGCGCAGTTTACTAGTGATACCAGAATGGAGCTGATGACACAGTAAAATCTATTTTTAAATGATATGAGAGTTCTGGTACAGAATAAAGCAACGCCATTCACAGTTTAGCTGGCTGTTCTGTCCCTAACTTGTCAATGTGTCTCTTGATACTGACACACTCTTAAAACATTGATTAATATTCTGTATTATGTTTCTTGCAAAAAGGTGGTTTAAGGACAGAATGGCAGCTATCAAGTCCTATTGGGTCGTGTTTTATCTTTAGCACTGCTTCAAAATTCTCTTTGAATTTAATTTTCTTAGCTATTTAATCCTGAATTCTAAAGATAAAGATACAAAAATAAACTGAAAAATTGTTTTGGTATTTTTGTTTTTAAGGAATAGCTCCTAACGAAGTGAAGTGCATTGAAGGACAGACAGAACAGCTTAAATCCAATAATTCAAAAAAGTTTCCCCGTAATTGAATTATATTTGAGTACAAGGAAATAGGATAATTTCAGAAGTATGCATTGTATCGCTAGCAATCTCTTCACTCCTATGCTTTTCTTCATTATCTTTGCTGCCGTTGTACTGTTCTTTGTATTGAAAACTGACTTAACCAGTTTGAGGCAATTTTTAAAATATAAAATATTTTAGTTTGCATTGTGCTGAACTGCCTGTATGCCAATATTTGGTCAAATGCTAAGAAAATTGAAGAGGGAAAACCCCACAGACAAGTCAGAATGATGTTAGTGATCTTCCTTTAAAGCTCTGCCAAGACTATAATAGCAGAGTTAAATAGCATTTTATAGCAGGATTGCAAATAGAACAAACTATTACAAAAATTGTGGAACTTATATTTTTAAAACAATCAGTAAATCTATATATATATAGAGAGAGAGATTAAAAAAAACCTTATAAATGGATCTTTACAAGGCTTTGCCAATTATTTTCCCTGTCGGTATTAAGCATTTTGCCTAAAGCTTTGTTATTGTAGTACTGTAGTTATCTGATGAAACGACATGGCAAAACTCCCTGCTTACTTTTCCAGAGCATTTTCCTCAATTTCTGCAAATTACACTGGAGCATATTTAGTACACATACTAGTAATAGTGGAAAGAACCATAACATCCTTTTACTATCTAAATAAATATTTCTTAGCAATAGAGAAGCAGGTTGTGAAAGACAAAGAGGGTTGTTTTGCTTTGTTTTAAAGTATAATACATATAAAGGAGGCAACTCAGTGACTCCCTTCTGATATGTTTGCATAAGGCAAAATACACCATGAATAAACTCTAAAAAGAGCAGTATAAATGTACACAATACATGCAGAACACTTCATCCAAGCCCTGCACATAAAATACAATTACAGAGAGTTAATAAAGGCAAATATAGTGAAATAATAAATGAAAAAAAAAAACTCTACCTACTGAGAATACACAAGTGCATCCTTCAAAAAAAAACCAAACCAGCATGCTTCAGTAACGTGACTCCGTCCTTCTCTTAGCAGCTTTCTCCATTGACAAGTCAGCTAATGAAAAGGTGTCAGGGAGGTGCACAGTCTAGATCTGTTTGTTCATTCTTTCTTTTCCTTTCTTTCTTCCTTTCTTCCTTTCTTTCTCCTTCTCTCTTTCTTCCTTTCTTTTTCTTTCTCTCTTTCTTCCTCTCTTTCTTTCTCTCTTTCTTCCTATTTATGGCTGCTTTCTTGTCTTTGCTCTGTATGGTATGAAATATTTCAGAGCTACATTTTCTTGTGAGATGTAGGGCCAGATTGGACTTTATTATCATTACGGCATGCAAGTTCAAGCTTATTTGGTTGAGAGACACAGTGATGTTTCTCTTTCTCATATTGAAACAGATAAAGTAGCCTTTATACGATTTTTAGTGCAGGCTTGTTCATCTGTCCTGGAATTGATAGCTATTCAATCAGCTTGGATTTTTGCTTTCTTCTTTACCCCGTCTCTTTTTGGAAAATTTCATTTTAATTTATCTAATAGCAAATCAAAACATCTTTACCTGTTCATTCTGAATACGAAATACCTTTAGATTTTTTTCCTTTTTTTCTTTTTTTCTTTTTTTTTCTTTTTTTTTTCTTTTCTTTTTTTTGGGGAAGGAGAATAGCAAAAGAAGCTCAAACCAAACCTTTTAGCTTTCTCCTTTTGTGCTGTACGTGTAATGACTGAACTTTTGACTTTAAAGTTTTCCTCTGATGCAGTATTGCAGAAAAACAAAACCAACCAACCAACAAGCAAACAAAAAAGATCCCCTTGGTGCAAAGACTAGTCTAAGGCAATACCTGGTGAGTGGATTTTTTTTGGTGCTTGTTGTTGTTTACTTGAAGCAGATAAAACACCCACCTTAAACCCGCCCTCTATTCAGTTCAGCAGCACCTCCATACTCCAATAAACCGTTTTCATTCCATCTGGCGTGCGTTTGCTCTGAAGACATTTTCCTGTCAATCTCTCCTGCCACATTAAAAATCTGTCATTACTATTGCATTGCCGCCTGGCTCCTGAGATTTGTCTGACTGCTTTATTGCTCCTCTCATTTTTTTTTTCCCTGCTACAGCCGAGAAGCAGAAATAAAGGTTTGTTGTTGAAACATGGCCGCAAGGAAAGTAGGAGGCACACATCTGTCAAGGTATTACCTTTCTTCAACCAGGGATTAAGGTGTTTTACTGCTCTCGCTACTGAGCAGTCACACTGAATAAATTTTCTCAGTAGAACATAAAAATGAACTCATACATTTTGAACCGGGTTTCATTCTTTCAAGCCAACCCATATAATTATGCAATGGCATCAATGTTCAGGGGGAAAAAGAAAAGTCGGAAAGGTTTGTGTGCCCCCCCTCTCCTGCACTACCCTCCACATTTACATTATTTAAATGCTTATTAGGAGGACAGCACTGAAGCACATCAGTGTTGGGGAGAAAAATATTTTCTTTCACTCTTCTTTACTGCTACTGGATCCCTGGCAAGGTCAGATAGGGTACAGGGCTTTACTCCCTGTATTTTGTCCCTGTTCACAAAACATGCCTGGCTGTGAATATTCACTGTTAATTCACGGAGAAGTTAGTCACTAGAATTTGGATTTCTGAAACATTTTCTTTTTAAAGAAACTGCCAAAACCATTAGCTGCTACATGCCCTTCCCATTCCTGCTGGGGGTATGTAACTAGCCAGCCTCAGCAGAACGAACAAAAACAATTTAAATGGAATAAAGGCTGTGGGAGTAGTTGTTACGCCAGGGGAGAGCATGCCAGAGAGTCCTTCTCCACTGTCCTCCACTGGACAGTCCTGGATCATCATCTCACTTCAGTTATCTATGTCAGACACGCAAGGCAGACAAGACTTACATCAGAGTAAACTTTAGGTGCAGGTAAATGAGGTATCAGGGCAAGAATTTCTGTGATGGGAGCAGAATCTCTGATTTGTTTTTTTTCTGAAAAAATAAAACTTTTAAAAAATAAATAAAAAAAATCTGAGGACAGCCAAGGACAGAAGGACTAATATCAGCGTAAGAGACATAAATGTCGCCATCCTTGAAGGAAAAAGTAATTAACAAAGTACACCGTGTAGGCAGAAATCACAGCCCAGTCTGAATAAAGGCATCTAGAGCTTCATACTTCCAAGAAACCCCACAGTGTGTCCCCGCTGCCAGGCTGGCTTTGCCCTAGGATCCCTATCTCCAAAATGTCCACACTGCATCCTCTCAGGCTCCCCTTTGAAGGGAAACAAACACCTCCTGCCAGAGATGCTAACTTGTGTCGCCGCTGACTGACATGTTTATTTAGCAGTAAGGAAGCGCAGTTCAACAGAGAAATATTAGGGACCTGCAGTTCCACTGAAAAACTGCTGCTTGAACAAAAGCAGATGAGCTATCCAGTGGGTCAGCAGATAATCTGTCACTCACTTATTCTTCACAGTGTCCCAAGAAGGTCATAAATCACCAAGATATCAGTTCACTTCTCTATTCCCATATACTTTCTGCCTAGCTATTGGCTTTTTTCCATCTATTTCATCCAAGTGGTTGTCGAAAAGCAAGCACTGCTTTCCCTGCTCACACATCCTTCCTAGAGCAAGGTGGACGACATTTGCAGTGTTCTTGCACTGCGCAACATGGTGGGATGGGGCAGAAAGCAAAGCACTATCCCAAGGTATTTCCACATTTTAATTCTTCAGGAAAAAACACCCTTTGTTTGTCCTGTGTTTGCGCAACATGTAGTAAAATGCAGGGTTTGCGGTTGTTGCTTCAGTGCAAATGATTAAGAGTGAGCCTGTGGAAAGGTAGCTCTTTCAGTTGCTTTTTTTTTTTTTTTTTTTATGACACTCCTGAATGGACCTCTCCGGCTTAGATTGTGTCAGCCAGAAGGAGCTGGGATACAAAGCAGAACAGTTGATGCTGAGGAACCCGTGTCCACGCTTTTCGTGTTGTAAGGTGTTTTACTTCAAAATGGCTCTAGTCTAGTCCCACTGACCAGATGCCCATTAGCAGGTGGAGTATATTAGGTGTGCCCGTAGAGCACAATTTTGAACTTAATTTCATTTGAAAGAGAATCAGTTTGTGCTAGAATCAGTCTGTGCTCCCTTAGCCTACGAGCCATAACACTCCCAAAGAACTGGTGGAAATGCAACTGGTGTCTTCCCTGGCTGCTCTTCTGGTCCCAGAAATCTCTTTGTGACTGATGCTCCTTCATGTACCAGTTAAGTGTGCTGCATAATGGTACAGAGAAGCTTCATATTAATTTTCTACACCAGCTGAGTTTGTAACATTTGTATATTTAACTGAATGTAAATCATCTGCAGATGTCCACCAAAAAAGAGACAGTCAGAGAAAGGAATATATATATACATGCATGTGTGTATATGTAGGCAGATATATATATATATATATTTTACTGCTTCTATTCAATTATCTTCTTAATAACACGCCAGTTATTTTGCCCATGCAGAACCCCCAGAGAAGCCTGCAGCATTCTGACACTTGACTCTAAGTTCAAGTTATTTGCCCACGTGTTTTGGTTCATAGTCTTTCAAATCCAGGTTTCACATTTTCCAGAAACATGTCCATTGGTGGTAGCCCCTTACCTACAGACTCCTCTGCCAGCACACATCGTTCAGACTTAAACGTGCTCTCAGTGGCTGTAGCTTCATTCACAATGGCTGTCTCAAATGGCCAACTGCTTTATACCTTTGCGGGTGTTCAAACTGCATAAGGCTCCAGATCAAAGCTGGCAAATGGCCTCTTGCCAAGATACTTTCAAAAGCTGCTCATGGTTGCAGGAGACAACCATAAAGGGCCAAATATTAAGAAAATGGGATATTGCTACCTGTTTTTTAATAACTGAAATTGTTTTAACAACTGAAATTTCAGAGTCCTTTTTTCTCTTAAAGAAAAAGCCACGGTCTCAGATTTATTTAAACGAGAATTCAAATGAGTTGAGTTGGAAGTAAAGGGAACTCCATAGCTCAATCTTCATATGACCACTTCTTGATTTTAATAACCCAGAGAAAACATGGCAATATTTTCCCATGGATGGAGAGCCTTCATATCCAATCAAGGCAGCTTGAATCTTTAATTTAAACATACATAAATTCTGATCCACACAGGGGGAGGTGCTTGACTTTGGACAGCATAGTTTGAACTGGTTCTTGGTGCTGTCTGTCTAACCGTGGCAGAATCTCTTTCAATCAGTCAGTGGTTATCAAAACATCACATTGAATCCCCAAGGAACAAGGACGCAGCGAGCGTTATCTTCGCTCGGGAAACTGATTCCAGATATGCAGAGCTTTAATGAGTCAAGGAATAGTGCAGCCCACAACTCACTAATTAATACCTCCCCTCAAAAAAAATTAATTTAAGCTGCCCTCACATGATAATTTTAGCCTGCATACTCTCATCTCAATTAACACAGAGCCACTCCCTGCTCTCTGCATTTAGGTCATTCCATCCCTACCTATTTTTATTCTTCTAGTATCAATAAAATTAAGTTAGCTCCACCCCAGATATATATAATTAATAAAGGCCCATTCTCTCAGTAAAATTTAATATATTCATCTTCTTCCCAACATGAATACATAATTTACTTAGCCCACCCTGATAGTTGTCCCTATCTTGCCTCTACAGAGCTCCATAGGTTAGTGCCAGCTACCCAAGGGCAAATACTGGTTTTACTGAGGGAAGGAAGACAGATGAAACCTGTTCAGTCAGCAAATTTTTGGAGAAAGAAAGGCCACAGAGTCTCCCAGGGCAGAGACTACCATGTCATGGTTTAGTTTTAGATCTTCACTGGTAAAAGTAGCATCCTAGTGTGTTTTTTATCTTGTTTCATGTTTTGATTGTTTTCTAGATTGTTTGGTTGTTTCCCTTTTTTCACCTGTTTCTTAAAAAAAAAAAAAAAAAAAAAAGCATCCACTTCTGTACAGGTTATCAAACAGTCAAACTGGAGCTACAGTGAAGAAATGACATCACTTCCAGCACAATTAGGTGAGCCCTTTTGCCCAGAAGGCTGTTCAGCAAAGATACTGCAGATGGAGATTTGCCAAGGGAGTTAGCAATCCCATCGGGTGTTAGCATCCCCGTCAGCTCCAGCCAGCATGGCACCCACTCCGGTGTTCGGTCAAGGGCTGTTCAGAGGGCTGCTGCACCCATCGCTTGATTTGAAATGCAGCAAGACAAACAGACTGCAGAGAAAGGAAAGACATCCACTGGTCAGCACCAAGCTTTGAGAGAACCATTTTCTACCATAGATTTTCTGTGTCAATTTGAGTAAACTATTCAGTGTCTGTGCACTTCTATTCCCCATCCTTAAAGCTTGGGTTGACCCAAGTTTCTCTGTCTCTGTTGTCTCTCAGATCCTATGGTAACAGGCCATATGAGCGCCTAGGAGAGGGAACTATAGCATAAGTACAATGGAGAACATTTGAGATATCTATATGGGGAATGCTCCTACCAAGATAACTGCTCACATGCTTACAGTTATTCATATGATGAAGCATCTCCTCTGCCTCTCCTCTCTCCTCTGCCAGGACAGAAGTTGCCGTGCAGGGTAGATGTGTGAGGGTCCAGGGAGCTTGCTTCCCAGTTGTTTGTTCTCTCTGTGCTTTGTCTCCTCTTTGTTGTCTCCTTGAATCCAGGCAGGGGTGATTGATTGTCCAGTAGCAGATCCTTCCACCTGGGATGACTTTCTAATGATGACGTGCAGAGCTCAGTGCTATAGGTCAGGAAATTCCAAAAAGCTGAATTACAAGCTTCATTGGGAAACACCTCACAGAGTCCTCCAAGGCTAAGAGCTTGTGATTTTTTTCCCCAGTGTTCATCAGAATTTATATCAACACTTTTCATTAAGCAAAAACTCAAAATTCAGTTTGGGAAGTTAACTTTCTAAAGAATTCCAATTAAAAAAAATGGACAATTTTGTTCATTGCTTTTGTTGTTGTTGTTTGTGTTTCTAGCAAAAAGTTAACCTTTTTCCAATCTTAGGTGACACAGGACTTACTCTGGAGGCACTGGGAAGGTGGACCAAGGGAAGAGTGACTGGTGAAGCTTTTTCCCCCTCAAGGATGTCCTGCACTCTGAGGTTACCACTGCAAACTAGCCTTCAGCATGTGTTTCATTTTGAAATCTATGGAATACTTGCGAACCCAGAGAAGAATGAAGAATTTTGAACCCCTTAAAGGGCTTGTTCAGCATCTTCTACAGCTAATCAGACAGTTTTGCATTATCATACATGATCTTCAAGAGGAAATTGGTTTGCTCCTCTGAAAAAAAAAAAAAGGGGGGGGGGGGGTGAAAGTGCAAAAGCTTTACTGGCCACCCTGATTTCTGTACCTGTGTGTGGCAAGAGCAACAAGTTTTAATAAGAAACCTAACACCAGAACGTATTGGTGAAATGGTTTCACCTGTGCATCAGCTCAGGCTGAAGCAAACTTGGAAAACCTGAGGTCAGTCTACCCAGGGAAATAAGTCCTACCACAATGCTTCCCTTTAGAGGGTGATCGCGACACCTCAAGAGACACTGGGGCTTGGTGGTTGTTTATCTGCATTCTGTGATGCTGTGTCCTGCTGGGCATATTAAAGTCCATGAAATAATGATGAAGCAGAGGGGTAATTAAAAGCCACACTGACATTGATCTGCTGAAATTTCAGAGGGAGCTCGGGGCACACGGGGAAACTATCCATCTCACCTCACGCAGGGCCGGCTTGATTGGCCTACTGAGTATTGCAGATGACGAGGTTCCTCACCTGCGGCCAGGAGGACTCCCAGCGCAGCAGCCCTGCTGGCTTCAGAGCTTTGCAAACAGGAGGATTGGGGAGAGAGTGGTCACAGCTGCCGCCGTCTGCCCTTGCCGAGATGCAGAGAAACCATTTAAAGATACAGATCTCCTTTCCATTTTTTTTTCTTTTTTTTTTTTTTATCTGCACTTGGTAAAATTCATATTTTTAGAAAAGTACATTTTCTCTTACTGAGAACTCTTAGGCTTTCCAATGAACTTGTTTGCTGCATGAATTCATCACCATGTAGCCTTATTTCACAATTAGTTCTTTTTGGTTAATCCACTTTTTATTGGCTTATTTTCTTCTTCATTCAAAAATCTTCAGGGCATATTCCACACCCATCTATACATGGTTTCTCATTTCATTTTCTAATTCACTGAGGCTAAATGAAAGTTAACTTGCGGGAGATGACTTTCCCTCAGATAACAACCCTTCTTCCCCGGTTTTTACTGTGAGTATGTGGGATAATTTCTTAACCTGTAGCTTAAAGATAATGGGGTTCAAACTGCTTCAGAAACTGCTTTTATGTCAGAAAAGTGAGAACTAGGGTGCTCACTATACTAGCAGTGATGCTACAGTTTTCTTTGGTAGATGGCATCTTCGGTACATCATTATATAATCACAGATTCTACATTCTTTTTTTAAATCCCAGCCTATTTTTTATTCTTTGCTTCCTCCCACTTCATTTGCTACTGACAGCTGCTGCTAAAGTTCCCTTACCTCTCTAAGAGAGGAAGTAGGTTAAGAACAACAAGAAGAACCCTATCAGATTAAGGCAAACATGTGGGCCCTACTGAGAAGTGATGCATCTTACAATAGTACAAGCAAAACAGCTTACTTTTTGAAGACTCTATTGCTAAATATATCCAGAGACTTCTGTGAGCAGAAAGCATCTGTCTACTGCTTGTTTTCAGTTGTTAAATTCCTGATGTCCCAAATAACAAGAAGGGCTCATAAAGGGCTGAAATTGATGCAATCAGGACAATAAAATCACTCTGACAATGCTTCAGTTTATACTTAGTTCATAATTAGGAGTCTGTTGTCTCAGGTTAAGAAGCTGTAAAGTTCCACTGAATTGCTAAGTTATTCACAGCACGGTGCTGCTACTAAACTAGGAAAATATAATGTCCTAAAAATATCTTCAAGGAAACAGATTAGAAATGGAAGGACAGGATATCCAGAAAACATGCTGGTGATGTATCTTTTGCACTGGAAAACGGTAAAAAACATGTCCTATTTAGCTGCAAGCTGACAAGGTATTATGATCTTTTGAAAAATAAAGTGACCTGAAATCTCAGCTGGCATGGATTTCCTCTATTCTGGGATAATTTTTTACTAATCAAATATTGTGTGGTCTATACTTATGAAGACTTGAGAATTTACTCAGTCTTACCAATCTTTTTATTCATTTAAAGATAAGTAAGCAGATTCCTTGTGCCTTCTGATGTGGAGTTCTGATTTTGGACTGTAGCTCTAATTCTACAAGCTTCTCTGCACAGATACAATCATCTAGCTTTTTGGACCTGTTTGCATACACCTAGCCAAGATGCAATTCTCCTTGTCATTGTTTTCAATCTAGAGGACATCCCACTCTTTTTAAGATATGCACACTTTGTTCAGCTCAAAATGCTTGTATAACCTCCATTCATATTTGCCTGTAAGGGTAAAAATGTTATATGTCCCTCCCCCGACTCCAGTGAGAAAGAAATATTTCCATAATTACCCACTATCAGGGCCAAAAATCTAAAATGGAGTCAAAATTGAAGGAGGGCCTTATTAAAGCTAGTCTAAATTATTGTCAATGATAACATTATACTAGGTAGATTTTGGGTATTTTTAAGCATGAAAAAGCTCTCCAGGCTTAAATCCTATGTCATTCCATTGTACTTTGAGTGTATTTATAGAGAGGCAGATTCTAGAAAGAACTTGGCTAAAACTTTCCTCAAGAGGCTACACATTTTGCAAGAATTCTAGGTTTGAAGTAAAATAAGTAGGTAAGCTATAGCATTTGAGAATTTCTGCTTTGCATGGAGGAGTAATGTAGCATTTTCACTGATCCAAGATTATTTCATTAGTTTATATATATTTTAAGTTACATAAATCAGAGACATTGAAATAAATAATAAAGTTCCCACATAGTAATGAAGTATTTCCATCACTCCTTCACTAAAGAAATTCAGATATTATGTTCAAAATTGGCAGCCCTCAAAATTCCATCTTGAATCAGCTCCCCCAGAATGGTGAAACTGGTGTAGAAATCACAATATTTTTAAAGCTCATCTTAATATTGTCTGTTTTTAGATTAATCTGCTGAATATTTCAAGATTCTACTTTCAAACTGTTTTTGGCACACAGGACAGATAAAAATATTCCTATCATTAAAATAAAATAAATGAGAGCTTTTCTTTTAATCCTACAGATGTTAATCACACTAAAGATGGCATGACATCAGGATTCCTGCTGAAACCCAAAAAAAAAGTGTACACAGTCCGTTTTTCTGTTGGAGAGTGACTACTGCCAATGGAATGGCTTGCAGAATTGACTTCTACCTTGTGGTGTTTTCTTTTTTTTTTTTGTTTTTGCTCTTGAGAACAATGGCCTGGAATTAGGGACCTGGAATGTAATTAAAAGTCAAGCTCAGTGTTTTGATTGGTTTTAGATTCTGTGCTGTGTGTCAAATCTTACGTAAGGAGCTGGCTAAGATTGCTGAATGTGCAGATTTATTTCAATATCCTCAGCTTACTGCCTTCTTTTCCCTGATGCTCCCAGACCCTTCCACTGGCACTGTATACTGTGTGCTCACCAGCTGGTATGTGAGGAACATCTCTCTGAGGATTTCTTTAATCAGTTCATAAGGGGAACTTTTTAGGGCCACTAAAATATGCCTTTATATAAGCATATGCATCTCTCTGTGGCCTAAGACAGAGATTTCCAAACTCAGTCATAAACATTTACTCCCAGGTGGAACCCATGGGACATGTTTAGTTGCCTGGAAAATCACTTTCAAAATGAGCTTGTATGCTCTGAAAGATATTATGTGTGATATCTTTCTGGCCATGTAAGAATGGAAGACAGGAACTATAAGGGCCATATCCAACTGTTCTGCACAAGAAGAAGCAAATAACTCTTTTCCAGTGATGGAGAAGCACATTTGGCCTTAGCTTGGAGCACTGTTAGTAGACAGAGATCAAAGCTGTCTGCATAATAGGACAGAATTTACCTGCAAAAGGAGAAAATGAATTCCAGGTATGGCCAATTTTAATTCTCAGCACTTTTCACTGGAGCAACACTGGTAAAAATGAAGTTTTCATCTTTTCAGGACTGTCTTCTCTTAAGGGAATTTGTCCAAAGTGCCAGATTTTCTTGCTGAGTCAGCCCCAAGTACCCCTGACAGTGACCTCTGGAGAGAAACACCTCAACATACCCTTTGGATGTTCCAGCAGCAAAAGCCAGAGCTTTTGTATATCATTTTCTGGTATACTTCATATCAGTTCATGTTTGAGTCCCCATGACACCTTTATTACCCTTTATACTATAGCACCATACCATCGTTCATAAATGAATAAGAAATATCTAGCAGCTTATACATTTTGGCTAATGTAAATAAACTAACTGAAGAATGCAGATTTTTTGGGTTTTGTTTTTTTTTTACAAATGTAGGATTTATTTTTGTTTTTCTTTTTTTTTCTTTTTTGGTTTTGTTCAGTGTTTTGTTCAGCTCAGTGGAACAAATGTTAAGAGGAAGCACAAAAAATCAAATTATCTGAGCCCTGTCCTCTCTCATAAACTAATGTTAAAACCATGGTCAAACCACCAAATGGCTCTCTGATTTAGAAAATCCCCGCCTATCACCAGCAGTAAAATACTTTCAGAAGTTCCATAAAGATGTTAGATTTACTGAGTATGAAGTGATTCATAAACACTGTATTAACACTATTATTTGCATACATTGCTGTCCATAGGCTTTACTGAAGTGTGATAGACTATGCATTGAGAAATATATAATTCTATATTGTCTCAAAACGTTTGCAATCCATCTAGGTTGGAAAGAGACAACTGGGAAAACAAGTCCAGGGTTTCACTTAGTACCTCGCTGGATAAAACCCTCACAATTTTGACTCTTCCCCCTCCACTCAGCTGTAATATTTGCATGACAAATGCCAAGAGTTTAACGCCTCAGTGACCACAGGGGCATCAGTGAGGAAACTGTATTTACCATATGGACAAGAACAAGTTCCTCTCATAGGGAGTGAGGCTTTACTGCCCTAAGGATTTCTCCACTGCTCATCATATACCACTGCTGTGTTCCCCCTTCCAACTGTCTTCCTCTCAGGGATTTGACAGGAGTCTGAGATTTCTTTCCCAGGATCATCAAACCGACTTCCTAATTGACCAGGGGAGCCAGTCTGAGCTACCTGTGTCTTCATTCTATAAATGAGTCCCTGTGGTTACAGGAATCCTGCCACAAAGATGTAGATGAAGGGCTGAGAAAGAGGCAAGCAAACATTTTTGGACTAGTCTATACTCCACACAGAGCAGCGTCATGTTTGGTACAATCTCTTAGGTGTTGGCATAATCTCTTAGGTGGAATTAGAATCACTAAAATTGGATTTACTAAAAGTTAGAATCACTGCACTTAAAACCACTGGAAATCTACAATTTCTTATCAATATACTTTGATCCTGGAGGAGGGGAGGTAGAGAGAGAAAGGAAACAGGAGGAAAAAGACACCCAGATGGGAGCTGAACCTGGGTATCTCCCGTGGGAAAATGTATTTCAGTCATCCAGGAAACAGACAAGCCCACGGAAAGAAAATTGTTCTTTCCAGCTGTTATGCCAAAAGAAGAAGAAGAAAAAAAAAGGACAAATACATAAATTGAACATTTTTATCACATCTTTTTTTTTTTTTTTATAAATTAGTGTTATTACATTCATGTTACTTATGAGGAGTCATTTTTAACATTTAAAGAGTCATAACTTCCCCAGAAAGTGTTTCCTGAAAAACTGAAACCATTATTATGTTAAACTCCCACACAGTTTGTTTTAAAAATATCTTTAAATATTATTAAGGAATAATCATTATGTAGGTTTATATCTTAGGAGTGGGAAGCAGGAACCATCAGTGAATCACATTATTCCTACAACTGTAACAACAGCATGATCAGCTACCCTAATAGCAAAAAGTTTATGCTGACTGTATATCTGTTTTGCAGACAGTTTCCTGCCTTGTAATCTACATAATAGGTAAGCTGTGGCAAGCATAATGTGCTATTTCATTTTCATCCATTCTACATAGCCAGGCATACTTAGTCTGGTGCATTGCTCCTTCTTCAGGTGCTGCTGCTGGGTAAGGTAAATGACATCCCAGAACAAGCAAATAAAATGACTTTTGGGTCAAAGATGATATGACTTAAGGATTGATTCCTAAGAAATGTTGGCAAATGCGCAGAACTAGATGTATAAATATTTTGTTGTCAATACCACTTGGCATTGTTTTTAGTTAAAAGAAATTGGTTACTGAAAATCTTTTCAGTAAGGTGGTGCTTTGTGAAAGGGAATGATAATAGGACATAATAGAGGAAAGCGAAAGATTGCAAGTGACATGCAGAAACTGCCATGGAGATCAATATTTAATCTATAATTAAGAGTGTACAGTATGTACTGTGCATCTTTTAAATTTAACTTGGCTTTTACAATTACTCAGTAGGAGGGGAACAGATACTGAGAGCCCTGGATAGCAACCATACAAAGTATGTTTGAATGCACATTTTCAGGAGACTATGAATACAAGAAGGAAAGGATTATGGTCTCTCTCTCTTTCTTTATGTTGAAAAGTCTGAGAGTTTTAATTGAAAAATTTAATTTCAGGTAGAAGAGTTTGTAAAAATAGTTTTCAAAGTCAACATTGAGTAGTATTGCAACATATAAAAAAAAAGGTTGTCACCCTATAGTTATAGTGAAGAAAAGGTATGCAGTGCACATTTCACAGTGGAAATACTGATGATTTAAAAGAGCTATAAATAAATGCTATGCTACACCTCTGTGTGGGAAAACCCCCATCCTCTTCATTGGTTTCTGTCAGGAAGCATGCAGGTAGTACACACTCTAGTTCTGCTCAAACAGTGCTAGAAGAAATGACAGAATTCCTGACAGGTCGTATTCATGGTGAATTTAAGAATGCTTTGACTGTGTGTGTATACATATCTCTCTGTGTGCGTGCATATGCATTTATATATGTATTTATATGGCACTTCCAGGTTTTTCTGAAGGCCTTTGAAGTCAGCAAACCAGAAGAGCTTAGTCACTAGAGGGAGGAAAATTATTTAAAGAATTTTAAAATTATATTAGTAGGTATCATCTGCTTGTTAATGAAGCTTCAAAGTTATTTCCAGGGCAGAATTCTGCGGATTGCTCCAGAGAAAGAGTCCAATGCTCTATCTAAAGACCTCGTTCCATCATTAATGAGTGCTTAACCCCAGCATATTTGAACTTGGACTACATGACCAGTAGTCAATTTTCACTAACAGTTCTTTTTTTGATCCTGAAAATCTGTAGCCGTGTCATCAGCTCCTTCTTAATTATACCGTATTCTTTACATCTGTCCTGCTAAATAACTCTAATTGAAATAGCACCGGCGTGAATTTTCGTAATGTTCCCCCCAAGACATCCCGAAAGTGACTCACACGAGAAAACAGACTGAAGTCACAGCTGGAAGCACGTCAAGGATCATTTCCATTTTTACATGATTAATTTGAATTTAATATCTTAAATCAAAACCTGATTAATTTAAATAAAATTTTGATGGTGCCCTGCTTCTAATATACATTGCAGTAATTAGATTCAGCTTAATGTGATTTTTTTACATAATTAAAAAAAAGAGTAAGTCAAGTGTAACAATGCAGAGTTGGTACAAATCTGTCCATATATACATATACATACACAGACACACATGGGATTTTGTTGAGACATTGCTCAGGTACAGGAAAGATCACAGCTGGATGGCTCTGCTAAAGCTCAGCTTACTGCATATGTACAATATTCTATTTCTACTTCACTGCAATGTGAAAAATTGTTCTTTAAAAAAATATACATCCAAAAATTAAAGGGCAGCTGAAATCCAGATCAGTGATAAGCTAAAATACTAACAATTCAAAAACCTGGGTCAGCTCAGCAGTCCTAGTTCCTTCCAATTTCAAAAGATTTTTTTTTCCAGGAATTAGCTCTGCAGATCATGTAAGTGAACAATTTTTCTCCTTCCATCTGCAGTGCAATATTGACAACAGCTCACAAACACTTAAAAAAAAAACAAAAAACAAAACTTTATAAAATAAATTGTTACTACGTTTTTATAGGTGCTCCCCCTGCCTGTCTGTGATTTTACAAAGTGCTCCCATGCACCATATAAGCAACAGAGTAAGCAAGTAGCTGTTTTTGTGCGCTGGGATGAGCAGCCTGCAGCCTGCGCTGCATTTTCTGACACTTTAGCTGTGCTGGCTGCAGTCTATGACACTGGCTGAAAATGGTCAGTGCTAGTGAGCAAAACTTTGCTGTCTGCACCAGCAGCTTTCACAGAAGCTTTTCAATTGTTCCAGCTTCTTTTCAGAAGGAGAAAGTACCAAAACAGACTGAGCAATGGGTTCACCTGCAGCAGTAGATGGAGCTTCAGTGAAGCAGCAAAATGATGCAGGTAGGCTGGAATCCTAGAGAATCCACATTTGGGGTGGAATATGTGTAGACATGAGCCTTTTTTTCATTTCTATCTGAAAATTTATGCAAAATTTATTTTAGTTTAATACTAAAATCTGCCATCCATTCCTGAAAATTATGAATATTTAGAGAAAAAATAAACCAAAATAAAATATTGCCTTTAAACATTGAAAAGGAATGGAGGCACATCCCTCCCCTAAGTAACTGAGTTGATCATCAGATTGCTCTTAATATGTAGGTTCTCCTTGAGTAATACAGTGAAACATCAACCCGACTTTCCAAGATGGGGTGATTCCAGCATCTCCCTTGACTTCAGTGGGACTCTTCAACAGCTTTAAAACACTAGGCTTTGCTTAAATGAGTAAATCATTGTTGAACGACAGTGAATGATGAAAGGTGAAAAACCCCTTTCCTGCCTGGGGCTAATTGCCTAAAGAGAGGTGCACACACCATTGACGGTTTGGTAAGAAAGGTAAGAAAAATCACTCAGGTTTATTCGTTAGCATTCCGCATTGTGTGCACTATATTGTAAGTATATCATAAAGACACATGCTTCCCTGTTAATTTTAATATTTATTTGAAAGAAAATTCCTTTTTATTCGTGGTGTGGATGGAACTTTGGTGGTAATTCAGACATACCAAGCGGTCTAAACATCATCCCTGTCTTTAAAGCAAACAAACAAATAAAACAAAAACAAGAACAAACACAACAGAGGAGAGGTTCCAGTCGCAATATTCATGGGGTAAGGTCAGATTATGAGAGGTTTTCAACAGAAAAACAGAAAATGTCTATAAAAGAAATTGAAGAACTGGGCAAAATAAACACAACTAAAGTCAAACCACAGGCAGTGAGATGGAAGGGAAGCTTTGATTGACAGGCAAGGTCATGAGCCAGATGTAATTAAAGATTGCTACATGTAAGAATTTGCAACAACTGATATTTCTATTTTCCAGACTCTTAAGTACTATCTCTCATTACTGAAATTATCAAAACAACCTACACTTTATTCACAATTTTATTCTGATTCTTGCCAATACCAGTCACTGTCTCCACAATTTCCTGGGTCTTAATGCTTGGTCTCTTGCAGTTTACCAATGTTACCTGTGGCTCTCTAGAAATTTGTAGATATAAATTAAATTCTTCAGCTTGATCAATAAGTCCTCCAAGGATCTTAGGCCTGTGGATCAGGTAGACAGAAGCCACTGAAGCTGAATACTGATTCCAAGGAACTTGCTTATTTATTATTCATCGCACACAAGTAATAATAATAAAATACCACTTTTTATCTAGAACTTTTGATGACAATCAATTTTGTTGTTGTTGTTTTTTTACTTCTAAATTTAGGTTTCTCTTTATATCAACTACAAAACAGTCCAAAAATAACAGCATAGTTGCTATCTGGGGAGAATGTACTTTACTGCTTATATTCTTATTCCAAAGTTAAAGTCAAAACAAAATTAATCGGGAAAGGTTATCTATAATGAATCACCATTCATTTCAGAAAGAAAATATCTTTGCCAGCAGCAGAAGGAAAATACTTTCAAGCAGTTACATTAGACTATAGACTCCAAGGAGAAGATTACAGATCTTCCATATTCAGCAACATGAATCAAAACTCTTAGGAACTAGTCTAACTTTCTTTTTTTTTTTTATTACAAGGCAGCAGGGATTGCTTTTTGTATAGGCTATGATTTAGATGGCTAATTGAAAGTAAGCAGTGGTGAGCTGCTTCCTTGGTAAAATATTACCAAGACAATCTTATCTGAGTTTACAGAGTTATTTTCAATTTGTAAATGCTGTATTCATTTCTACCAGATAAAGCACCTTTAAAAATCCTAGACCCAGGCATAGCTGGATGGCTGTTGCAAGTACTCTGCAGTGTTTCACCCCACACAAATGCTTTCCACCCCATATATACATACACACACACATAATTTTTGTCTCCTTATGAATAATATTACTAAAAAAAAAAAAAATCCATTTCATTGTAAATAAACTTAATGATATACTGAATCTCCATAACTTTCTGTTGATGTCAATCTGCCATTTACCTACTCTGCAGAGATTCTCCCTCATTAGAGCCTATAGTTTTTGGAGTCTCACCTTTGCAAATTTATCTCTTTCCCATAATACAATGAAAATCCTGGGCTTTGTTTCACTATTATAATAGATGTAAATTAATGTTTTGCCATTGTTTGTTGTTGTAATCATAGAGGCAAGTATATATTCCTAACAGCTATCTTATTTTCAATTTGCAAAGCATACTGTGCTTAATCCCAGGAGGCAGCCTGTGGTTCTAGATATGAATTTAAAAAGGTAATTAGACCAGCGTGGGGGGTTCTCCCAGAGATAGAAAAAACAAGCTCCTGCCAGGTCCAGAGGGGTCTTTAAGAGGTCCCAGGCTGGTCACAGTTCTCGTCCTTGTTTATTACTTGTTTCTATTGTGTGAAACAACTTATTTGTTCATGTAAATTTAAATCATGTTGATACTAGTACAGTGGTATTTTTTTTTTTAATCTGGAAAGGTCACTGAGTCTGTCATAAAGCTATTTTTTTTCCCAAGGATCTTTGCATTTTTACAGTCAAATATATAGTAAAATAGACATAAGTTTTAATGCATCTGTAGTGGGTGCCAGTAATTTTATATATCATACAATCATCATTAAGTCATCTATGTAAATTAAAAGCACTTGGTAATCCTTTATATCATAAGAAATTGTACCAGTTTCTCTATTTCTGGTTCCTTTGTCTCTTCTTTCAGCTCGTTGCTGGCTGTGGCATAGTGCATATTGTACATACGCAAGAACTACTTCCTCTAGGCTTTTTGTGAAGACTTTCTGTGTAGAGAGGAATACACCCGTGTGAGAAAATGTGCAATGAGGAAGTAGTAATGGGACAAACTTAAATTGTTCTCTCATGAAAAATGCCTAAAGGTGATTTCTCTAAGATGAAAATAATGTGATTTTTTTTAAGCATTGGTGAGATTTAAAAAAAAAAAAAAAAAAGAGGAAAATCTGGATTTATGCAGGTCTGGATTACACGGGGTATTACCCCATCCCCAGTCTCACCATTTGAAATCTGGAAACAGATCTGAGTTCTGAGGCTCCATTTCTAGTTTGCATCATGTGAATTTTGATTTGAGGTGATGGCTAGTTTCAGGTGAGACTATAAATCTCTCCTCAAAACGAAGGGAGGGGAAAGAATCTGATGACTCTCACAAGTTTTACTTGCAAAAAAATTGACATCTTACACTGAGCGTTTTCTGAGCAGGAAAAATGAAGGCAATCAGGAAATATTTTTTTTCTTTCCCAGATGCCTGATAATATTTAAGGGCCAGATTCTGCCTTCAAGTCACTTTTTGGTAGGCAGTGTGAGCACTCATTCTTGGGAAGATTCTGTCCCTAAATGTTCTCACTTCTCAACACATTGTTACCCTCCCACATATATATTCAGGCAGAAAAACAGAATGGTGAACCTCCCCCAGGGGTTTTAATACAAGTCTGTTGAGTCACATTCTCCCCCTGCTTTTTAGATTGAGTTAGGGGTGTAGGATTTGATTTGAAGGAGATATGAATGCCAGGATTACAGGACAAAAATCATACTCCTGGGCCAATAGGCTGAACTTTGGACCTATCTCTGTGTCTGTGCGTAAGGGCTGCCTCTGAACCTCCAGAGGTAACTGGACAACTAGAAACATGAAGCTTGGGGATGAAAGACTGGCACAGCCTGTTCTGTGATGAGCTGTGCTTCTTGCTTCCCTGGCTGGAGTTGGGAAGTGCCCAGAGTTAGCTGAGGCACATGAACATTCATGCAACTACATCTGTGCAAAGGGTATTCACCACCAGCAGATCCATAGCAGAGGATTTACTTAATTCCCTTGTTGTAGTTAGTTCTTCTAGTTCTTCCATCCCCTCCTGGTCAGCACCTAGCAGAGGACCCCAATAGGAGCCATCTGCTGAAAAACATTGCCAAACTACTGTTCCATACACAATATGAATTCTGCAGGCTTATTCTGGGTTGAAATTCTCTAACCTTTACACCAGTCTCCCCTGTGAGGAATGGCACCACAACTTCTGCTTCCTTACAGAACCTTCCTTGAAACTTTCATTGAGGATCACTTCCCATAAACACCTCCCAACGATGCTTATTAAAGAAATTAGAAACTACAGTGCATCAGGCCAAGCATTTGTTTTAATTGAATTGAATTATTTATTTACTGAAAGCTTGTATTGCTTGTAATGTCTAGGGCGCCAGTCTTGCTAGATATTTTACCAATGAAAGCACCATTCACTTTAATGGATATATTCCTGTTTTTTGTCCAGCAATTGATAATAGAATATGGATCTATGTAGCTCACAAATACAGGTGATAAGAATCATGCATGAAAATGAGGAAAATTTGTGGAGCTTCAAGTAACAAGGTAATTGAAAGTTGGGTCAGTGGCTTTGGAAGACTTGTAACCAGTCCCTTGTGGAAATTACGAGATTTATACTAGTCACATATATATATATATATATATTCCCCCATAGGTAAAAGCTTATCAAATAATTAATAAAGACAACTAATGCCCAGCCCTATGTATGACTTGAGAACTGGTAAAACTGACTTCCAGCAACCCAGAGGTCCCATGCTGTGAAAGGTCTCCTCAGGAATGGGCCAAAGATTAGTTCACTGAGTCAGAACAGGAAAGGTGATATCTCTGGCAACTGGTCCAGAAACCCTGAGGTATTTCACAGATTCACTAAGAATGAATTGTCGTGGCTCAGCATGAATTTACCCCACTTGGAGAGGCCCCCGCCCAAGCATATTTTGCTGATTGCCTCAAAAAAGATACTATCTACACTTCAACCAGACTCCCCCTGTCATTAGGGAGATTTCAGCATAGAGGCACCAAAATGTGCTTACACATTTCAGATATCCATAGTACACTGTGGCTTACATCAAGCCTTAGCTTTCTTTCCCTTGATGGCCACAGCTAGTCAAAAGCAAAAGTAATAGCATAAAATAACTCTTAAATTCTGTGTATGGATTCCCCCATATTCCCCACAGTTGCAGCAGGACACTGTCATACTCACTGCTAACAGTGAAGCTGTCCTCAGGTATCTGAGATGTTAAGAAGTTAGTGGGGATGAAGCAAACTGTTGTTACACTACTCCAAATCTGATGGACTGGTCTTAAAAACACAGAGGAGGCTACTGAGCAGCACTGTAGTTCCCCCATGCACTGTATTAAGGCTGACTCAAGAGGCAGGCTCAGAAGTTAGGAAATCCCCAAACAGTGTAATCAATCCTTCCATGCCTGTGGTGAGCAATAAAAGTTTATATGAAACCTACAGCACTTCACACTGAATGGCTGAAAAATAGCACACATTTATCAGAACGCTTGAAAACACACCCCATTCTGGTAGAGCAAAGCAATCAGGGAAGCCATTCTTCACCTAAAAGACTTCCATTCTGTTTTGCTAACGCACTATACTCAGTATTGATGCGTCTCTGTGTACAGTAAAGAGCAGACTCTGCAATCCTGGGACAGCTCATTCACATGACAGCGATATCGCAGTTGGGCACTGCTCTTGCTTCATCGTGTGGCTGGAGTTCCTTTATTAAAGCAGCACCCAGCAGTGCCAGCAGACGAAAAGAGCTTGTCAGTGTTTCCCCTAGAGGACTTCATTTCTAAGGGGCTTTACATCTGGCTGTTTTATCATGGACAACCCCGTCCATAAATGAATGCTAAAAGGATTAAATGGAATTGCACCCTCCAACATCCAGTGGATTGCACCATCCAATAATTTTGGATGGGGCTGGAATGCAGGAAGCATAGATGTTTGTCTGATTTCCCAAAAAAGCATCCCTCTTTTTCACTGTTGGGTAGAGTACTGGCTGGACAGACTGGTAGTGTGGCCCAGTAGTGCTTTCTTATGTCTGTCTTTACATAAGGAGCTGTAAGTCCTGCCGTGGCTAGATCCACATCCATATCAAAGTGCAGAATGATTTTGAATCTCTTAGTATTTCCCTTAGAAAGATCCAGAAAACTCAACTCGGGAAAGTCAGACTGTCTGTATGGTTGATGCTGCTTCAACCTGGAATTTCTTTAGGGTCTATTCTTGCTGTTAGTAGGATCAGCACTTGTAAACCTTCAAAAGCAAGAAGAGTTCAGAGTTTGAATGAACAAAACACCAACTGAATTTGGGATACTGGCATATTTTTAGTCCTGTTCATGAGATTTTGTTTTCCCATTCTAGTTAGAAATGTCATTAAAAAGCCATATTCATGGTGCTTTGGCTTTTGTAATTCTGCTTAGCAGCTAGAAGAAGAAGGAGAAAAGAAAATGGAAAAGAATTTTTCAGACAGTTAACTGAACACATCAAAACCTTAAAAAGCTTCATTCAAGATGATAGGATTTAAAAAAAAAAAAAAAAAAAAACAACACAGCAAACAGATCGAGAGTTCTCTCTATAATAAATCCATGACCACTTTCTAACTTCACAGTTCTCACTGTCCTGTACACAACTCCCACTCAGTACATCACAGCAACAGTACAGATGGAGTTGTGATCTTCTTTACTCCAAAAGCACAGTCTTGTAGCTAAAGAAGGATATCTGTTAGAAGCTCAGGGTCCGTACCATAGAGCTGAGCAATTCTTGGTACAGTGGTACATCCCAATTAGAGAGGCAGTACCTTTTCCTGAACTTCCCTGCTTCTTCTTTCTCCATCAAGAAGAAGCTCTGTGTGCAAAGCACTCAGCCTTTCTTTGTTGTTGTTTTTACAAAAACAAAAATTTTAAATGAGAATACATGTTTATTATTGAGCTAAAGAGCAGCATAGAAGTAGATAGCTTTGCAGGATTTTTGTTTTGCACTGCTCTAATTAAAAATAAAAATGTTAAAATTTCCAAAAGGACATTTTAAAGCCTAATAATTGATAATGCAGAGAGTAGCGACTTAATACACGGATGGCAAGTAGAGGAGAGGAAAAGGCAGCAATTATGCTCTGCTTGTGGTTTTGGAACTGGCCAGAATTTTGGGGAGTGCTGGTCAGCGAAAAGGATCCCCACATCATCCCCAAGGAACAGAAGGACGAAGCAGAGATGTGTTGATCCCTATATCCCCTTAGGTAACCACGATCATGGAGTTCCTGCAGTTCTGCTAGTTCCTCACAATCTTAACATGATTAATGAGTATCCTTAGGCCATATGGGTAAGCAAGACCATCTATTGTCTGTATTTTAGACACGGGAAATAAAGGCCTAGAAACCTAAACCTCAGAAGTGCTTAGACACTTAATGTGATTCAGGATTTTGGCGTGAGAAGCTGAGACCATATCTGGCAAAGCAGTAAAGGTCTGATGCATGCGCTTGTGCCTGTGCTAATATATTTTGTTTTGGGACTTGTTCAGATTTTTCTATATTGCACCACTTTAGGCAAAAATAAAAGGGGAAAAAAAAGCTCAGAGTCTGAGGTTATACAGGATGACTGTGACAAAGCAGGAATTGAGACCAAACTTTCACAGGCCAGACTACCCAGTCAACCATCACCTTAATCCAGCTACCAAAAGAAATTTTTGGTTTTGGTACAAAACCTTTAGGGACTGCAATTAGAAATCTCAAGAAAATCACAAAATAGTAGTTGGTTGATTTCAGGGTTGAAACTAGTCCCTGAAAACATTGGAATGGTAACTCAGCCATCATCTATCACATATTAGAGTGCATAAGAAAAAGTGCATGATCCAGAAGGGCATGAGGAAAGAGATGTCCAATTCTCCACTGTCATTCATTCAGCATACACCCCATACACCCCGTGCAGTCCTTTTTTTTTTTTTTTTTTTTTTTTTTTTTTTT
>VWPW01016040.1:585141-725630 GCA_013389825.1 Crypturellus undulatus | reverse complement strand
CTTCTCCCCCCTTATTTTTTTTTTTTTTTTTTTTTTTTTTTTTTTTTGTGAGTCATTTCTGGTTTCCCACTCCACAACCACTAGGAGGTGTGCTTAATACACAGGCACGTAGAGGTGAAAACATTAACATTTGCATGTTGAAGTGAAGAAGGGGTCATGTCCAACATGCGGAGAAGCACAATCAAAGATGAAGCATGCCAGCTAGTGAGTCAGTGGAGCTGCTCCTAATGAGTAAGCTGAAGTTACTGCGTAGGTTTGAGAAGATCTGTGGCTATCCTTATTTAAGCAGGGTGCCAGAAGCAGTTTCTGGCTACCCCAGGGTGGTGAGGAGTATGGAGGAAATTCATTATCCTTCTTCCTCACCTCATAGACAAACATGAGGTTAACTGCATATATACAGACACAATCTATGAAATGAGTACGGGAGGAAGAACATTCCCTAGAGAGTATGACTGCAGTCTGACTATTTATGCCTGATGGCCACATTGCTCCTTAATTTTAAGTACACAAGGAACACAGGCATTAAAAAAATAATAATAAAAAAAGGATAGACAGATGTTGCAGAATTTTCTGTGAGAACTGCAGTGAAAATTCTTTCTATCTATCTGCCTCAACAGCTCATGCCACAGAAACAAGCCGCTGTGCCTATACATCAAAATATAACTAGAAGTCTTTATTATTCACCTTCTGACATATATGTCTAAGTGCATAAGTACACAACCTTTATTATGTGAAGGGCAAAAGGAAAGATGGGACTTACTTTTTCTTCCAACTCTTTAAAAATCTTGAATCTGGAGCAGGAGTGATAACTTTAATTGTGTCCTGTGCTGCTCTTTTCTATCTGGTTGTCTATGTACCTTATAGGAAGAAACACCTGCCAAGGAACATAGAGAATGAATGTCTCTGTGTCTTAATTGCAATAATTGTGCATGGATGTCTATGTGCATGGATTATGTTTAGATTTTTCTTTCTTCTTTCATTTCTTTCTTTTTTCCCCTTTCCTGTGTATAATGGGAAATAGTGGCTAAGGATTATATTGATTTACATTTCTTTTTGAGCATATACTGACTGTACTAAGAGTTAAACATGAAAAAGAATGAAAATAAGCACGAAAGACAACATCCGTTCTCATTTCAGTTTCCTGGAAGGAAAGTGCGGTTGGGCAGATGGTGCTTTTTTGTTTTACTAAACTAAATGATTAGATATAAATAATATACACCATATAGACTATAAAGACACATTGAAGGTGAGGTTTCCATGTGAAGACTGTAGCTGTATTGTTGAATTTTTTCACTCCCTGTCTTTTTCTTTTTCTTTTTCTTTTTTTTTTCACTTCTTAATTTTTCTGATTCTTCAGGTTTTTTTTTGCTGCACCTTCCACCTGCCTAGTCATACTTGATTTAACCACCGATTTTCAGAGTGTTGAGCTGTATATAAGTTAATTCTGGTACCTTCCATGGAGAGGCATGAGGACTGGTCTCTGGTCGAACAGACAGAGTGGCTGGTAATTTGGCATCACATGAATCTCAGTATTTCTAAGTTACTGTTTTTTTTTTTAACACCCAGGTTTTATTGTGTATTATGAAAACTTTTTTTCTTTGCCACTGCCAAATGTAATTTTTCTATCAATCAAAGGAGTTCTCCAGTAAGTTGCTTTCCAAGCTGGAACATTAAGTATTCCTGAGGCAAGGCAGAGCTTGTGTTTTCTGGTAATTAAAAAAGGCCCCCATAAAAGAAAAATAAAAGATTTTCTAAAATACCCATTAGTAAACATGGTCCAACAAAGTCATAATTTTGTGTAACTGTAAGAGCAGATAATGACATTGTGTTATTTCTCTGAAAAGAAAACATTAGGTTTAGTTTTCTGCTGGGGTCAAAATGTACCCTCGCTATTAGCTCCTTATGTTCTGCCTTGCCTTGGTGGGACTCAGAGGACTTGTCCATGTTTACACCACATGAACATCTCTGCTAATGATGGAAACACTCCAGTGGACACCTTAGTATGCGATTACCTATCTGAATCTCTTTTCTAAGGTGACCTGCTGACCATAACACTTGTGGCTACCACAAGTTTTATTTAACACTCCAACCTTTCTTCCTACCTTTACAAATGAGCAGAATGGAGGAGGAGAAAAAATACTAAGCCACTGAAAGAATAGCACCGTAACCCTGATGAGAAAGGACTCATAAGAAAATACAAAAATCACAAATTCATTCAGAATGACCAGATTGGGGGACATCAGAACATGTCTCTCTCCCTAAAACTCCTCTTTGTACTATGGGTTTTTCTTTTTCAAACCAAAACTGATTGGTTTAAACTGATTTTGCAAAGTGAATTAAAAATTAGAAGTACTAGGCTAAAAAGAGACATTACTTAGTGTTTTATCAAATGACAATGATGAATATATGCTATAGTATGAATGGATATAATGGATTGTCCTTCTTTAAAAAAATATGTCTCGATACAAAAAATGTATTTATTGACTTAGGAAACATACAGAGAGTTGTCAAGATTTTATCATGAGTTTTTTATCGTTCTAAATTTATAACTCCTGTATTCAACTGATTTCACAAGAATTTCATCTCTTACTATAAAATAAAATGTTTCTGGCATGCATTGCACAACGATAACTTTAAAGTGTGGTCAGAATAAACGCGAAGATCTCAAAAATGTAAACAAATTAATCACTCTTGTTTTTTAAGACAGACTCATTTCTTAGGGGCGTACCACAATTTTGGGGTGCTTCATTTGTCTGTTCAGGAAGTACGAAAAAAAAGGACCAAAATATATTAGTGACATTACTTCAGCATTACCAAGAACGTGGAAAAAGTAACACAACTGAAAATCTTCCACTTAGTCTGAAACAAATGGTATTTAAAGCAAGTATGCCATTGGATCTGTGTTTATAGAGGAGAGGATTTTTGGTTAGACAATGAAAGTGAAATAACTCAAAACAAAACGCGATGAGCTTGCAGCATGAAAAACCTCAGTGAATGAGACTCATCTCCTCCAGCTGGACACAGGCAACTCAGCTCTGCTGGTGCTCTTGGTGCCGGTGCCGCTATGCGCCGCGTGCAGGAAGCGGGGCCATAGCGCGAGTGCCATCAAGGGGCACCCACAGGCATGGAGAGTAGTGGGGCAGCTTCCCATGGGTGGGCAGGGCCTCGGTCGGTTGCTCGCCCAGGTTCCCACAGTCAGAAGCTGACAAGCTTGAAACTGTTTGGGCCAGATAAGGTAAACTGTAGACACAGAGGAAGGAAAGGCTTTAAACACCTGGTGTCAGACCCTCTATCTGCCGTTGATCTCAGTTGGGGCAAAACAAGGCGCAAGCCTGAGTCATCTCCTGGTCCCTCGTCTGAAGTCCATAAAAGTTGACCGTGTTTTGAGGTTTCTTATGAGACTTATGAGACTCTCCTGTAAAAAGCACAAGTGACACTGCTATCCAGATGGCAATTCAGTTCTGCTCTTGAAAGATGTAACTGTGTGTGACTAAAGCATTAACTCACACACATGCACACACAGAAACACATAATTATGCTCTGAAGGGCAGAGAAAAGAGACCATTTGTAAATAAAACAGACCAATCCCAGGTTAAATTATAGTTACCAAGCAAAATGGAGTCCAAGCACAGGCCGTGGCAAGCTGCTGAGAGTAAAACCTGCTGAACTAGTAAGACATCAGATGTCCTGTGGCACCGGAAAGTAAAAAAATCTCATATCTGATTTCTCTTTCTCTTGAAAGAAGCACTTCATCATGCAAACCCACTTTTTTGTTTGGTGAGTGGGCCTGGACTGCCACTGTTCATTACTACAGGAGTCGATGTAGAAATCAACACAGTAATGCCTTTCATCTCTTGTATTATGAGAATTCAAATTCAATTTTTATTTTACAGCACAGTCACACAATACTTCACAGTATGGTTCTTGGTTGCCTCCTCCCTTTAACAATAGCTTTGAAAAGAGATATAGAACATAAAAATAAAGCCTTCTTTCCCCCTCAGTAGTTTGTTTCATTTTACAAACAATAGCAATTCACTGTCTAAACCACACAGTGATAGTAAGTGGAGTCTATTTAACAACACGCTCTTCCTAAATGTTTTTTTTTTTCTTTTCTTTTCTTTTCTTTTGAGTACCATCATAGTTAGCTGTTCCACAAAATCAGGATCTACAAATTTTGGCCAGCTGATTCATTTGTCAATAATATCCTAAGAAGTTGAGGGTCCTTCTTAACTCATATACAGTGGATCACGTTGTATTTTTCTCCTGGAATCCACTGGACTGCGCTTTAGACCACATAGAAGAGGTGCTCAGCGCTACCGTGCTTTACCCTGGACTGAATGGCCTGACAGTTAAAGTGCTCTAATGGGTGCTGACTGGCTTCTTAATATGTTGTTTTGGCTTCTATGTCTGCATAATGTTTTTCGTTTTTTTCAGTTTGAGGGCTTGAAGATAATATGTGTGTGTGTGTAGTTAAGTGTGTAAGCCATACCAATACAGCTCAAATAACAACTTTTTACAAAGTTACTTTTAAAATTGCCTGGTTCCCCATCCTCTTCATCACCATTACTGCATGTGCCTCTAACTGAGACATTCATCAGCTAATGGTTAATTCTGTGGTCAAGAGACTGTTTCATAAAATCCCTTAAGGTATGTCATAAGCCAGGTGGCCCTGTGGATGTTCAGTTTGGTTTAAATGCAGCAAAATCCCATCAGTCTCAGCAGTAATCACAGTAACAGAGGAAAAAGAGCAATGCATGAAGTATAAAGAGGGACTTTCCCTAAGCTATCTGGCCAGTGTATGTTAAAAAAAAAAAAAAGAGAGATATGATAGGTTCCTACTTAATGCCTATCAAGCCTGAAATGGACCATTAGAGCTCAGGAAAATTTATCTCAAATTGGTTTGAATGATCTACACTTCTTGACTTGGAGAGTCCAGAGCAGAATACCATGAAGAGAATGTATTGACATTTCCTACAAAAAACAAAATTAAACCCCTTCAATTTAGGGAGAGCAGTGGTATAAGGGACACAAGAGTCAGGCCACTTGACAACAGAAACAGATCTTGATTAGGGCTAGCCATTCCCAGAAAGTCTTCTGGGAAGTGACAAATCCAAGGAATCCTTCTCATTTCCTCTTTCATGGTAATTACGATACACAAAATTCATACAGGAAGTGCTGGACATGCTTTTCCTTCTTTTTCTGCACAGGTAATATACATCTTTCTTAGGCTTTTTTTGTAGGCATGACATTAAATAAAGAGCAGCATTCTGGTGTCAGCTATGGACTGACAAGATAATTCTGTGCATATTGAAGCTTATTCAGAATAAATGGTCATAAATGATTACCAAGACTTGAATGGTAATCACAGAAATAAAAAAAAAAAAAAAAAGGATAAGGCTTACCAAAGCCTCAAGTAAGTACTTCAGGTAGTTTTTTCACTGGCAAGCAGTGAGCGTTAAGCGAGTGAGAGTGAGAGTAAGAGAACGATTATTTGCGAATATTCACCTCCTCAGACTGTCACGGACAGCTGTAACATACCCACTAGCAGCAATTTCCACTTGGCTGTATTAAGAGAGAGAAAAGTACCAGGAGCTGCATTGTTTATAATTCCCTCAACCCCAGGGGTAATTCTGTTCACCAATTACTTGAAATTAAAGTTAGGTAATTTGACACGTCTGTTTGGTACCCGACCACAAGCTACCTCTTAAGCAAACCAAAGAGTTGGATAGTTTACTTCCATAATGCTCTTCAGAATTTCATTTTGCAGCCATGACAAAAAAAGAAAAACTTAGAAGCTATACAGATCTGTGAGTATCTGGGGCTTGTTTATTTTTATCTTTTTTTTAAAACAACTTTTTCCTTTTTTTTTTTTTGTTAACTATTAGAGTTATTATATGCTTATGTGATCCTAAATAGATCCAAGGAGGGCAGATATTGAAAGGCAGTTTTCTTCCTGGAACAAGAGCTCCCAAATCAAACACGGTAAATATAGTAAGAATTGAGCAATAAGAAGCCTCAAAGTGCAGTATTTGACAGGAAAACATGATGTTCTCTGCAGTTAGACCACTTCATACCCAATGTCTTTGCATGGAGTTACATTACCCAGAAAAAAGGCTATATGCATGCAAAGAATAACCTATCTTATCTGCAATGGGTGATTTTTGATCTTTAAGGTCAGTCATTTAAATTACATAATTGAATCTTGAAAGAGATTACATCTTGACTTGGAAATTTTTTAAAGTCAGGAAAACCTGTTAAACGTTTCATTGGTGATGAGTTTGTGTACATACCACTTGTGTATCTCTTTGTGAGTAAAGATTTAGCTGCCAAATATCATGACTGAACTGCATGACTCACACTACAGATTCCTTTGCAGTCTGGTGAAACCAGTAGTTGGTAACACCTATCCTTTGTAAGAACTTTTTATGTGTTGTAGCTCTACAGATGAACACTTCTTTTATTTTACACAAAAGATTAAACTGATATAGTTTAAAAATCCAAAAGATGACTCAAAATTCTTTCATTTCTACATTATATTAGCCATATACCAAAGTCTTCAGCCTAATGTCTGTGAAGTAGGCCTAGTTCTTCCTTTCATCAATATAAATCAGGAGTAATTTCAAAGATGACATTATCCTTAAACAGTATAAAACAAGTGAACAAGAAATACAGAGCCACTGTCTTTTACTAGTCAGAGGAGTCAATTTTTAATTGTATAATCTCATTCTTGTTAGCATAGTTTCCTAATAGGAAACTATAGTGCCATATAAGTAGCAAGTGCTTTATTTTTTAAGTCTGAATATGATTACCCTTTCAACCACATTCTGCATTTCATTTTTACTATAAAAGTTGTTCGTTGTACAATTTCAAGCTGAAAAACTATAAAAGTCCATTTTGACTTCGCTATAGCAGAACTAAAAGATTTTTTTGAACTAAGATTAAATTGATATATCTTGAGCTTCTGTCATTGTAATATGACATTAGGAGCATAGTCAAATACCAGCTTTGACTATAAGTGTCCTACTAAAGTAGTAGTCTACTGCAGAGTGCTTTTTGATGTATCAAAGAAATGGTACTATCTTTCAAACTGCATTCATATTCTAACCTCCTATCATCAAGGTAAAGTAATATCAAGACTAAAGCGCGAACTTTTTTTTACATTTTCCAGAAGTCAGTGCTATAAGGAATTTCCTAGTCTTTCATTAGATATTCATGTTTAAGTGAACCGCATTTAGACTTTCCAATCTACAAGCTACGTTAATTAGATTTTGTCCTTTCCTTCATCTTTTATTTTAGGCTTCTTCACCCTCTCCCCTGCTCTCATTGCTGTAGCTGCACTAATGACAAGCCAAGTAAACTTTTTTCTTTTTTTTTTCTTTTTCCCCTATAGTTAAAATAGTTTTGCTAGAACCATCCACAAATGGTTCTGCATAATGCTGATGGCCAGTGATTCCATTACTCAGTGGGTAGATACCATTCTACTTCATTACCACTCAGGTATGTCACCTCCAATACGGAGGATCCTACTTAAAAGACTCTTGCTTTTATTTTGCAAAAGGGCTTGCTTAATGGATAAAGTGCTTCTTTAAACAACTCAGTATTTATAGCTATGGCAGACAGACAAACAGACAAGCAGCATATGGCTATGAAAAACTAAGAGCAGCACTAGTTGTGAAGGGTCATTAAGCTGGGCACTGCGGTGTATCTCTAATAGCAGATGGAATACTACAACAAGATAGCAGAGTTTGAGTTCCGTTTCCCCTGTGACATTTTTTTCCTGTCTTCCTTTCCGCTCCTTTTTTCTTTCTTTTTTTTTTTTTTTTTTTTTCTTTTTTAATCTTTTTCCTTTTTTCCCTTGGAAATAGCTGTTTTTCACCTAGGAATGGCAGAATGAATTCTCAAAAAAAAAAAAATTTTGTGCTAATCTGGGACAAAGTATAGAACTCCACATTCACAGAGCAGAACTTCCAAAAATGTTTATTGAAAACAAATAAAGTCATACATTTGGTTTGGTTGGTTGAGTGGTTTTACTAAAGTCAAAAAGACCTTCACTGGAGAGCTTAAGATGTTATAATATTGAATGTATATACATTTATATGATGTACATGTGAATGTGGAAAAAAACATAAATGTTGAAAAGATAAGCTTTGGAGAGAGAAACAGCAAAAATGAATTAATCTATTTTGATTTTAAGTCACTGGAATGTTTCCATTAAAAACATTGTTAAAATAAGCTTGTCCTTATGAAATATTTAAATGGAAGAGCTGTGCATATGCTGTGTATATTACATGGGCAGCCTGAGATTAAATGAAAAAAAAAAAAAAGAGAAGAAAAAGAAGTAACTCTCCAGCATAGCTCAAAGATAAAAATGAAGATATTAAATTTTGCTGCTGCTGAAAAGCTTCATATGGACAGACTTCGTCTAACTGGAACTGGCTGAGAAAGTTCTGCTACTGACGAAAACATTTGAGATTCACTCTGGACACCAACACTTGGACTGAGATAGCTGGCTGACCTTTAGATTCAATGCTCTGTTTTATGAGATATTCAGGCAGTTCAACATACAATAACAGGGTCTCAGAAACATTTCTTAATAGGATTGTGTTTTCTTCATTTCAATATCAGATGATTGTTTCTTTCCTTCAGTGCTGAATCAGTTTATAGTGCCTCTATATGAAGACACTCCTTGGGATATCCAGCTTCTTCCATCTTCTTTTAAATGCACAGATCAAACCTTCTGAAATTCTAACTTCTTGTCCCAGTGAAACATGAACATAGAAGCACAGGCAGATTAGGCTTGAGCAGTTTATAATGTGCATATACTGCCATTTCCAGATACGGTATCGAATAGAATAATAGTGGATGCTGATATTGGCTCAGTTGACCCTGTTTGTTGCCAAAATTCATTGTCACACCAGAAACAGAAAATGAAAAATCAAGAAGAAGTGTGAAGAAGGAGCCTTCTGGCCAAATTCAAATCACAAGAATGCTATCATCAAGTGGATATAACAGAAAAGAAGTAAATGGAGTAAAGCTGCTCCTGATTGTTGCTGAGGCGGAAAGGATGAGAAAACCCTGTCAGGCAGCTCTGCACTCCTCTGCCTGGTGCTTCCTGTGCAACTCATATGTTGGAAGTCATTCCAGATGATGGTGAACACATGGCAACCTGGTCCCACTCTCCTGATTCACATTGTTCTTACATGTAGCCCTACATTGCCTGCATAAATAGGGAGGAATTTCCAATTCCATGGAGATACTACAAGTTTAGTCATGAAGATAATTAAGTCCTTTGGGCTTGAACTACCCAAACATTTCATACTTGAAAGAAATTCAGATATGACTCTGAATGCTTGGACTAATGCCATCTAACCAGTTTGGATTCATTTGTGGTTTAAGATTAGCTCCAAATTCCTTTTCACATCAATTCATCATTTGGATATTTATTATTTGTATTAGTAGTATTGTAGAATGGCTAGAAATTCTAAGAAAGACATTGTACCACCTACTTTTACCTATGCATAATAAGAGCTAATGTCTGTCTTTCAAAATTTCAGATCTGATTGGCAAAGAAAAAATAAGCAAGGAGAGAGGGCAAAAAAAAAAAAAGCTTTATTATTAACAACCTTTTACAAAGGATAACAGAAGCATAGAAAAAGTCCAGTCACTTGCTCAGAGGAAAACAAAGTTCATCAGTTCTGCAGCTGGGAAAGGATTCTATGGCTACTGACTCCCAAGGCAATAGGAGGCTTAGTCTCCAGATCACATTACTCTAAATATTTTGTGGCAATAATTATTTCTAAATGTTATTGTTCACTGTAGTCAGATTATTTTTAGACTTTCTAGAATGTTTAGAACTATAGTATTCGCATAAATTTATTCTCTCTAAAGGGCAGATATTAATAGAACCTTATTTTTGAAGCACTTACAAAAATGAAGTTACCTTCTAGAATTACTGTGGTGGACAAAGAGAAGTGAGGGATCTTGGTATAGAAACAGGAGAACTTCTGAGCATGAAATGAAAAAAAAAAGAAAAAAAAAGAGAACGGCAGATAGAGAGCTCTATTTATCCTCAGGATTAGGGAGCCTCTGGAAGGTCTCTGAGCCACCTTTTTAGCTAAAGTTTGTAATTGTACATATAATACAAAATAGAAAACCTGGGTTTCATTCTTACGTTTTCTATTGAATTTCTATGTTGAAGTTTGAACGGTAAATATTAACCATTTATTTATAGTAAGAATTTTCTTGATAGTAATGCTGCCTTGCTTAAAACAAACTACCTGCTGTGCTATTTTATCATTTACTAAAAACTCTGGAAATCAAATGAATAATCTAAGCAGAACTCTTTCTGTTGTAACTAGATTTATAAACTTAACTGCTTTCCTGAGAAGATAGATCTTTTTCTGAGGAGGAAGTTTCTTGGACGGGGGGTGGAGAGTGGGGGAGACCCCACAGTAAAATATATCAAGTAAGATTTAATTAACAGCTCTGATGAGACACCAAGAAAGACCGAAGCTCATCTGCTCAAACTGTAGTAGTTTGCTGTTGCTATTAACATAGCAACACAGACACCTCAGAAACAGTTATATTGAGCAAAAATGATGTGGTCTTTACAAGAGTGATTTTGGGCTAGATTTAATCATTTTTTTAAAGGATGCTGTAACAAAAAAGAAAACATCCAAAAATAAAATTTCTGACCTGGAATCAAATTATTCTGAAACTATCGGCATTTCAGTACCTGAAATGTAGTGCAAAGATCTATTTTTCTTGAGACACTGCAGCACTCAAGTGAAAATTTAAGGGGCCCTTAAATGAATTGAAAGAGAACATTATACTCACTGGGAGAATTTAAAAAATAAAATATCTTTGTCAAACCTCTGTCGAATACTAGGTCTTATGTGACAGAGGTCATTCCTGATGCTGGACAAGGGAGGGTCCCATCCTGCTTTGGAGGAATCTTCCTATTCAATCGTGCAGCATATCCATTCACTGATCTGGCTGATTATAAGGCAGGGGAGGTCAATTTTATGGTTATGTATTTCTACGGATGTCAGTACTGAAAATAAAAATTTTCCTAGCTGAATATATCAGAGGACTATTTGTCTATTCATTTGTTCAGCCTATGACTGGAAGTAATTTTAGTATTTTATACGCTAGCATCAGCATGTGATAATGTCAAATAAAAAATGCTTCTAAAAAATGCTATGATAATGCTACTTCATCAAAAGGACCAAACATTTCTCTTAGGTCATTCAATAGGCATTTCCCTAATATAATTTCAAGAAAATAAGTAAAATTCGATTCATATAATATCCCAAAGTCAAGGCTCATTTTGAGCTGCTGGAAGACTGAATACCTTTTAAACCCGCCTTTCCCATACAGAGAATGGTGAGATAATTGGATAAGTGTAGTTTTCTGATAAATTTCTGGAAAATATCTAAAGTAATTAAAAAGAATATGGATAATTCACTATTTGGAGTCTAAATGTTAGTCTCAGACTAGTGCAAATACATATTTTATTGTTTATGCATTTAACATAGAATGACTGAAGATTAGAGTTTGGCCCATTTATTTTTAAGACAAACAAATGCATACATTTCCACTTTTATGCATAGAAAACTTTTCTGAAGAAAGTCTGTAATGCAGTTTTGTATGGAACAAAATACCAACCCCAAACTTTCAATACCCTAAAAACCGAGGTGAGAAAGTGCTACTGTTATAAACAATAATCTTATTTAATTAATTTATTGCTTATCCTTGTATTCCAAACTGTAGCACCTTTTTTTTGACTGATATTTTAATAATCGTTCCCATTTCTAGTTTCCCTTTCAGCAATGTTTTCCTAATTCACTCCTAAAGTAAGATCTGAGACCAAATCTCAAAGACCTTAGAAAGTGCAGTCCAGTTGGTTAAGGACAAGAAAGGATTTTCTCTCCTTACAAGTTTAAACATTCCCAGATGAGTCCTGTGCCTACCAGCTTCGTCCTGCTGTTTTTCAACTAATCATTTGCAAAAGAGTGAAAAAAAGAAATAAGAAAGAAAAAAAGAAGTCTTCTGGTAGGTGAGCCACAGCAGGGCAATTAAGATGATATGGCAGAGGTAGACATCTGCTCCTAGACAGATACTGTTCCACTGATGCTATCTATAGCTACAATCCTTCCGAGAGATAAACAACGTGTGAGAGCAACGCGCAGAAGGAAACGCTGCACTGAGAAAGTGGTGATCGGAGGCCAAGCTTGTGGCCCCTGTGGTCTGAGAAAGAGAGAGGCAGCAAGAGAAAAAGGGAGGGGTGGCATGTGGGGCCGGTACCAGGCACTCACAGGTGACAGAAGTCGTAGGACAGGCTCACATCAAGATGAAAAGTTGGAAGATGTGTGAGAACTGACACTGGAGGGGAGTTGAATTACAGCGAAGATGAAAGGTACAACATGACCAAGAATGAAAGAGATGGAAAACCCCTCTCAGCTGCATGCATATAGCTATGGTTAAAGTATATTGGAATTTAAAAAATAGCTAATGGGTGATTTATTCTCTAGAATTTGGAGACTTAGAAGTCTTCTTGGAATTTCAAACTCACATGTAGGGTTCCTCGCTAGCTATCTGAACTGTGCTCTCTAAGGTGAAGGATTGCTCGTTACTATTTCATATTGCTGTCACGGAGATGCTCCTTGGCACAACAGAAATAGAATCCCCCTTTCCCCTTGATGCTTGGTACCATACAGGCCTAAAGGTGGATGTGGTTTATGTATGTGGAAATGACTTTCAAGCCAAAGAATTACACTGTTTTATTTAGGCAAGACTTGAAGCAACACCACGCTGCCAGAGAGCTCCCTAGCCAGACATGAGTTTTCTGAAGTTAAGGCATGTCGCCTCGACCAGGGACTGGCTCTTCTGCGGCATCTCGTGTTAACTGCCACTCAGTTCCTTGTGAGGAGAGTTTGGTTTCACTCATCTGGTGCCAGGGGTTCACAGTCTCACCAAAACACAGGGCACAGCCTTCTTCCTACTTTAAGAAAATTCTCAGAATGAAAAAAAATCAAGATCGATCAACCCATTTGCTAAGATCATATGCCACAAATAAATACCAGGAATGTCTGCATAGGGAGGCCCTCTGGCTTGCATGGTATGCTTTTTTCTTCTCAGGGTGGACTTGGGGCTTAGTTTATATCGGTGAAAGCTGAAGAACTGAAACACCAAAGTGATCTTCCTATCTTGCACTAGAATCTCAAATCAATAAATGCAAGTTTTCTTAACATATATTATAATAATGCCTCAGCAGGGCTACCCTGTGGTCTCATTTTGTATATAAATGCTACTTTTCTCTGGTGTGGGAGGAAAATAACATTTTCTAACAAAAGAGCTTGATGTAAAATCAAAGATTGGAGTGAATCCTGAGTTTTCATGCAATCTTATGCTTTGGGGTATTTTTAAATTGCTGCTCCTGAAAAGTGCTTGCCCAGAAATCCTTAGTTAGACATTTTCTGTTTATCTGCAGAAAAGATAGAGATGGACTTATTGTCTTTAACAAACAATCCACTTGAGGGTAGACTCTGCTATCCTGAATCACCTTATGCCCCAGAGAATGTAACAAATTTAGATATTTCTTGTGTCCATAGGATGCTCGTAAACAAAGTGCGGTTATCTCCAATGAATTCATTATGACAAATTGCGCAATAGGCTTTTTGTTTGTTGAACATCATATTTTTCTTCCTTGCTCTAAAGAGTAATCATGAACATTTAAGTGATGTAGCCATTGATCACTTTTTTTTTTTTAAGATTCTCACATGTCCCTTTCATTCTGTTTCTTCTTAATTTAACATTCATGCATACAAACTTAAACATTTCTTCCTGAGACAATCAAGTTAGAAAAAATCCTGTGAGTATTCTCAAAAAAAAATCAAAGTGTAGAATTCTAGTGTGCTTGACCCTGAAAGTTTATTTTTTAAATACAAGGCTGAAATCTCATTATTACTTTATTAAAATTTACCTAGACGTGTATTAAAACATCAACATATGAACAGTAGTAGAAAGGAACAAAATTCTCCTATTAATGTATCATTTTTGGTTTTACAATACATTCATTCTGCATATCCAGTAAACTATTAAAGCATTTGGAGGCTGTCAAAAAAGGTCTGGTCATTTGAGTTGGTTAAAAACATCTACAGTTTTGGAGAGTGTGGATTTTCCCTTTTAAAATATCTACAGAAAATGCCATTCATTGCAGATAAGCCCTCTAATAATCTTATCAGAGCACAGTAATTTCTGGACATTAGAAATGATAATATAGCTCTCTTACTCCCAATCACCAATTCTTGGTTATTATGACAGCTATGGAAGGTATTCTGCATGTAATCCTGCAATACACACTTGATTGATTGATAAATATATTGTTTGTATTAGACTGTTCTCCAGTTCTTTTGTTTTTTTTTTGTTTTTTTTTTTGTTTTTAAAGAGAAGTCTGAAATATCTATGTTTTGTGAAAAAATGATTTTACTATAAAAGGAAAAGGAAGAGCTCTCTCATGCTTCTTAATGCAGGAAAGTAAATCCATATGCACCTTCACACAAATAAATTAATAATCACGCTAAAAGCGTATTTTGGGGCATTTTGCATTATTTGATTCTATCTCACTGCACCACTGTCAGGAAGCAGGCCGTCACCATGACTGTATTTTGCCTTTTCACTGGACTTGCTAGTCTTACTTGAAAGAGTGCCCCTCCTCCCTCCTGGTTTTGCAGGCTTTTTTCCTCTTTTCTACCTTGCTGGAGGCATTATTAGGGCAGGTCACCTCTGACCAAATGGGCAGACGAACATGCATCCTCTGGAGCCACTCCAAGTGTTGTTTGGTAGATCAGCTCTCAAATGGCACTGAACTGTGACCTCTTCTTCTGTTCAAAGACTAAATGCATAAACTTGAGCTTCCATTGGTACCAAGCCTGGGAACCTGAGTTGCTCCCGAATCCCAGGTCTCCCAGTCAGCAGCACAGTGGGCAGCTCACGATGCCAGACCGCCAGCCTGAAAGAATGTCTTTATTGTCTCTTCTTCGACAAATTGCTTATTGTCTGCTAGATATAGGCTGCTAGACCTTGTGAACTGTCCAAAACTTTACTGTTTATCTGATAACTTCCTTCTTCTTTCTCTCTGTTTTTGTTTATAAATAATATTAACTTATACAGTTATTCATTAGTAGTTTTTTAAAAGATAACTGCCATTTTTAATCTCTCTCTCTCTTTTTTTTTTTTTTCCCAGAACATATCTGTGTCTCAGCAGTCTATATAGACTAGTGAAATGGTATCGACCCTGCAGGTTCCTCAGGCTCCTCAGAAAGACGGGTCTGTGGAAATGCTAAGTGTCATTATAATACAGTGCTGAATGTTACAGAGAACAAAAGGAGGGCAAATGCTTCAGAGCTTTCAGGACTTTCCAAAGATGCAGTCTTCTCTGCTTTTGGCCTCATCTTCTCCGTGGGTGCGCTCTCTTGGTCGTATAAATAGGGAGAGCAGGACAGAAGTATATTTACTTTGGGACCTTACACTATGGGGTTGTTTCAGGGCCAGTTGTATTTAGATGGAGTTAAAGTAAACTACCTAGCCTGGCTATTTTCTAACCCATTATATAATTCTGGAAGAAATTAATGGCTGGATCCAGAATTTGGCCTTGTGTCTTAAGCAGGAACTTCTATTCCAGGACAAGAACAACGAAAGTCACAGCTAGGCAGGGCAAGGTTGATATTGCATAATTCAGCCAGATTTACTTTAGGAGAAGAGGTCCATAGCTATGACTCCATCACGTGAGGAGAGGAACTGTGCTCCATACATATGACCAGAATCTGCACAGGGACTAAGGCATCCTTCTTCTTCTCTGTCATAGCAATGACTATATCCAGACCTGTTCAGTGGGAAGCTTTGCTGAGTGCATTAGAAACCATCTGCATTTGCAGTGTTTCTGGTGGAGTCTTATTCCAAGGACTATTCTGAATAAAAGTGTTCCTTGCCCCTGTACAGGGATGGTAAACCTGGACAGAAATATTCTTTGTAAAAGGCAAGGCAGATTCAGATCCTCTCATCAGTGCTAATAAAGATCACTTTAAATAATCATGCATTATTCTATATTTTTTTGCATACACTGCTTAGGCAAGAAAACAAAGCTACACAGTTTTCTAGGACCATGGATGATCTAAGAATCATAAAAATGTCTTAAATGTGCATGTGTATATGCACGTATGTGTGCCTCTGTGTGTCTAAATATAGATATATATAAAATTTAATACCCTTTCAAGTATGAGAATGGCAGCACAAGAGTAGAAAAATTGCAAAACTAAAATGTCCACATTAAGCTGATGCATGGTACATACCAGATGATATATATACTGCCTTATTGTTCAGTTGTGGCTCAGGAAGCTAAATGCATAATTTAAGATATATGTATAGTCTAAGGGTCAAATGCTGTCAGTTACACAAGTGTAAATCAAGAGCAATTGCACCAAAGTGACTGGAGTTGCAGTACCCTAGATTTACACAAGTGTTACTGAAAGCAGAATATGAGTCAATACATGTCATCAATACAGCTGAGTTAGTGGTACCGAGGGAATTTTATGATATGCATGAACCTAAATCCTTCACATTTTTTCATTCATTATAATATTACATTTAAGTTCCATTTCTTGTGAATGTGTTTTTAAAGGAATAAGAAAGCATCCTCTCTCAAGTACTAAACTTTACCAGTTCATAATGATATGATAAACATCTTGCCACAGGTGTAGAAAGCTTCTTTTTCTTTCTTATATTTAAGGTCTTCTCTTAGCTGACATAAATACATAATTCTGAACCACAGGCAGCATATTTCTAGGCTGACAGCCTGACTAAACATAGGAATTGTTCATCTGCTCTATTAGTGATTTTACAGACAGCAAATGAAAGGATGAGAATATACATTTCTTAGAAGTATTGGGGAGCAGGAATTGGATGCCGCAAGGCAGATTGCGGACCTGTCTGAAATGAGTACAGAAACTTGGCAACTGAAAGAGGAATCAGGTGTGTGAAAAGGGCATGGGACAACTTTCTTAAGTGAGAGCTCCTAGGTTTGTTATTGAGAGGTTCAGTGGGGAAAAATAGAGTTGCAAGGCACATTGATTGCAAGATGCACAACTCTGGCACAAAACAAGGAGGTGTAAAAAAACTGATAATCTGTTGGGGAACTGGCAGAGTGCCTGTCAGATAAATCTGGCCTACAATGACCTTATTTTGCATGGAGGAAGAATATATGATTTTCTGGGTTGAGAGGAGGTTTTCAATTCTGAAGGGAGGTTATGTGTTAAATATATGGTAGCAGTCTATTCAATACAGAAGTCAAGTCCCTTACATGCAGAGCCAGAATCTAGTATTCTATGACATATAATAATGCCATTATTTCTTAACATACTTATAAATTGAATGTATTATTTTTAAATCACTTCTTTTATGAGATTCTTGAACATCTAGAAAGATTAAAAATAAAACATAAGTAGATTCTCCAGTATTCCCATAATCAAAAATGGCTGACTGAGGTAAGGTCACACTTCCAAAATATATATATATGTATATATAATATATATATTTATAGAATGATCAGTTGTGGGGATTTGTTGCTACAAAAGGGAAAATTGAATAAATATTCTCAAAATAAAAAAGTCTGAATGAATTTGAACACCATGATAACTACAGTTAAATTATAGTTTCTGAAAAAAAATCCATCACAAATTATCATCAATTTCAGAACATTGAGAGAAGTTTGCATATTGCATATTAGATACACATTTATATAGAAATAAATGTGTAAAGGTCTAGAAATAAGATCATTAAATAAAGACACATTTGTGTATGTGCTCAACATATACCCACCCTTAGCAAGTTAGCCTGCTGTATAGATATAAATTTGTCAGGATTGTTTGATCCCAAAAGGACTTGTATAAGAAAAACTCTTTCAGAGAAATGATCTCTCAGGAGACTGATAGTGATGATACAATAGGCTGGAGTTGCTATTATTAAAAAAAAAATTACTACTTTTTCTGACTATGTTTCTTTTTTTCCCAGTGGGATTTTGATTCCAGACATTTTACTAGCCTGACATCCACTGGGAAAGTGATGACACCATAAATTATTTAAAGGTTTGAAAACCACAAGAACTACTGTATATAACCAGATTGGATTGACTTTTTAACTCTTTTGATTAATAATACATAAAGCCTTAGATATGTGAGTTGGTCGAGCACTAACCTGTTAACAAAAGGAGTAGAAGGGATGAATTCTAACATTTCTCATGAGTTATTCTACTTAACACATTGGTCAAACAAAACAAACAAATGGAATGCTCTGCCTTAGACTTATACCTTCAGTGCACCATCAATATTTGATGATTATCTAATGTCTCTATATATATGGCTACAGATGATGTTTTGATCATCTGGCTTCCCAATACCAGTCTTCCCTGTTTTTTCTTCATTCGTCAAAACACAAGTAGAAAGTAGAAACAGAATTTCAATATCTTTTTTTTTTGACTTTCATTTTAACTACACTAAGTACTCAGAAATGAAAATGATATTTCAGCGTTCAAAAACAACAAACAAGGGCTAGACTTTCCTCAGTTTATGATTTTTTTTTTTTCTCAGCAACATGATGAGAGTAGATGTGAACACTGCTTTAAAAAGATCTCACATTTTACCCATCAACTGCTGATTCTATTTTAATTATTAGCATGTTTTTAAGTTTGCAGGTATTATTTTCTACTTCAGGTGGAGCTTGGAGACAAAAGAATTGTTCTTATTTTCATTGTTCAAGTGCAAAAGAAATAGTCTGCATTTCTGAGCAACACGATAAACTCTACAGGAGATAGACCAGTTTGCTCCTGGGTAGCCTACCCTATGCTTCAGAAGAAAACCTACCCAGTGTGACTTCATACATTGTATTTAGATTTCAATACCAACCACTGTGTTTTCTGTACAGTAAATAAATATTATCCTTCAGGATTTAGTTCTAATATCCAACCTAAATTTTGACTCCTTTAGTCTAGATATAAGATTATATCTTTGATTGTCCTTAGTCATTCCTCTGCACTTATGCGTTGTGATTCACCATATAATATCAACACTTGATGCTGACTCCTGCTAACTGTCCAACAACTGCACTGAAAGATCAATCCTTTTTTTCTTGACATAGCCATGGAGCTTTCCTTCTTGGTCCCTCCTAATGACAAGTATATCTGGCTGCCCATCTTTACCCCTCCACTTCTGAAATTTCTCTCCTAATACAGGCTGACCTCTGTCCATCCCTCTTCATACAGTATCACCAAATGATCCCTCCATCAAATATTTTGCAAACTCTAGGGTCTGCATGAGGTTAATCTGCTTATAACAGAAGGAATATTCCAGTTCAAAGATACACTGTGAAGCCAAGGAATCTGGCTTCCTCAATTTGACCAGTTATTTTGGTGTAAATCTGTGTGAATGTCATATAATTAACGGAATTCAAATTAATTCATTACAATATGACCAAAATGCGAATCATTTCCCAGCTCTGCGAAAGAAATAGGGTTCAGTTTGTTCTAAAATACAAACTTCAGAAGATTACAACAGCTCACAAATCAGAGCTGAACTGGGTCTCACTTATGATACCAATAATCAATTTAAATTATTTATCAACATTTATTAAATGTTAATGAGTTCCATCACCTGACGTTTGTATGCACAATTTTTGTTTGATATCTGTTGTCAGTTTCTCCTCCTTCTCTGTCTCTAAGAAGCACCCTATCTGTTTATAGCTCCACAAATACAATGGTAGTGTATTCTCATTCTGTACAGATAGTAAAATAAAAATATTACCTACAATATAAAAGAAAACTTTTCCAGAGTAAAGACCATATCAATAGCAATGTAGCTACATTAATTTGGTTGTTGTTATAGTTTTATACACTGAACAATCTACCCTCTTTTAAAATAGAATTCTAGTCACTGCATTATTTTCATATATTTTCTTACTGCATTTTAAGGGACTGAGCCCAGCATATGACTTTACCAGAATAGCAAGTATCTTTCCCATAGTATCTTTCAACTGTCATTAAAAAAAATAGAAATCAGCATTTGTTTTCTTTTCCATCTGGGATTATATGACAAAATGATCTCCTGCATCTAATCAATTATTTTTCTTCTATATCTTTTGCATTTTCCTGCAGAACCATTTGCAAGCATAACAGAAAGATCCTTTAGAGATAATCTGGTGATTATTACAAATTCAACCTCGAATGCTGCAGGCATTAAAAGATGAAAATTGCCTAAAGTCCACTGTTGTACAACAAATCTGTACCTCTGGACTCCTGTCCTGAGGTGAAAATGCAAACCAGCGAGATATTTAGAATCATTTTGACAGTTCATAAAATTAAGAAGGGATTAGGGATTCTCTCAAAAATAAATAAATAAAATATATAATGCCACAGGGCCCACACAATGTTAATCACATCTCCCTGCAACAGGTATTACTGCAACCCACTTTTAGGAAGAAAAAGAAGTCATATAATCAATTCTGGCACGTATTTAGCAGTGATTATGTCAATTTAAAATCTGAGTGCATGAATTCAACATGTTCATACATATATATACATATGTACACACTAACTTGCATAATTAATGTATAAACTACACATTCAGTTTAACTTTACACATTTATAGGATCCTATAGCAACGTTATACCTCTTGTATATTTTAGTGTCCTCCTGATTTTATGGATTATCGCTGGCAATACAAACACTTGAACATATGCTTAACTTTACATAATGAGAGTGTATTGCTGATTTTAGGATGACTCTCGATCTACATAAATTTAAGCAAAAGTGTACCATGTGCTCTACTGGGAACACACGCGGCAGTGCCAGTCATATAAAATACATATTTAACAAGAAAAGAATCGCAACTCCTGTATTAGATGTAAGAGACTGAGCCCTACTGCGTTTGCGGCAGGTAAGCCCAAGACATCGCATACATGACTGATAGGAGTTCAAATCAAAATGTGTGTAGCAGATCGCGGAAATACATTTGTGGTAAGCATGAAGCTTTTACTAGCTACATTCAGCCTCTCAAAATTCCCCACCCACCACACAGGTTTTTCAGAATGGTACAAAATATTTCCTTTTCTTCCCTGAACTAATAGGCAACACTGCAGTAATACACAGTCGTGCTAGTCGACTTGCAAGGCCATGGCTCCTTTCCTTGCTGGGTGAACGAGCTTTAATGTGCTACGTTTAAACAGTGTATAAAATCAAAAGATGAGATGATGCTAAAGGACTGGCATCATGTTTGAATATCTTTGGAAAATCTTAGAGTTACATTAACGTATTTTTAATACTGAGAAGTTCAAAGTAGAACTAGCTGAAATGCATTAAAAACTTTTTTAAATTTGAAAAATACAAGCCAAGGGATATTTTTTGAATTTCCCTTTGTGTTCAAATTTTATGTCTTAGTTTAAGCATTGTATTGTACTCTTAATTTTTAATTTTTAATGACGTGAATCCTGTTCAGTAATAAATATTAACAATTTTCCTGGATCATAAAAAATCAACATTACAATTACATAGAGATATTTTAGACATTAGAAATGTAATTAATTTCTTATGAAAATTTTCAATTCCGCTGTAGTCCTGAATGATGATTGGAGCTGGAAGAATACATCTCACCCCACAAACACTGACTTAAATATTTAAACAAATTCACTTACTTTGGATTTACATCCCCTTTGGGCTCTACTTTCCATGAATACTCTGATAAATAAACTTACTGGAAGGAGGATCTGCTGGGAGGACAAATTATAAACAAAATTTGAAGAATACATGTGGGATATGAATTTTTGAATTCTAATCATCAATTGTTAAACTAGCAATTAAAGTTGACTGGAGGACAATAATTCCAAGCTGAATTAATTTTCAAGACTTCATGTCTTCATGTCTGGTTTTGTTTGGTTTGCTTTTGTTCTTTGCTGGAGAAAATGCAAACCGTTCAGAACATTTTGGTGAAAACGCCCGCATATGTGAGTGTATGTCTGTTTGCCACAGTCAGGCAAAGACCGAGTTTGAACTCCTTTCTCAGCTTGAATCACAATTTACTCATTTTCATCACCGATTTTTATCTCCGATTACTCAGTTAGCTAGAGGAGGAACCTGATCCTGAGCTTTCTGCATGCAAGGCCACTGTTCTAACCACAAGGCTGTGAACAAAACCAGAAAGTCTGTTTCACTTATTCTCATTCTCCAAAAAAATTTCCATCCAGGCTGGATGGAAAAGAGAAGCCCTACTAAACAGCTCCCATCCAGCATATCGGTATCAAATAACTAGAACGTCTGTTACTGGACTGAACTCAGCTGTCCAGTCGTAGATCTGCTGGGGTCAGAGGAAAGCCCAGACACAGTGTCCATCCCTCAGCAGCCACCGCTGGTACTGCTCATGCAGCTGTGCCATGCGGCACAGATGTGTCTGTATGGAGCTCCTCAGCCAGACTGGGGCACGGCACCTGTAGAAAAGTTGAGAGATCTCTTTAGAGAATCCTCTGGAAGTACCAATATATATTCATATATATCTTTTTTTTTTCTTTCTTTTTTTTCAGGTCAGAAGATTTCTGCTTTGCCTGAGAAGGAGACTGAGAAAAGTCATAGGAACTGCATGACTAATACTACGGGAAAAGTGGTACTGGTCTGAGCTCCAAGGCACTTTCAGCCGCCCCCCTTCCCTGTAGGAGTCAGAGCTTACACATCACAAGCTCTGTGAATCCGGAGGCTGACAAGGGCTAGCTTCAAGGACAGATAAAGCAAGAGAAGTTTCAGCTCTTCTCCCCACAGTTTCCTCTGTCTGGGCTGGGTTCCTGGAACACAGAGCCTCTTCACCGTAGCCTCCCACTGAGATACTACCACGATGCAAATAGTGTGACTGGCTGCTGCTGGCTGCCGACAGTCTCTGCACATCCCCGTCCAAGACACACTCATGCCCCTCAGTTGTAAACCAACCTGTGTGAACTCTCACTTCAGAAAGCTTGGTATCCTTGGTGGAAGAATTCCTATCTCATCAACCCTAGAATCGTGCAAGACCACATAGACTGCAATGTAAAGGCCATATTTGCAACCAGTCCTTTTATAAAAGAATTGCGGGGTGTATCTGTGTGTGTGTATGTGTCTGTGTATGCTGGTTTTGGTGTCCTTGCTTGTAAGAAGAGGTTCAAGCAAGGCGTCCTCCTTTTGAATTTTATCACTGATTTGACAAATGAGTAGTTACAGTGCCTTCAGTAAGCAGAACCACACTTTTGACAAAGCAGCTGGCACATGCCTAAGTAATTTTAGCCAGAAATTACATCAATAGCAAGTTCATCTTCTTATAGACAGCTGGAAAGTGAGCTTTGATTTATTTTTATTTTTGTCCTCTGGATAATGGTTTCTTACTTACTTATGTCAGTGGTCAATAGCATAAGAAATCCTTCATCCTGAGAACACATGTATCACATAACAGCAAACCCTGGCCTTTTGGGGTGAAATGATACACTGCCACTTATTTTCAAATTGACATCTCTCTTGGTTGCCAAGGCAAGTTAATTTGCAAATCAGCATTTTGCATGAAGCTCTTAAGCCAATCCAGCTATGCAATGGCTATGTAATTAGTGTCTAAAGCACTTAAAATTAGATTATTAAAAAAATGCAAAAAGATCAGAGAGTTTGCTCAGTACATGGCCAGAGACAATTTTGCTGACTGAATAGAAGATCTGGATTTAGAAAACTACAGTAAGGCTCCGATACGATTGCAAAGGAATGAAGGATGTTCACAAAATGGCAAACTTGAAGAATGTTAGTTTGACTGATCTTCAGGATTTACACAAGGATCAAAGGTCATCCAGCATCTCTGCTTTTCATGAGTCTGAAGTCCTTTCTATTCACCTTTACAAACATTTATTACAGAATTCAGGGCAAAGTTTACCCTTCCATTGTTTTACTTCCACCTCGTACGTGTATCCATCGTTCATGGGTGGCAGGAACAACATAGGAAGAGAAAGGTGAAATGGAGACTTTTCCAAGGAATCTTTTTGGAGCAAAACAAAAGTATTTCCACAAAGAAAGCTAGAGGGAGAGAACTTCCATCACAACTATCAAAAGCATCTGACTGCTTACTACTCAGCAAAGGGCAGTAGTAGTTTCCTGAGGTAGCAGTGTGAGCACAAGCAGGTACTGTAGAGAACCCACTGTGGATTCATAGCCTGACCTGCATCCTGATAAGCAGTCCATCTGCATGGGTTTTGGGACTGACCCTCCTCTCTTTGTGGTCTCATAAATTTTGTTATGTTTTTTAATTGAAAGTCTGAATCCTCAAACCAAGTTAGGTGAAGAACATCGCTAAAGGTGATTCAGATAAACTCCAAAAAAGGCAATAAATATAAATGGTGTGAAAAAAAAAGGCTATAGCATGCATAATGCTGGCTGAGCAAAAAGCATGCTTTGACACTGTTATCACTCCATGGGCACTTGATGTGTAAATCAGATTGATGCACACAGCTGACATATCAGGGGTATGTGGAAAATAAACTGCCCAATCACTCTGGGTCTAACAACTTACCAACCTCAATGATATACTGTAAGGTTGGTGCTGGTGACTTCAAAAACAATAAATCAAATAGGCACCAGAAGGTGCTGACAAAATTAGGCAACTAAGATCAAAGAGAGAACAAAAACTGCTGTGCATAGACAGTTATCCATCTTCAGACCTTCTAATATTTAATTGATGTCTTTATTTGGGTCTTATGAAGATGCTTTAAGTCTCTTTGGGAAAAAGGTGTAATCAAAAAAGTCTCTAGTGTTTTTCCCAAGTTTGTGTGTATTTCCAAAAACTTAATTTCCCTTAAAAATCTAGGTTTGATACCATTTTGAAAAATGCTGTGCTTTATAAAAATTAATTCCAATATTTATTAAATAAGATTTGTCAAATCCAAAAATAAAATAGGGAATTTGTTGATCACATTTCTTTTAAATGCTGTTAGGGTAGAATTCCCTTTATTCACTCAAAAGAAATGATGCCTCTATCTGTCCAGCAGCTTGACAACTTTAAGTGGTGTTCAAGTGGATACAATGTAAAAATTTGAATCTAAATTCCAGGTTCCGAAAAAGTATAAATCAGATCAGGAAAGCATGGTTTGACCCTGCTTGTCAGTATTCAAGAAGACAGTCTGAAAGAATTATGAGTTTGAATTTGGTTCTGGATGTAATGTATTATCAATACATGAATCCACTTTGTCTTAGAGAAACACAGCAATGGTTATTTGACATTTTTTATATTTCTTAAATATTCCTCAAACTGGGAGTCTATATTTATCTTATAGGGATAACATCTTTCTTTGTCAAAGAATAATCTGAGGAGATTTTTATTCCCTATTAGTCTCTGAAAGGGTACGCTGGGAACCACATCTTACGTGAAGAGCAAATGATGCAATGAAAAACGATGATGCATTTTAACAGAAATGGCAGAGTTTTACTAGACCTTACTGGGCAGGGATAAACATCTTATTTGGCAGGGTAATTCTAGTCAAAATTTTATCTGTCACTAGTGACTCCAGATTTACGATAAATCTGAAAGTGAGCATAAGGATCAAGACCTTCTGTATGCACTGGGCTTCCCAGGTAGTCTGACTATTATCAAGAATCCCAGAACTTCATCCTTTCTTTTGGACTGGAAATATGAAAAATGAAATTCAAAGACTCAGAGTCTGTGGTAAGCATGTTGGGATACTTCTTCACAATTCTATTGTGAATAATTTGGATCAAAATTGAAACAACAATTTGTATGTAATATACCTCAGCTGGGCCTTTCTAAATCACAGTGGACCTCAAGAAACTTAGAGTAGTAACAGTAACTGGATCTGCATCCATTCCAGTGGGGACAGGAAATTGAAAAGATGGTTAAAAAATCTTCATATATGTTGTAAATGTAAACCAAAAAAGTCTTTTCACTCCCTCTTTAAAAAACAAACACACACACATGCACGCACACACACACAAACTGTTACCATTTTTTCTGTCCCATTGCAAACTTTCTCAATTTAAAAGCGATTGCTGAAATGAATATATAGCATAAAGAGAGCACTTGAAAGAAATCTTCAGTGTTATATGTCTGTTTGCTACTATTTGCCAATAAAAAGCACCAGACTTAATTACCCTAGAGATCCTACTAAGGAAAAGTAAAACAAAAATCCAAGATAAAAATACCTCAAACTTCCCATCTTAAGCCAAAGCACCAGAAAATTATTTTTTACTCTTTTGATGTTCACAGTGTGCCACTCTCAAAGAGCCCAGAGTGTTTGCAGAAGACAGATATTAATGAATAACAATGGTCCATCAGAAACCTTTAGTTTCCACCTTGCTTTTCAACTTGTCCAAGCTTCATAGAGGAGATCAGGTCCAGTTCTTCTTCATGTGCTATCAGTGTTATAACTGCAACTCCCTTAAATGAGGTTTGAATTGGGGGACAGTTTATATGTGTGCTGCCAAAGGGAGTTTGAGTAACTGAAGAAGTTACTGCCTTCCCCAAGAAACAGGGAATGGTTATGTCTGCAGTTGAAATATAAGAAATAATCATTAGAGAATTCCCAGCCCATTGTGGTATAAAGTAAACCAAAGAAGTTTTGAATCAGGGTCCATCATCTTCCCTGGCAACATCCTGAGTGGAAAGTAACAAACATTTTTTTTTCTTTTTTTTTTTCCTTAAACTGCTCAAAAACAATTTTCACATATTTTAGTTCATACCTGTAAACAAAGAATGAAATCTCCTCTAGTTAGGAAGAATTAATGCAATTTGATCAGTTGTTCTAAACAACAAAGTTACCTGAGATAAGAACTTGAAAACTGCCACTCTATAGCAAGTAAATTATTTTTTGCAAATGTTATGGCTACCTCAAATGAGGCAAATTTTCAGGCTGTAAAAATAATTATTGCATTGCTAGACTTTATGTTAAAACCTTGAATCCAAAACTGTCCAGCCTTTCTCAACTCTTCTTAAGGTTTATGTGGTGTAATGTGATTCATCTTAGCAAACTAGTTAGGGAAAGTGCTAAAAAACTTCTTAATAATGGAAAATTGTCTGTGGTACATTGATGTAATTGTGGACATAAAAGAAATACACCTAGCTTTTGTAGGAAGAGAGGATAATTACCAATATCACAATTAGTTAAACAGCATTTACCTATTAAATGCTGGGCCTTTTCCTCTTTCTTGCTTCATTGTATTTTGCAGTGTCCCCTATTCCCATTCCCCATGTCATCCTCTCCCAAGTTATTCTGTGTAGCTTTTATCAGTGTTCCCAATTTCCCATGCTCTGCTGGCTTGGGTTTGAGTGGCAGCTCGGAATCTGTAAGCAGGTGCTGTGGAAGCGAAGCGTGCCGTCCGGCCAGTACATTAGGTAAAGCAGCGATCCCCAGGGAACGCTAATGCTTCAAGCTGCATCAGCCCCAACTGTTCCTCAGAGAACAGGAAGAGGCCAGTCCTGACCTGTTCTGACCAGATGTTTTGGAAATGTGCCAACTTTTAGCTGCTATAATTGCTGTTAATTTATTAAAAGTGTAATAGGTATTAACAAAGAAGACTCTTCAGTTCCAACCTAGCAATAAAACACAAGAAAAGAAATTAGGGATGCAGAAGAGCCTATGTTTGAATGCATGAGACTGTATTTAATGCTAGTTGATGACAATTTTCAAAATGCATTGCTCTCTGAAAAAAATATGATATGAGTGATTTAAACAGGAACACAGACAAAAAAATATATCATATTTCATCATCCTATGCCAAAATTCTTCAGGGAGCTTAGTGAAGACAAGACTTGAGGAAAAGTGCAAGGCATCCAATGTAAAAGCTGATGCTGCAATCAAAGTAACTCAGTTACAACTACTGAAGCTTTTTGGAAGTCTTACACTTCTGTTTGGAGCTCTGAAAGGAGAGAATCCATGTTCAACAAGCTAGAGAAAGCTGTGTTCATATCATTTTATTAATATCCTTTCAAATTGGTGAAAACAGGATCGCTGAGGGAAGAAAAACTGAAAAAACAAGCATTCATTTTTCTTCTTCCTTCTTCCATCACTTTATATTACCTCTCTTTCTGCTTAGAGAGCTGAGGACAGGCCACCAATTTTCTTATCCTCTTTTAAAAACAGCTGTCTCCCACTCCAGCACAGATGTATATGGGAGAAGTCATTCCCATTATCAGCCTGAATTAGAAGGGATTATATTCTGTTCCCAACTTCCCAAAGGGATAAACTTGTTTTGTAATTTTAGGGTTGTTTTTTTTTTTTTTTTTTTTAGTGTGGACAACAGTAGAATTATAGTGAATGTACATCTCCAGAAATGAGAACAGAATGTGTCATGGGGGATTTTCATGAGCTAGAATTTCTGGAATTCTGAAGCACCTATTCTGGCTTTTTTTTTTTTTCCCACAATTATGAACATCAGTTACCTGATCACCAAGAAGCAAACCAAAAGTATCCTGTGCTTAAAATCAAAATATCTTTTTCTAATTTTATGCTTTTGTTGAGTAACAAGAATCTTTCCACACAATACGAACATTTTAACAATAATAATGGTTATTTTTAATAGCAATAGTCATAAGGCAAAGGTGTCATTTAAGAGTAATCTTGCATTTACTACTTATGACCAAATTAGATAGACTATTTAGCTTTCCATTTCAATCTTTAATTGTGTTATTTGAAGGAAATATTTCTTCTCCAGCATAGCTTTTGCTATGTACAGTGCCTATCTGTGCATATAAAGCATCACATATGGCTGAAGAAGGCTAGAGGGATTGCTACTAACCATATTTAAAAAAGCAGATGTTACTAATCTTCTAAACATTACCTCCAAATGATGTCACTTGTGACTGACAACAGTTGAGGCTTATCAATCCCTTCCAGTGTCCTTTTGAATGTAACATGTAAGGAAAAGCAAATTTTGCTCAGGAAACATCCCCTCAAAAGGGTAAACCACTTAACATTGAATTGTTGAGATGACTACCAGTTCCTGCATATGCGTATGCATGTGTATACACATATTACATGTGAGAAGGAAAATAAACTTGCTGGTAATAGGCGCAGACATTCAGGGAAACATTTAGGACAACCACTTCAGAATCAGGATGCAATGTGACAAGCTGAATTTTTTATTTTAAAATGCCTGTCCATCCAAATTGCATGCTGCAAGGTGGCATGCAGTATACAAAGGCAACTTTCCTCTTTCATGTAAAAGGTTTCTTTATTAGTCTATACATGAATTTAGGGGCCCCTATAGACAAAGCCAATGCAAATCCAACTGTTGTTCTTCAATCAATTGCACTTAGTGAGTAAATAAAACTGAAGGTTAGGACTAAAAATTTTGAACATAAATGGCACAGAAACGAAATATTTGCTAGCAGTAACCCCCAAACAAATTTGACAGCAATGTATAAGCAAAGTTTAATTTTTATGGCAATGGCATAATCTTTTTTTCATTACTCTTTTAAATCCCTTTCTTACAAATCCCAGAGTGTAACCTACTATTTGGATGTGGGTTAAATGCTTTCCCTGGATATCTAGAAACCTACATTTCTAGTCACCATGTCAGAAACTACTTACTGTACTAGTGGTTTGATACACCTTAAGTTCTCTCCCCACTGCTACTAATATGTTTTTTCACTTTATCCTCTAATGAGTTTCTTCCTCCAGTTCTGTAGCAAAGCTCATTGCAGGATTCTCCCACCCTATTTTTTACCGTTCCTATCCAGTACTCTCAAGTACAGAGCCTGCACTCTCTCTGCTTTGCCTCCTACTCTGCCTCCTTCCATTCAGCTTCACTCAGATATTTGCATTAATAACATTCTTCAGAAATGATTCCCAGGGATTAATTATCCATTGGTTTAAAAAGAATTTTCTTTGATCACTTCTGAACACGTGGCCACTAAATTACTTATGGCCCCAGTGGTTTTGCATTTTTGGGAAGAGTAAATAAGAGTAGTTAACTTACCCTAACACTACTGTATAAAACTCCAAATATCAGTCAGGGTTTCATTTTCATTTCCTGATTATTTTTAATTGGCTTCTTTATGGAAGATAACCATAAACAAATAACCTGTTTAGTTCTGAAGACTATATGAAGGCCTGATCCTCTGGAAAGAGGAAAGATCAAAGAACAAAATAGCTTTTTTGTTTTGTTTTGTTTCCCCAGACTCCATAGCCCCTTTTAGATAAAATGTAACTCAAAAGGCCCATTTCAATCCTTTTTCTAGGCCCATGCAATCAAGGCTGCTGTCTAACTTTCTCTTTACTTATGTCTCTCTTTCATAGCCAGACACATGAACTCTTTCAAAGCAATATGAACAAATCACTTCTACTGTCTTGTACCTTTTCATTGTGCAAAGAAGTACGCCTAAGTGTGGGTTGGAAGCAGTTTTCTGCCTTTACAAAGGAGATTTAATCATTATAAATATATATACAGTTAATAATTACTATCAATGAAGACTAGTGGCTATCATTTTCAGTGAAGTCTAATCTAATCTGTAACAGCGTAAGGAAATTCTCTGCTCCATGCTTACCTTGTGAATTTACAATTTTGTCTTTCATAACACATATGAAACATACTTACACATTGCTCAGTCTTTTCTTTCTATCAGGACGGATTTCAACCATTCCAGGCAGAAAAAAAGTTGGGGAAAACTTGAATGATTGGCAACAGGCACACATGGTTAAATGTTAGTATTTTGGTATGTCATTTAATGGTCAGACACTTCAGTGCATTACCATCCAACAAACCTATGGGACATATTATCGAGGAATATATGCCAGCTCTTTTCCAGCAAACTGCTTGGTGCCTGATGCCAAGTACTGGTGGGTGTATACCTTTTATGCTGTCACTGCATTCAGCCTCCAGGGTGTTGCGTGAAAGGATCATTGGATGTTAATGAATAACAAAATGTGTCATTTCCCTTTAGAATTTGTCTATCTATCATATACAGTGAAAAAGACATGTTTGTTTTCTTCTGCTTGTATTTACATGTGTGTCAAAATACGTACTGTTAAACCTGGCCACATGCTTAGACAGTATGCTGTCGTGTTAGTCTTTTTTTTTTTCATTATTACTATTGCACATAATCAAACATCTAGTTTTATATATAAAAAAATAAAACTCATACCTAAATAAATGAGTTTGCTTCTCACTACTAGGAGTAGTATCTTGTAGTATCTTGAGCTTTCCATGGTCAATGAAACTGTAAGGAAAGTGTTTAACATACTTAAAAAGCATTTGAAGTATGTTGATTCTCAGACTGTCAACAAAATGAGAAAGAAAACCAAAAATATGGTAACCATCTTTAGAACTCAAGTATGCATCTTAATACATTATTTTTTCAAAAAATATATATATTTAAATTAAATTATTATGTAGGGAATAATTGTTCAGGCCTGTTGATGAATTTTGGGAGAAAAAAACATTTATTTTAGACAGAAAACTAGGCAACCTCTGAAGGTGAATCAACCAATCTCCAGGTCAATAAGAGACCTTTCAAACCTGACTGCGCAAACTTGTTTTGGGTTAATTTCTGGTCAGCTAACAAATAGATGCAAAAGGCACCTTTTGGAAAATAAGAGGGGAACTAAGTTTCTTATTACAAATTATTCCTCCAGGTCTTCCCAAAACCTTCCTGACTTGCATTTCAATGCTATAAGCATTTGCCTATGTGGTTCTCTCAACTAGAATAAATTCAAAGCATCAGAGTATGATAAAGTATTTTAAGTAGGTTCTCAGTGCCACTTCCAGTATTATTTTGCAGATGCACAAGAAAATCAGTGTAAGTTCTATATATGGGAAGAACAGCACAAGTTTAAGTTGAATGTATTGTATAACTTTGAATATTTAAGATTTTATTAAAAGGTCTAACAATTAAAAAATAGTGCTTCTTATTTTTCTTAAATTCTGAAAACTGTGCTTGTGATATAAATATTTTTAGAGATAAAGTGTACTATTTTTCAAAGAAAAAGATGTGTTTTCATGTGTATGTTTGTGCATGTATGTATAGTTTAATGAAAATTCAATTCAGTGTGGATCTTTAATTGCGTTCTTCAGCAAACTGATTTAAAGTTCCCTGGGGCATACATGCTGTAGGATTGTGACATATCACACCAGGTTAAGTCAAACTCAAAATGTTATGTGATATGACAGCATGTAAAACACATGATTAACGCATCCACTGGGAAACATGGTTTCATGAAAAAATTGTGTAACAGGAAAACTTGGGGCACTCTGTGCTAAATTCTACTTTTTAAAACAGCAACAACAACAACAACAAAAAACTGAGAAATACACTACTAAGTGTTGCTACCCAAAACTATTTTCATTGGATACAATTTCACCATTCAAAGTTTGACACGTGTTAGTGGTCAGTGGGAGCAGTTATAATTGCACTTCTCTTGGACATGAATGGGTCTGTGGACAAGGCAGGATATGACATATGGGGCAAAGAAACTACCAGAGAAAATACAGATCCATTATATGTATAATCACTCTGTGAACCTGTGTGTGTGCATTATTTTTCTGTGAAAACAGAATACAGGTTGATTTTTGAAAGATTTGGAGAAACTAAGCCTAGCTGACAAACAGTAGTAGAGCTGTGTCTTTGAATATTGCATAAAAAGCATATGCTGTACTTAAATCCTCAACAAGAAACAACTAAAGTATAAATTTCATAGGAGTAGTGATTTCCAGTTAACATAGATTTCAAAAATTCATAGATTGTAAGGGCAAAAGAAGATGCTGTGATGATGTAGTTTGAAATCTGTATTAGCCTTTTCCACCAAAAGAGACAGAACTGTCATTTGCCAACACAAGAGAGAAAAAGTCACCTAGCTGTGACTTGTTGTGGGGTTAGATAAATCAAGCAGATGCAAGATACCAGTCTCTTTACCCTTTCTGGTACATTCAGCATTTGCAGTAGAGTCTTCTCAAACTTATATGCTGATATGAGGGTAGAATATATATCTTTTCAGTTATCAGTGATCCACAAAGAAAAATATATATCTGTGGATTATTAGTGCCCAAAATGGTAGACCTTAGAAATGATCTAGTTTTCAAATTCAGTGCTTTCTGAAATTCAGAATTCATTAAAATTTGTCAAATACTGGCACTCATAATTCCCACTATGAATTCATGCTCTGGGAAAAACTAAAAAGCTGGAATGCGACGACATTTAAAGGTGTGGTGTGACTACAGTGTTAATAACGGATCCACTGAATTCACTATAATCTCCAAAAATAGATGGACTGGTTTAAACATAATCTGAGATGACTGGTGAATGGCATCACTAGCGATGGACGGCCACAGAAGGTATCATTTGTTCAGTATTCCCATGACTCTGTCAAAGTGTTTAAATTCCGACCTGGAGTATCCAATCATTTTGGACTGAAAGTATTAATTATATTGAATTATGTAACTTTGAATGTACTTAGAAGTGAAAAAGGAGATATTTTCCCTTCTTCCTTCTGCAAGGAAAGACAAATATCTGTCCCATCCTCAGCCTCACATGAAAAGAATGGGAATGACTTTGGAAGAATCAAACATTCTCAATGTTCCAGATGCTGATTTTACTGTAAAAATTTAGATTTTACTTTTTTGGCAAATTTTTGAAAATCTTAATTCTCAGCTAAAAATATTGCCTTTCTCAAACACTTTTTTTCCTAGAAAAAGGGAGGGGAGGGAGAAATTCCAACTTCTTTTCTGTTTGTTCCTTTTGAAATATTTTTTTCTAATGAGAACTTTACACAAAATAGTTTTATTTCAAAGGAGTGGTGATTGTAAAGATCTACGCCAAACATATTACTGGCTCCTCTGGCAGACAGTACAGACTCCTATTTAAACGTAGAGGAACTTGGTATTGATGTTGCTCTTGAAGATCTGTTATAAGCAATTATTGACATATATACACATACAATAATAAACACACTGTCTTAATCCACTTCAAGTGAATAAAGACATTCCTGAGGTATGGACAGGTTTCTGCAAAGTGCTGCTCGAAGGTATGATTCCCCATAGTGTTATGAGAAGCCTCTGCCTAAAAAAGCATACTCAGCACAGAGCCCTTCCGCAAAGTTTACATTGCACGGAGTGAAATAGCCTTTCATTCCACGGGCATAAGGTAAATGTCTCAATAGCTTCTGTCGGGAGTCGTGGTACTGCGGAGATCGAATTGTGGTCATAAAAAACCCTTCCAGAAGGAGGGTTTGTGGTGCAGGAGCGCGGTGAGCCCGCTGCCCGCCAGGGCAGCAGCAGCAGCAGCCGCATCCACGACAGCCCATGCGGCTGCAGCCCGCGGTGGACACAGGTTCCTCGCCCTGAGCGATAGGTGCAGGGTCACAAACACAGGCAGCCTTTGGGGACCGAGGGGACTGTGCATGTGTGCAGCTGCAAATCCTCTGCTGAAAGGCCTGCTGATGTTTTTAGTTTATAGGCATCACTTTGCTGCTGCCCTGTTGTGGGCAAAACCCTACAGAATTTTATAGGGTGAAAGACAGTTAGGTTATGTCGAAATATAATAATTTCACAAGAAAGGACTGAAAAAAAAGAGACTACAGAGTTTAAAAGCAGTGGTAGCCTTCTTAAAACACTTTAAAACCAACAGATGTGTTTTTAATAGAACATTCTATCTCTGCTATAGATTCTTTTGGGCTGGCTTTAAAATGCCCATAGACAAGTTACTCTTCTTTGTCCAGTTATATTGGATTTTTCTATGAAAGGTAGTCAAAGTGATTGAGTGGTAATAGAAGAGACATCTATGCTAAAGCATAAGTAACCATGCAGTTGTGCTGCAAAACCAAAATTGTGCTCTTTGCTCGCTTCATCCTCCCTTAAGACAAAATGGTGTAAAAAAATAAAAGATGATGCGGCCTTATTCAGTGTCCTCCAACTGTCCTCCTTACTCTTTCGATTTTGTTGCATAAATGTTGGTCTGGATCAAAAATGAAGGGGGAGAAAAGCATCTGTGATCCCAGAAAACTTGCTCTCTGAAAGCAAAGTTCACCAAAACATAAATGATATATTATGTGAAAGCATCAATAAGAAATGCCTTCCATGTTTAAGTGGATTCCTGTGAAAGTGGCAAAATTCATATTCACTTCCATTACAGAGCGTCTCCTGCCAAGGTGTGTACATCTCTCCTTTCTGCTATGGTCTGCCAGCAGCTTTAGCACTAATGTGAAGGGGAAGAGGCTCTCTACAAGAATTCAGCAACTCGTTGCATATCAAGGGCTTATTTTTGCCCATTAATCCCAGGCCTTCTTGAAATGAAGACATAAAATTATGCTGAGCTACTGCTGAAGCTGTGATATTGCCAGCTCCTAACTGAGGTTAGAAAACCCTTCAAAATCAGTTTCATTTGCAACTGAGGCACAAACTTGTTCTAGAATCTTGTTCTCTAGTCATTCTGTCAGGTTTCCTGGCTTTGCTGGGGAACACCTTAACTGCTGAGCTGCTGGGCCAGCAATTAATCATGGCCTTAAATACTGCCAATGTGAAAAATTTATGTAGGAGGTACAGTCTGTGGCCTAAGAATGTAAAATGAATTGGCTGTATACATCAGACAGAAAAGGGAGATTGTAGGGACTGTTCGTTACTTAGAAACCATATTTTATGGTCTTCTGAGAAGTTTGGAAAGTTCTCTTAGAAGGCTGCTTTTTTCATAAAAACCTCCAGCAAGTTATTGTTACAGCTAATTGAAGAGAGAAGACTGAGGACTCTAGACCATGAAGTAAATTAAAGTCTAATATTATTTTTCCTCCTTAAAAAAAAAATGTAGGTCAATTGCGATTTAAAAAAGAACACTCATCCAGTACATTTAAACCATGTTCACATAACTCAGGGTTATGAACATTAAAACAAGCAACTCAGCACTTGAATAGACAGAGGAAGTAACAGATCTGCTAATGTGCAGATGATTTGGGGGTGAATAGCTTGTCCCGCGCACATCTGCATGGAGACTTGGAGATGCTGCCACTGTGAGGGTCATAGGAGCTAATAAAACACACACGCATTCAGAACTGCACTCAAACTTTGCAAAACTTGTAAATAGTAGATTCTGTTAACTGAACCTAGGCCAGAAAACTAAAACCCCTTTATATATTTCTAAATTGCAGTTCTCCATGCAAATTACTAAGCTGCAGACCATTTACTGGGTTTGATTTTCCCTGCCATGGGAGTTAATATTCCTATTATTTTTTTCCTCCAGCATTCAGTGTCAGATACTTTCCCTCTTTATATAGGTTAAAGGAGGATTATGGCAGCAAGGGGAAAGGAAACTTTTGTAATCAACTTTCATTGTCCTACCTGCAATATTTAGTTTGGTTAAAAAATAATAACAAAAAGCTAATGAGATTTTTCTCAGTACTACATTTCCATTTTTTTCCCAGAACACTCTCCAGGAGCATTTCCAGTGAGTGCTATGTCCTCCCATGCTTTTGAGGAGCCAAACCTTTGCTGTTGCAGGAAGATGTGGCCTGGCAGAGACACTGACCCACTGAGCCTTGGTTGTCAGTAAGGAAGAGTTAGACAGTGCCCAGGGCCTCTGCTTCAGAAGCTTCAAAAGGAAGATACTAGCTGGAATCTGAAAGGCTGGATTAGATGTGAAGAGTTGAGGTTTGAAGGAGTGAAGAGATGGATACAGAAGCTTGGTTTGTAGGGCTTTTGGTCTGGAATAGTTTAGCAACCAAAACAGTGAGCTTGTGTGGAGCACCGGGAAAAGCCAGAAGTTGCTGGGATTGGAAAGAAAGGAGTCTCTTGCAATTTTAAAGGAGCTGGGGATGACCATGGGTCACTTCTGAAAACACCATTCAGGGTCAGAAGTACACGCAAAAGATCCCTTTCGCCCATCTAAGAGTGGCTCATCAATGACAGATTTGGGCTCTGGGATATGGAAGGCCACGATGTCCCCGCTCAACAGTAGTTCAGTTTTAGCCGGAAAATACTGCAATGGCTGTTGTCCTGTCCATGCAGGGGCATAGATTAGGTGTGATGTAATTAGGTTTCAGTTTCATTAAATTGTCTGAGAAAAGTGCACCCATCCTACAAGATAAGAGACCTTTCTCTTCTTGATCATTTTCAATTTCTAAACTGGATCCAAACTGTTGTTGGGACCTCTGTGGCCTCCCTTGGTAAAATGAATGAAGCAAGCTGACAAAAAGGAACATTATTTCCCTAGTGCACCAAATATCACACCAGTCCTTCTTTTCTTTAGCCTCTCCAGGGGCCTTTTCCTATGTTCATTTCCATCTCCATTTCTTTAATGAACCAGATCTTCCATGGAATGGATGTCTATATTGAACACTTTCTAAATTATGATAATTTGAATTTAACCTCTTCGCCTATCCAGTATGTCCTTCATCTGCTGTAGGAAAGGAAAAAAACATTTTAAAAGAGACATGGATCCATTTTGCTCCTGTTGGTAAGACAAAGCCCCTTGGCATATATACTGAAAAAGTATATTTCTTTCATCTGGCTTTTGAAGAACAGTGGAGACTTTAAAGCTGAGCAAGCTTAAAAAAATATCTAACGATGAACTGATATTTGCTAAATGGGGAGGCCAACCATTTTTAAAAAGTTTGACTGGTTTGATTTTATTAATAAACACATCACTGTTTAGGTAAACTAAACAGTAATTTCAGCTGGATCCTTCACCAGGGAAGAACCTAAAATCAAAACCTTTTGTAAACTGTGAGTTTCAACATCGCTCACACTTGCTTCTCTGTAAATGACAGCATGGCATGCTTATGGATAGAGTGAAATAAAGTTTTTTTTTATTTTTTTGCACACACAAAGTGCAATGTGAGTGTGGAATGTTACTTCACTGGGAGTGTGACTACCTGTTATATCATAAGGGTGCAATTTAAGGTGCAGAGTAAAATACCAGCATTTACTGCAGCAGACTTACAGTTAATTTTTATAATACTACAGACACATTCTATCAGATTTTTAGGTTTGCAAATATTGTATTACTAGATTTTTAAATCTTATTAGTGGGTTTCTATGCATAGTGTTATTGAATTTGTTGTTTGCTAACATAATATGAGAAATTGTTGTAGGATCAATCTTTTAAAAATATCTGCAATTTTAAATCCTTTGAGCATACTCCCATTTTGTTGCAACCAATTATAAGACATATGTATTATTTTTATTATTGATTTTCCATTGCACTGCTATCAAGTTGTCATAGTATTTATTAATTTTATTTGCCATGAAGATCTTCCCCAGTTAGGATGGTGTTTGCTCTGATATGCAGAGGGGGTGGGGAGGAATATTTTATCAATTTACAGAGAGTTTATAAGACTCGAAATTCTGGAGTCATCACAACAGCTTAGGGCAAAATCCTGCTGTTATGCAATATGGCTGGTGAGGAGGGGGGAGCAGAGGGATGCTGGCACTGGAACCGCTTCCTTGTGCAGAACAAGACAGCACAAAGTGGCTAGGGAGAGAAAACGTCCAGGGAAGGTGCCCTGTGCATGTATCCTGCTTGTCACGCAGTGCTTCGCTGCTCTGACTGCTGTTAGCCTTAACAGGAGCGAGGAGCGAGAAGCAGCGCCGGGGTGGAGGACGGGCCTGACCTCCTTCCTACCCGCCCAGCTGTGTATCAGGCTTCCCAGTGGCTGCAGATTACTGGTGAGAATGGCAGAAGAGACCTATCTATCCTAGTGATTTCGCAATGTCTTGAGAGATTCTGAACTTCCTGCATATTTGCTTAGAATTCAGTAGATAAAATATCCATTGATGGAAGATGAATGAATATTTGAGAACTTTATCTACATACTATCTTTAATTTATAGACAATTTACTATTTAGGATATATGTTTTCTCAGGAGGGATTGTTTATGTTTAATCTTGTGGAATTTTGTAACGTTCATTCCTTTATATTTATAAATAATTATTTTTCCTTTATATTTATATTTCTTTATATATATATATAAAATATATATATATATATATAAGGATCTCATAAGATCCTTAATGATTTTATGAGCTAATCATTTATGTAATAGGGTAGCTTAGTTGGAGTTTAACAAAAGTCTTTGGGCCAAGCTGTTTTTTTTCTCCATTAAATGTGAGTATATGCAGTACTACTAGGATCTAAACACATGCTCTAGCACAGAATCTGGTCAAGGGTCCCACTGACCGCGAAGTAAGAGAACATACAGAGTAAAAAACATCTTCATGAGAAGATAGCGCTTTACTCAGAAGTTCTTTTTTTTAATTATGAAATCACTTCAAACAGTTTCAAAATGTAATGCAAACAATATGGTATGGCTCTTGATGTTGGCTTCTACAATTAGTGTGTTATTAATTAAACTCTCGAGTAATATAGTAACTTGACTGTTGGAACCTCTCTTTGCATTTAAAATACATGGAGACTGTGGCTCCAATTATAAATAGACTATAACTCTAAAGGCTTAAAACTGCAAATTAAATTATTCAAAGACAAATTGTTAAATTTATGTTATAGTCCTGAGGAATTACTTTAGTGCATTTCTATTTTGTTCCATATACTATAATGAAGCTATTATGTAACGGCTCACCTTTTCACCAGAAAATGCTTGTTGCAGTGGACATGTGCAATTCTTTATCTACATGTATGCATACACACAGACTTACAGCTAAGCGAGCAATTATCTAGATGTGTTAAAGCAGGGGCAAGCTGGTCTGAGAGAGAGCAAGCACTCTGTTATCTTGGGTTGTATTTACTTTCAGAAAAGCTGTGCCAAAGAACTGTGATTAGACACATAATATTGCAGATAAATGCCAGTGGTCTTGCTTTTGTTGAATAACACCTGAGTATTACAGCCCCGCTGGACTTTGGAGGAAACTCATGGTTTACAATCTGTTTATAACACTCAAAAATCAGATTGTTTTATAGCATGAACTAGCAGTTGGTGTGGGAGTTATAGGTCTATCATCCATCTTCTATACAATCAAATTATGAAGGTGCTATGTCATACTTATTCTTTACTCATGACCAGACTCAGCATCTATTATCATCAGCAGAAGGGTTCCCATAGACAGAAATCATTTTTGGTTTAAAAGTCTGTCATCATTAAGTATTTGGTCAGTGACCTGGAGTCTTTGAACTAAAAGAGGTCAAGGATTGGGGATGTCAAGTAACAAGTATGACTGGATTATAATTTTTGGCAGCCTTGTTTCTGAGTATATATTACTTTTATTCAGTTAGTTATACAGTTATAATGAATAGATCTACATTGAATATTTTAATTGAAAAATTTTATTAAAAATGTTTTAAGGCAACAGATTTTTTTTTTTCAAAAACTGCATGGATATGATTAAGTTCATGGAAAAAAATAGAAAATGTTTAAATAAATTATTTTTAGACTTCATGGCAGATGCTACTTAGTACTGATTGAAACATTCTGCTTGATCCCAAATTTTACAAGTTTGCATTTTGTTACAAAAACAATGAACAAACTAAAAGTAATATAATGTTTTAATCAATGCCATATTATAATCTGTCAACAGATTATGCACAGCTATTTTTGGCATGTGTTGATATAATAGAATACAAGGATATAAAATTAGCTTTGACAGAAATCTACATATTCTAAATTAAGAATGTTTCTAAAATGTTTTTTTTCCAGAAAAAAAAATACTACTTTCTTCTTAAGAAAAGGAATAAACTTTAAAATATTTTACCCTGGATCAGAAATGTATAATTTCCATGTTAACTTGGGACCTCATCTATCTCAACAGTTTCACAGCTGATTTATAAGTAACCCAAAAGAGATAGTAATGAATAACCTCATCTCAACTTATTCCTATGTTTTCCCAGAGAAATTAAAGAGCTAATTCAAAGCGTGGTTTAGAACTAAAGAAAGCTAACAACGCTATTTCAAAGCACCCACCTCCCCCATTTGAAGGGAGAGCATAAATAGCAGTAAATCTTTAGCAAGGTAAGCAAGGAACAAGCTCACTGACTTCAGTTCAAATGCTAAACCCACTGAGGGGGAGGATATTAGCATCTGGGGGTATTGTTTTTGTGCCTCCATCAACAACAAGCTATCTAGTTAACTGGCTTGCCAATGCGAAGCCGAACAGCCATCAGCCAGCTGTACACAGCTGTACGCATTCCTACCGATGAGCCATCTGCAGTTTCTGCCACACATCCAGCCTTGGTTCCAGAATTTTTGGTGCCCTGGGGAAACTGGGGGATTTCTGTGCCTCCAAGCACAACTTTACTTACTCAGGCACAAAATACTGTTCTGTCCCCAAAATATTGCTGCCCTACATGACTGCCTTTCCTGCACACATCAACTGCTTTTCTTCAGCACCCTAGGCAGAAATTTTTCTATTGAAAGTCTCAAACAGTTTAGGAGCATGCACGTTTTCCTTTTATATACTTTTGTTTGTAATGGAGATGCCTACCCGATACTGCTAGTATTTTGGAGAAGTGAGTTGTCAGAGATAAGAATTCCCGGTCAAAAGCCTTTGGCTCCTCAGTCACTTGGAAACAAGAGACCAAGAGTCCTATCCTTTCATGTGGCTCTTGTCATTCTGAGTAGACTGTTCAAAAGTGCCTTACCCCACAACATTTTTGCCAGATATACCAAGGTGCCCCTAAGAACATAACAGCTTTGTCAGCCAGAATGACAAACTTGCACCAACTATGAGACATGCTGATAACAGCAGCAACAAAATCCCAGTATCTAGATCATAAATGTATACCATGTCTTGAAAACTGGCCATGAACTTGTCAGTCAAGATAGGAGAATCTGCTCACCTGCCTTTTATCATAGGACAAAGGGTTCTGCATGGGACCATATAATCGTGGAAAATAAATCTGGAAAGCTTTTCAAATGATCATCCTCTCTTTCCTCATGTCTCAAGGCAGGATCCAGTGATGTCTGTGCCATGGGTTTTTGTCTAACTGTTTCTGAAGGACTTACAGAGATGTCCAGTCTGTTTGTTTGCTCGCAGCAGCAAACACTATGTGGTTGATTTCAAATATTAATGGTGAGACCTTCACAATCTTTTCTTCCCACCTCCATGTTTTTTTTTTTTTTTTCATGCAGTGATCATGTAGGACTTTTCTAGTAGCGAATTCAGGACATAGGACATATAGTTGATCTTACATTTCCTAGCATTGGAAAATGGATGTTTTTCATTTTATTTCAACTGTTACCTGGCATAATTTATTATTAATACTTACTGGTAATGGTGGAAAGAATTGAATATATTTTGTTATGTTTGAGGATGTTTATATTTCATTAATAATGCACATACTCTGCCTCAAATGGTGAGACAAGGGAAAGACACACAAAACATGTCTACTGATTAAAAATGTGCTTGAATATTTTATTCTCTTTTTAGAATAATCAAAATCAATTTGAGTAATCCTTGTATTACCTGCAAGGACTTCTATGATATCGTAGTTAATACACAGGTAGTACTATTGGTTTTATTTCTTCTTAAATACGCTATCATCGAGGCTACTTTTTCCCAATCATATTGTACACAGGAACAACTGCTAGAATATGCATTGTTCTTTGGTGCATACAAATTTAACAACTGGACATAAATGATATTGCTCTGCTCTTATACACAAGTCTTACTATGAAGAATAGCACGTGTTTTAATGTGTGTTCTCTCTATACACAGATGAACTTCCCAAATACCCATTCTCAGCACATACACGGACTAAGCATTTTTGAGTGCATAGCCTACAAATGATTTTCTGAAGTATTTTTAAAAATATTCATAATTATTAGGCCATAAATAGATGTATTACTAACATTCATTGGTCCCTGAATCAGCAACTCATCAGGGAAAAGAGTAAGCTTGGTAGAGAAACATGAAAGCTGATTCAAGGAAGTTACAGGGGAGAAAAAAACTTAATGAAGATCTAGTGCAGTCGAAGATGTTACAAGGATAAAAATCATTTAATTAAGGGATAATTTCTCTTACTTTGTAGTATTGGAGCAATAAATGACTGCAGAGATTGAGTAATCACCAAAGCTAAAATTGGGTCTTTAAACAATCTTCAAACTTGTTTAGCATGCTTTTTACAAAGCAGCAAAGATTATTCCAAATTCTCTGGTGATGTAAATAAACAAAACTCCATTGATATCACTGGGACTGCAACCTCTGTGTCAGCAGATATCTTAACCTGGTTTTCATTCCTCCTTTGTGAAGAAAATTGCCTCTATTTTGCTATGCCACGTTGATTATTCAAGAGACTGGCAGAGAGGGAACCAAAGAGGTGCACGTATCATATGTTGAGAGCAAACCCAACTCCACAGTGTCCACAGAAACTTCAGATGTCAGATGCCATAGGATTTTTAGCCTATTTGTGAATAGATGAGGTTCATATAGCTTACAATTATTCTTCTAAGTTAGAAATAGAGATCTGTTATTTCAGGAGGGAGAAGTACTCTTATATCCAATTAAAATCCACAATAGTCATGACAGTTTGAAAATCAGTTATATCTTTATTTGAGGGGGAAAAAAGAAAAAACCATCCTCAAGGGATCCAGAATTTGAAATGATGGCTTTTACCTTCCTGGGTCAACTGACTGTTATAGGCTAGTAACATTATGTAAAATAATGGTATTATACAGAAAAAAAAACTTCCATTCAGTGAAAAAAGCAGGTTTTTCTGCTTTCATTTCTTAATTGAGGTTGGCATATGCTAAAACATTAAATATGTCTCCAACCAGCTCTCTGAATCCAAAGTTGGCAGCTTCAGTCTGTCTCCAGTTACCACAATTCAGAGATGTGCGTGCTTTTTTTTCTTTCTTTCTTTTCTTAACTAAGCTAGATTTTTCTTTACTCATCAAGGAATTGAGACCACTGAATTATGCTGAGCTTACTCTTGGTGTCATCCTATCGACATTTTACCTAGCACATGTAGTTCTGCTGGATTTGGCCTATAGATGATTAGTGACTATTATATCTTATTTAATCGAAGAGTCATTTTTAAAACATCCGTACTATGCAGGGAGATATCCTTTGACTTAAATGGTAAGGGAAAAATTAATAAAAAAAAAAACACTGTTTAAACCAACACAAAGCTGTTGTTGTAAAGAGTTCATAAAGATGAAAGTTTGGAGATGAAAATTCTCTGTTTGTGAGCCAGAGAGTGGGAAGGCAAAGCTTGCATCCTCTCTCCTGCTTAGTGTATATTTACTTTAAAACTAACTTCAAGGTAGAAACTAGCCTCTGCTGGAAAGACTAAAGAAAATCTCTCTCTCTGCTGCTTTAAAGTTAAGTTTCCTCTAAGCAAGCACTGCTACAGGTGCCAAACGGTGTGTGTAACTGATGTTGAATAAGGTCTATGTGAGTCTGAGCTGCGATCAGCAAATTCATTTAAGCACTCAGGTTAATACTAAACTCAGCCATTAATTGAGGAAAATGCACTCCCAGAGACTCATTTCTTTGAACAAACTAGTTATGCAAGTAAATAGCATTTTGGCTATACACCTTTTACATGGAAACAGGAGTACATAAGGAGAGTTTAATTAAAAATCTAACTATTCCCTTGTCCTGTTCCTGCATGCATAGTAGGGTTAGATAAGTGATATATATATATATATATATATTTTATCATGCAAAATTGTTATACTTCTGTGCCAATAATCACTACCTTTTACATTAGTTGAACATTTTCTGATAATGCCACAAATCAGGATGTTCCCATGGAAATAATGGATGAAGTAAGATGAAGGACTGATGCAGTAATAAGGGTTGGGAACCATAATTATTGTCCCTAATTAAAACCACAACCAAGTCCCACTTATTTCATTTCTCTTTAAATAAAGTACATTCTTTAACTTTGCTTATAGTATTATTTTGGTCTGAAATATTGCCAGGTTTAATCAAAAGGCACTTCACTGGATAAGCAATTTGAAGTAAAAAAGTTATTGCTTCAAGTTACTTTTGAGTTACAGCTCATCAGAAATACATGATCAACATTGAACATTTTCTTGAGGTTCCTCACACTCACACTGACTTTTTGAGGCATGTTCAAAACTCTGAGAACTGCCATAGCACAAAAAGTGTGCCTAACTCTATGAACTTGCAATGTGCTTTGGATCCGGCTACCATGATATCCTTAGATTCCAATCAAAGAAACAAGCAAGAAAGATGGCATAGGGTCCTTTGGCTTATACTTGCAGAAAACTTAATGAGAACTGTGTGTGTTGGTTATGGGGGGAAAAAAGAGGCAGGTAGAAAATTTCCAAAAGACTTATAATTCCAAGAAACTGGATTTTTAATAAGAAAAATTAAGGGTGATTTTTTTGTTATTGTTTAATTGATTGTTCATGTTTATCCGGAAGCTGAAACACCTGCCATAATCTATGATTATTTTGCATAAGTTTTCTTGGATGTTGAGAAAGTGCCAGGTTGACACTTATCAATGTCGTTTTCCCCAAGTTAGATGGAGTGCGGGCCTAGCTTTTCAAGGACAGAGAATCTAAAGGGATAAAAGCATAAAGTCTTGAGACAGGAAACTGAGGCACTGCCAAACTTCAAGAAAAAGCCTGAGCAAAACCATTTCTTACTACGAAAGCCAAACTGCAGAAAGGAAGTTTCTGTGTCCTAACAGATTGATTTTCAGCAGGTAAAAATGGGTTTGCTATGTGCACCAAACAACAATTTAATTAAAAGGATACCCTACAGCATCTTAAAATACAGAAGCACACTTTATGAAGGGATACAACTGCCAAAACAAACAAATAAAAGCAACTACAAATTTGGCTGTGAATCAAAAAAGTGTTTTCTGCAAAAACGTGATATATTATTTTTTCAGGCAGTGTTATCAGCAACAGTATCAGCAACATAGAATCTTACAAGCGCAAAAGCTAGGCAAGGTGGTCTGTCTGTGCAAATATGATCAAATCTCTAAGTTGAAGCTAGTCCATACTAGAAACATTTAACTTCATTATCTTGTGTGAGCTCATTCTGTTAAACTATCTTACCACAGAAAGATAAAGAAAGATTAGGCACTTCTGGTAGTGCCTAATTTTGGACACAGACATGGACAATCATGAAAAAGGCAAGCAAAACTCTTTGGAAATAAGTAGTTTTATATATTATTATGATTACATTATTATTTTTGAATGGTGTTAACAAATCCGAGGGCAGTAAATTTCAGCAGATTGGAAATTTTGGTTCATATTATATAATTTACCTAGAAGCACAAACTCCTGCAGATAATTCCAGAAAGTCCTCTGTCCTCTAATAGTTTTGCAGAGAATTCTGCATTAGGCTGAAGATCTTAATTTGAAGTAAGGTGAATATTATCTAAGAGATCAGTGAAATACCAGTCCTCAGTCTGAACTTGGAAACTCCAAATACCCAGCTGACAGGCATTCTCCATAGGGAGGATGTATAGCTGTCACTTGCAGAGAATAGGAAACTTCACATAAAACTGGCACAAACTGGCAAAAGGCATGGGAATGGACTGAGCATGGGCACCATCTCACCATCTTCTTCTCTGATTACAAGAAGCCTGTCTTTAATGACATCTTCTCTAATACACAGTGAAATCAAAGTTGTCAGCTCAATATCATCTTTTAATCTTTCCCAAAGAAGTGTCTTCCTGGAGGTCCCTCCTTTTCCAAGAACGTGTATCACAGTCAGTAACGAAACATATTCTGTCAAGTATCAAAACCAGGTTTTAGTATGAAATTTCACACAGAGAAGGTTCGGCACTGAAGACATAAATCACACATCCTTTACCAAACAATAGGCTCGGAGCCTTGCCAAGAAGACCCACAACAAAATTAGTATCAAGAGTGTTGACCAGGGTAAGTATTCTGCTTTGTCTCAATGGAAACTGGCAGTGATGTGAGCTCTGGAGGCCACTGGTTCTAATCGAGCTTGTCTCAATAGTTTCCTCCTCCTTGTCAGCAGCTGGACAAGAGATTAATGCCTAAGCCCATCTGTACTAGTTCAATACGGGGAAGAGGAGTTTCCATGAAGCCATGAGATAGGCCTTTGGGAGTAGGCAGGATGCTACAACAGACAGCCTACTCAAAGCAAGACATAGAGACCTGAGGTCAGAAAATGAGTTGTTTTTGTGGCTACAGGCCTGAATGAAGTCATGTCTTAGCTGAGGATTCTGCGTGTAGCTTTGCTGCTTTTGCCATTTCTATCAAAAGTGAAGGGCACTGATGTATTTACTGTATACTAACAATACTTAAACACTTTGCCCTTTGTCCATGCTTGTATACACCCAGATCCTATAGAGTTTTCAACATATGCTTAGCTTGGCACACATAAAACTATTAATTCCGTCAAAGGTTTGACTGGCAATGCCTAGAGATAAAGCAGTATATATGTCCATAAGGAATCAGGACAAGATTTTTGTAGGACAATAACTGTCCTTCACTCTATGCCTATACAACGCCTAGCCCAGGGAGGCATATTATTGCTATAGAATAACAGTAATGATGTACTAGACCAGGAATTGCTCTGAGTTTGCCTTCCAGTAAGAAATTGACCCCATTTTAAGTTCCCAGCATTATCATACAGCAATGGAATGAGATTATTGTTTCCCTTAATTTGTTAAGTGGTGGTAGGGCCCAAGTGCCCCTACTCGAATTCATTGTGATAGGTGCTTCACAGCAAAGAGTCATTTTTGTTTTTTCTCCAAAGAATTAATCACCACTGTTGGTGGCACAGGCACTAACCACTACCATCAGCTGAAAAGTTTATTATGGATTGCTTCTTGAAATAAAACATAACTTTTATTGGAAGTTTAAAGATAAATAAAAACAGCTGGAGGGAAAATACTATTAAATTCTGTGATGAGCCCCATGATGTTTCACTTAAAGTAAAAATTCCTCTTGTTTCATTTTAAGGACTCTCGTCTGCTGTGTTAAAGTTAGCTCTTCTTTCATGTGGGACAAGTGAAGCTGAAAAGGGAATTTAGTTAAAACTGTGTATTGAAACTGCAGCTTACAGAAGCTTATGGTCAGTGCAGTTCCAAGAATCCTTCACTATTTCTGTAATAGATGGTCCTTCAACTTACGCTTCCTCTATTACTTTTATGTAGCTTTCTAATTAGGCTTCTTTTAAAACATTTTAATTGTTTGCTTTCTGTGGACAGACAGAACACCAAATGTTCAAAATCCTCTCATCTTTGAAAGTGACACTGCTCTGTTCTGAGGACTGGATTTAAATTATTAACAGAAGATACACAAATAAGGGTTGGCTGGGATCAGCCATGGGATAAGAGCACAGCAAACAGCTCGTGCCAGCATACCCTGTATTTTCTGTACCCCGCAGTAGGGCCACGTTTCTGTCTGCAAGAACAGCTGCCTGGAATCGAGGAACCACCCAACGAGTCTAGAAACAAACAAACTGAAATGAAGCTGTTCTGAAATGAAGCTGTTCTCCACACTCATCAGCAGGAACACACAGACAGGAGGGAGCCATAGAGGGTACAGGAAGCTCTCTATCTGTGCAAACTCTTGTGAAGTATCACCCAGGTAGGAAAGTATTTGCAGAATTTCATTTTCTTTAGGTCATTATAGTATGTTTTCCCTTGTAGAATCATGTATGGACTGTTATGAAATGTCATGTCATGTATGGACTGTTATGAAAGACTTGGTTTTCCTGTTCCCAGAGGATACCTTAAGGAGCAGACTTGCCTCCCATGCAAGCAGTGAGCCCAAGATAGCGGCTGCTGGTACAGCCAAGGCATATAAACAGGAGCGCACATGACCCTGCCTGTTGGATCATGCCACGCATGCTCAGGCAGGTTGCCTCCAGGCAGGACGTGGGTCAGCGCAGGGTGGGAAGCTGAGTGTACCGTGCTTACAGCTGACTGCATGTGTCCCTCCAGGAAGAATTCAACCATTTCAGCATAGTCCTTCGGCCCCATGCCATATTCCTCAGGAAGGGCAACAATATCTCACAGTCAAAGGTCATGTTTTCTCAGTAAAGGCCTGGTTTGGATAGCTAAAACTAGTATGGATTTTTCAGCTCTATTTGGATAAATGTGTGTTTGAAAACTGAGGAAGACTTTGTGTCACTGGTACATTTTCTACTTCATAGAGCACTAGTTACTTCTAGCAAAATGCAGTCAAGGCTCCCTCAGGCCTATCCTCAGACCAGTAAGCACCCTTAAATTCAGGATGCTAGTCCTGTTGCCTGGTGGACCCAAGAAGCTTGAATGTATGCTTAAGAGTCTCCTGTGACCATTGCAGTCTTTTCCAGTGCAGTCTTTTCGTCGGAGGAGTCATGGCAACTTATCCCAGCTCTTTGTTCTCACTTCTGGTGCAGGCTGCAGACAGGATTGATTCTACAAGCTTACCATGCTGGTAGAATTTAGAAATTTAAAAGTGGTAGATGACAAAAGGTTGAGCTGGCCTGCCATAAGGCCTCCCAACACAGCCTTTATGTAGTTCACTGAGTTTCTTCTACTTCCAGTAGCTGCCTTCTCCCTCATCACAAGGATGAGGAAGGATGACCAGCACAAGCAGCCTGAGCAGCATTAACAGGATTGCTTATGCAAAAATGAGTAGAAAGAGAAGAGAGCAGACTTTGCTGACTGAAAATTTCATCCTTGTTCTACTTTTAAATTTTATTTTGCAAGTAGTTCTTCTGAGTAACTTTATATTTCCATTTTTGGACATGCAGGGTTTGCTGAAAGAATTCTAAGGGCTTGTTTATCACTAATATGGCACCTATGTTTATGGTAAAATAATTTAAAAGATGTAATAGTTTGCTGCTGAATTCTTTTCCCACTTTATTACTCAAGTTTCACTTTTTTGGGAGGGGAATCTCAGCCACTGTTTTAGAGTTTTCATAGTTGTCATTAACTAAAACTGAAGAGAAGCAAAATTGAAATAGAAAAAAATAAACAAGCTAAATATATATCTATGTATTCAATTTAAAACTTATTTTACCCTCCCCAAGCAGGGTCTTGTATCTTTTCCCCTGAAGACGCCATGTGCACAATTGTGTATTTTTTTCAGAAAAAAAAATTCTTTTCTTACAAATTAAATACTTCTATTAATTTTCTTCTAAAGTGTCTGAAAAAAAAGAAGTTTTGAGTTTTGGGAATCTTCCCCAACATTTCCCCAAAGCATTAATTTTTACAAATACTTTATTGGATCTTATATCAAAGCCTCAACTGAATCTATATGATCGTTATGCATTTTTTATTTTTTATGCAATTCCTTGAAGCTCAGATTTTTTAAGGGGCTGCTATCTGTGAATAATAGCTGTAATTTAAATCTGTTCTGTTGGGATTAAATTTCAAAGACACTGAAATCATTTGGGAAATGCCAATACATTTGGTGGAGAAGTAGGGAGGGGGTTGCTGTCAAATTGGTAAGGAACTCGAGTGAAATTCCATCTTTATTGTAACCAGCACTGATTTTCCCTTTAGTTTCTAGATGCCAGAGCTGAATTTTAATCACTACCATTGTGTCTTATGTAGATTGAGATGAGGTCTCAGTTTAATTGTCTGATAAAAATGTCATAATGGAAAAGGGTATTTAAAAGATATATTTGCAACCAGATTTACACAGGGATGGGAGAATTTCAAGTTTTTGCTCCTCCTTATGCTTCTATGGCAGAGACGAATGATGACACTGCCCACAAAACTGCCAAGAGGTGGTTACGGAGAGAGCAGTATCAGGGCTCTGCTATGACAAAGTGGGCAGATATGGGCATGGTGAGGTGGAGGGAAGGATTATAAAACAACTCTGATGCGAATAAGATAGACTTTATGTATGGGGAAGCACAGGAGGAATGAGAATCTCTGAGGACAGAAATCCCATTGGCCTCAATAGACTTCAGTTAGAGTTTAGCCTGAATAAAGAGTTCAAGACTGGGCCTTGTTCTTTGAAGGAAGAGAGTGGTATAATGCATGTCCCCATTAGACACACCGTACACAAAGAGAGGAGTAAGAGTTATAACAGCAGCCTGCTCTCCTCCTCTCTCAGCTGTGTGATCAGAGAGGTCAGAGCCTCCCCGTTCACTGTGAACAATGCCTGGGAGCAGCAGTCAGGAATCTGTCACTCCGGAGCCACATGCTGCTCTTTGGAAGCAAAATTCTTCCAGCCTCTGGCATCAGAGCACTTGGGAAGGAATTGGGAGGAGGAGAGTGAGGAACAGGAGAGGGAAGGAAAAAAAAAAAAGAGGAAAAGGAAGGAAGGAAGGAAGGAAGGGAGGGAGGAAGGAAGGAAGGAAGGAAGGAAGGGAGGGAGGAAGGAAGGAAGGAAGGAAGGAAGGGAGGGAGGAAGGAAGGAAGGAAGGAAGGAAGGGAGGGAGGAAGGAAGGAAGGAAGGAAGGAAGGGAGGGAGGAAGGAAGGAAGGAAGGAAGGAAGGGAGGGAGGAAGGAAGGAAGGAAGGAAGGAAGGGAGGGAGGAAGGAAGGAAGGAAGGAAGGAAGGGAGGGAGGAAGGAAGGAAGGAAGGAAGGAAGGAAGTGTGCTCACCATTTTTGGTAGCAATTCATTATACCTCTCCTTTGGTATCATCCTCTGTAGAGACTGTGGGGTTCTTTAGAGTAAAGCTAATTACCCAGTGGACCTGATCACAAGTGACATTTTCATCCTCTGCCTGAAGTACACAGGTTTTCAATTCACTTGATAGCCATGACTGAAGCCACCAAAGAAACATGTTCAGAATACTTTTCTTAATAAATAAATAAATAAATCATTCAATGGCAAAAAGCGTTTTTGTAGTTGATTCTTCAGTCAGAGTACAGTAAATGCTGTTTCATCACTGTTTTCAGCTGTGCATCCATTAAGACACTGAGGCACTCTCAGAAGTTGGATAAAGAGAATGAAAATGGCAGATTTAAGGGAGCTTTAGGACTCTTAAATTCTCCTCTGAATTATTTGTCACATTGCAATAGGGAGATCCCAGTTTGGTGTTGGTTACAAAAGCCATGTTCTTCCCTTTAGTTTGAGGGGTCTATAGTCTTCTATAGACACCTCTATACAGACCTTCTTGCTAGTGGCAGTGAGCCACAGTCACAGTGCAGAGGGACTATTTATCATATTTGAATCCTAATTTGGTTTCCTGCATTCACATTATCCAAAGTTTGAGGGGTGGTCGGATGCTAACTGTTGGTGCCAGCTGATTTCAAAGAATTAAAAAAAAATGGCTAGACAGACATTTGGCAACAAAGGTCGTTGACTTTCGGCTGCCTTAAAAGAGTGATGCATCTGCTTTGTTTGACTGCCAATAGATAAGGTGGATATGAAGTTCCCCTTGTAAATAAGGAAGATAAAAGTGATTCTTGTCTCCTTGGATTGATCCTTTCTCCAATGTTTTTATCATGCTGAAGGCACAACCCTGTTTTGGAGTCAGTGTGGAACCTCCTTGCCCAGGGAAAAGCCCCAGGAAGAATTCCTGCACCTTCCTTCCTGGGCAAGTATGCAGGCTGCTCTGTTGTGTCCACCTTGTTCCAAAGAGTATCCTGTGACCCAAAAGATGGCAGGTGAAATGGCTTCTGAATCTCTGGAAATGCAGGGACTGGGTTTTGATCCTGTTCAGGAGCTACATTTTATTGTCATGTTCTTCCCTCAGGCCACCCTCTGCCTCATATCCCAGCAAAATGGCAGGACACACTCTGGTCCTAAATTGCAAGAAAGTGTCACTTGTACAAGTGTAAAGCACTGGAAAGAGGAAATATGATTCACGGTTACTGAAGACTGTCAGGAAAGGCAGCATTTCAAGGCACAAAGTTCCACCAAATAGGGATCTATATACAGCATATAAGGCCAAATTTGTCTAAAGATTGTCCTTAATTTGCCAATCCTTCTTGGCACGCTTGGTTCTACTAAGATGACTCTAACTCCCAGTTAAAAAATGATTTGCAATTGAAATATGATAAAGTAGCTTGTTAATGCCAAGGAGAGCGGTCTGCTAATGTTATTTATTTCAAGTCTGAAGTTTCTCACGAAAGAAAGAAAGAGAGAAAGAAGAAGGAAGGAGGAGAGGGAGGGCTTTTTTTTTTTATGTGTTTGCCTTCACGGCTTTGGAGTGCTCACTAATTCCATCTGTCCACAACAGAGCCATCGGAACGGCGAGAAAAAGCATTTCCATATGTGCAAATTAGCATCCAGCCTCTCTTAATCTGTGCAGTGCTCCTCTGAAGTAGATGGTGCGGATGGCTGCCAAAACCACTAATGGCATTCAAATAAAGGACTTTATTGGCTTTAACTGCCACTTTTTTTTTTTTTTTTTTTTTTTTTTTTTTAAGATAGAGAATGCGTTCCCCCTCTTATTTTATTTTTGTTCTGATATTGTCACTTTGTACTTTTACCATTAAAAAAAGGGTGCTCTCTGTAGCTCCTTAATGGGATCTGTTTTCTCCTTCAGATGCGTTTTTTTACTTCCTAGTGAAATCTCACCATTAGTTATTACACTATAATCAACATCTAAAGTGTATCATTTCTACTCTTAGCCAGCTTGCCTTCCCCAAGAAAGTTCTTCCTCTTCTCTCTGCTTTTCAACAGCAGAGACAGTGCTGAGATGAGAGACATCTTGCTTGGGATCCTGCCCGCACTGTGAGTTCATATGAAAAGGAATCTTTTTGTTTGTTTGTTTGCTTCTCAATTTGTTTTTCAAGGTCTGGCACATTCACAGCAGCAAGAGAGGACAAGCAGAGATGCCAATGGCATCCTACCCAGGGTCACTGTCCTGACGGATGGCTCTGCACCCAGCAAGGGCTACCATTTGGAGTATGTTTTGAATTTTCAACCACTTGATTATTTTAGCGGGGAAAAAAAAAAAGAGGGAAATGATTTAATTCCAAGAGAAAATGGCGTGCTTATAGCGAAAGTATCCCTTCCATCACACCAAATTGATCTCTTTGTTCACCCATCAGTATTTCTCCTACTTCTGGCGTAGGTTAGGTAACCACACCTAAGGCCTTTCGATCTCAGGATCTTGCTGAAAATACCATGATTGCTAATCTTGACTTGACTAGTGGTGCCAGCAATAAAACCACAGTCTCTAGTGTGTAGCAGACTCCATATGTTAGCCCCCTAGTCTGCTAAGTCACCACGCCAGCCTAAATTTGAAACATTTCTAAAGTGTTATACAATGTTGTAATAATGTTTTTACAAAACAAAGGCTGAGTTACTGGAAGCCATATTCATCCAATCAGCATCTTATTGAAAGAGGAATCTTGATGGTAGCAGTGGTGACACAGGCTATAAAAATATAATTTAAAATATTGCACCAGAATCTTTAAAAACGGGGAGCACTAACTTATTAGGGAGTAGAAGTCGGAAGAAGAACTGCTGTAGAAAAAGATCTTTACTGCATGTTATCTTACTTCCCTGAGGAAGAGTGCACCCAAAAAGAAAAAAAAAGAAAAAGCTCAAGCTGAGAACACAGTTGACTTAATTAAAAGGTTCCTAATTGCTGAAACGCTGCTTATAAAAACAAGAATGGACACTGCTAATTACATACTGAGCAGTGTCTGCCCAAACAGAAAATCTTCTACACAAGCAGAACTTTCTCAAAATGCTTGTATTGCTGCTTGTTGTTCTATGACCAAACTGAACCAGATTTTTTTTCTACATAGAAAACAAAACAAAACAAGACAGACTCCTTACCCCAAACTCGGGAGTAAATTAATGAAGATAAGCAGGGCGAATGGACCTACGTCTGCCATAAGACTCAAATCCCACAAATATTTAAGGAAAGATTTAAGTACCTGGACAGTATAGTTATAGCAAATGTTGGTTAAGTACTTACAGATGAAGATGAAGGAAGAAAAATCACACATTGTAAAAACTTATATTCATCACATTATGATTTAATGTATATATATACCTTTGGTGAACAAAAAGCTTAGAGTTAAAATGCCAACGAGACTAGCAAATCACTGGAGTTCCAATAAGCTCATTAGCGTCTGTAAATGATTCAAAAAATTTTTGCAAATGCAAGAATTAAAAAAAAAAGACCATGTTTATGATCCATTGTCTATTTCACTCTCCATTTTCTCAAGGAGCACCTAGCATTTTCACTCATCATAGCGCCCATTTACAGAGATCAGTTTTCCAAAGGCTTACTCAAATACTCCTAAAATGCATTTGTCAGTATTTGTTTTCTAGAAATTATTACTGACTTGCTCCAGAAATCTAACTATTTAAGTGAGCCAAGGGAGCCATTTTGCTGGGCACTGTGCAGAGGTTGACTGGAATGATATTCTTGCTTTAAAGGGTTACAGCCCTAGCTGACAAGAGAAAGAGCAAACATGCATTGTGTAAGCTATGCTCCAATAACCAGGACAAAGAAACAATTCCATGTGATTTCAGTAGTGATTTCACTACGGAGCGATCGAGCACACTATAATGACACTGAAGACAGTAAATGATAATAAAATGTAGGAAAAAAAAATTATCAACTTACGTTACTTGCTATGAATCACTCATTAATCTCTATTTGCATTTCTTGTGGCAAAGAGCCTTAACTACCTGATCTGCATGTGCAAATAATAATTATTATTAAATAATGATAGTACTTCAATTATTAAATAATGCAACAATATCAATCATTACTCCTATTAATAATAAATTGTAATAAGTCTTTTAGAACTAGGGTCCCAAGCTGCAACATTCAAACATGGAACTGAAATATCTGCTTGGACTTGGAGAGGGAGTTCAAACCATTTCAGGTGCAGGGACACAGTTTAAAATACATGTTCTTTTGTATTTCAATCAGCCTCCAGGTTTCTTCCGCTTCTCAAGTCCAAACTTAGTTGTGAAATGGAAGATGAAAATCACTATTCAGAAATTACAGAGACTTAAACTCTCTTTTACAATTAGTATAACAATGACTGGTATAGTGCTTTGATCCTCATTTTACATCTAAGGAGATGAAGACTGATAGGATTCACAACAAGGAAATCAGTAATGGGACAAGCAGTGATTTCCATACTTTCCTACAGTTCTTGCGTATTTGTTCACCTGACAATTCAAGCCAATATGAAATGTTATCTTCATACTACTTTCATGAAAGATTTGGTTTTCAGTGAAAAAGGTAGACATGTCATGACAGTAGAATATTAATTCACTTATACTTTATATACTTTCTTTCTGAAAGATCACAATATGATACATATATTTGGTGTGGTAAGATTATGACATTAGCATGTTGTTTGAGGTGCTTTTTCTTAAAGCAAGATCTAAGTAGGTTTTGAAAAAGTGCTTTAAAAACAATCACAAAAAGTACTTAAGCTACTTCAAAGTATTTTGAGAATTTAAACGAATCTTCTGTGAAATCAGTTTCTTTGTTTATGATTTGCATTTGATATTAAAGTAATTTTGTTGGTAATATTATAGGACAAGAATCACTAAAAAGACGGAGGACAGTAGTTAAGCAGTGGTGTATAATTCTTACTTTTACACAGTTAAATATTTTACAATGGTCCCTTTTCCACCTTACATTGACATCCTCTCTTCTGACATAACAGCCACAAAGCCTGATAGAGAGATTTTCCGCGGAGCACAAGTCAGATGAATGAAACAATTTCAAAACTTCACCTGTGCGTAGGTAGCCACACAAGAGGCTTTTCCACCTGACATAAAGTTAATTGTCATAACTTTGCCCCTTCTCCCAAATGAAGTTGACATAAATTTTGTTAAGACTGTATTTCTTCAGCATCCACACACCAACACGTTCTCGCTCACTCGCACACACACATGCATAGAGGAACAATGGCAGCAGGAAAACACAAAACTTGCAGCTCGTTTTAAATCCAAGTCTCGTTGACTCCAGTGGAGCTGGGCTAATTTACACCAGCTGAGAATCTGCTCTTGTATTTATTTTAGAAAAGATGCAATTTTGTCCTAACAAGCAGTTTGCAAGGCCCACTTGATTGATTTAGTTGACTCTGGCATTATTACAGTTTAATGCGTTCACATCACTATTGTTAAAGTTGTTTCAGCACTTCTATTATTACTGCCTAGTTTTTGGCATTTGGAAGTTTATAATAATAATAACAGTATTTTGCACTTTTATAGCATCTCTCTTCTGAGAAACTCAAAGAGCTTTACAAACAATAATTATTCCTTACAACACCTCAGCAGAGTAGGCTATATTGAGTAGGTTATATTATAACACCTCTTACTTATGGTTCAGGTTCAGCTCTCAGTCCACATCAGTGCACACACTATCTGTGCTACAGAGGCAGCCTGGATTCCTTCTGAAATAAAAACAAAAGCAGAAATGCTCTCTAAAAGAACAGTTACTACCCCAGATAAAAACTGCAGTCCTAATTCCCTGATCCCTGAACTAATTTTTTAAATGCTGGATTTACTCTGGCGCCTGCTCTCTGCTGTGCTACCTGCAGCAGCAAAGCCTTGGGGAAACTGTCTGAAACAGAGGATCAGACGGTCTCTGAAGAAAGTGTCTTGTGGCTCTTCAAGATCGTGTCTCCTTGTTTCTCCTGGGGTCTGTGTCGTAGGAAGCATCATGATCAGAACGCTGTTGAGCAATATGGAACAGGATGGTGGTTGTACTGCAGCCCAGGCAAGAGTTCAGGCTGCTTTGGTATACACTAGCGGACAGTTTAATCCCTTAGCTGGTGTTTTAAACTCCAGGAAGATATAGTCATACGAGCTCCACCTTGAGCCCCCATCACGTGTGGGAATCCCACTCACCACTGGAACTTCCCAAGTAGGGAAAAATTGGTTTGGGCTACATTTTTTTGCAATCCATTTTTGATAAATTTCTAAAATTTCATCAGACTAAAAAGAAAAAGTAATTTAAAAAATGTACATACAAAGGGTGTTTATCATTTCTTTTTCATTTAAAAAAAAACAGCAAATAGCAATCTAAATCCAAAATGCTAAAGCAAGGAGAAAACCCCTAATGTAACTATGCAGGAACTCACTTTTTAAGTTCTTCAGGAAAAAAAAAAAAAAACAGTTAAAAAATTTCAATTTCAGGCCAATTTGAAATTCTTAATTGAAAATAAATGAAACAAAATATGGAATTTTGCATTGAGATTTTTAAAGACAATTTAAATGTAATGAATGTTAATGGTATTTTTAGAAATTAAGAAGTTTAGATAATAATCATCTGACCTGTAGAACTTTAAGTTCTGTAGACTTTTCTACTCTAAAAAATGATATCAAAGAAGAATTTAAATGAAAGTATGTCCATATTTAATAATAATAATAACAACAATAATAATGTCTTATGACATTTTTGCAGCAATTTGACAGTAATTCAATTAACTCTTTCCACCACCCTCAGTGCCACTGGAAAGAAAACATCTTGGTCAGGCTGGTAAAACCACTGAAGCTTGAGCATAAGCCTTGATTTTGGTGCTGAAACCAGTGCATGTTCTGTCATTTTTTTCAAAAAGTCCTGGATCTACTTGTTTAGTACACAGAGCATGTTATTAGCTCCCATGAAGCTCCCAAGTTAGGCTCTCGAGTTGGTGGAAATTTTTCATTACCTTTCATGAAGATAGATTTTCCCTAGTTCCTATAGAGAAGCACAGAATTCTGAAGCTGCCTCACATCAACATATATATGAAAAATTAATAATTACTATAATCTAGTAATTGCAATTTGAAGACCAAACTGAAAAACTGAAATATCTCACCAATTTGAATTAGTTGTTTGAAAATTCCTGGCTTATGAACCTGCAAGTACTGTTGATTACCCATGATTATAATTGCTTGCCATTTACCCAAAATGATCCCCTCTGTATTTGACCTACAAAACCCTGAAATAAGTATTAAAAAGAGAATCTTTGAAGATTAATTATTTTTCAGACTTAAACTTAATAGATAAATGTGCTCCCAAAACTACAACAAAAAAATAGAATAAATCTTTTGCATTGATCTGTACCCTCCTAGTTCAAACTCTGATTTAAATGCTAACATTGTCATAGTCAGGAAAAAATAACATAATTGAAGACTAAAATTGTTTGTGTTTACACACTGAAAGATGGATGCATTAGATTCAATTCAGGAGAAACACAGAGCAATCTTAACTCTATCACTTCTGACTGGAGTGCAAAACTCAAATCAATTACTCATAAACATTTGTGATAAGATTAATTAATTTTTTTTCTTAAACAAAGAGGGTAAATTAAAAGAATCAGCTTATTCCTTCCTACTCTGTAGTGACAAGATTAAAAATTAAATTTATACATATTTCATTTCTACATAATAAAGCCTTTTTGCAAAAAGAAAAAAATACCACAGTTCATCTAATTAAATCAAAGAAAATTGCCCGCAGCGATGCTACAGTATTACAATTAGATGTCTGCCAAAACCAGCCGTTTGAATTCTTAAACACCACTCCAGTCTTAAATACAAAACATGGTTTTCATCATTTTGTGTGATATCACTGAAATGTCTTTTTTTTTTTTCATCACTGTTACGTCAGCTTGGAATGCCTTGCCAGCTCATTACATATTTTGTTCTGCCTTACAGAAATGCTGGGTAAAGTAAATACAGGATATTTGTGCTTTGTTCACTGCAAGTCTACACATGATTCATGGAATATAATGTTATGGAATTCAAATAACATAACTGAAGAAATATATTCCCTGCATTAAAAAATCAAGTGTCATGTAATTTATGAAATGCTTAAATAATCTTTGAAAGTAGTTATATAAAGAAAAAAAATAAAAGGCACAACAACCACAAGTAGTTGAAGTCAATTATTTATCCGCATTTGCTATTGCAACACAGACTGAATAGTAAATCTAATTTAGTAGATATGTTACTACATCCAGATCATAAAAGGCCTGTGTTAAAATGCTCATCTCACCCCTGGAATTTCTCCATGACCCTATGCAAGTCCCAGTTTTCCCCACATCTTTAAAATGGGAGAATAATACTTCCTACCTGACTGAGGTGTTGTCAGGCTAAAATCCATGGAAGAGTATCAGGCACTCAGATACTAAATGTAATAAGGAATAGATAAAGAGATAGGCAGAAAAAGAGTGAAGACTGGATAAATAAGTTGCTATGCTACAGTAAAGGCAATTCATTTAAGCATCCTTTAGTGTTAGCAGAGCTGAGTTACAAGTTACACTGACTGACAGATGCAAAAATGTACTCAAAAAGCACTATGCTGGATTTCAGCAAAACCATTAACCTTTAATTTCAAGAACACTCATGTTTGAAAAGCTTTGTGGAATACAAATGATGGAATAATGATTTGGAATAATGATAATGTATGAGTGATGACCAAGGCTATGGCTGCTAGGACCTTCCTGTGTGACCATGATATTTACACATGACTACAAAAACTAGAAAGAATATTCACCTTGTCATCTTCCCTCTTTTCCTCTACTGTCTTTCAAGTCTTTATACTCCTAAGAGCAAGTATTTCTGTAATCTTCTCTGAACTTTCTTAGATCACATATAGGTATATTCCCCTTGAGGCTGTCAGTGATTCAACTGCACCTGAGCCAGGGTAAAATCATGTTCAGCCCTCCAGGGAAAATTCCAACTGACCATCTGATGATACCACTTCAGCTGACCTGCAATATAGGAAAATATTCATGCAACAGTTTCACGCTTGCCTGAACAAAAATCAGTGCCATGTACAGGCTCAGGATCATGAGGGTTTTGCAGTCCACTTGGTACAAACACATATGTTTCTGAAATTTTTCTCTAGATCTGAGACAGATGTTCGGTATTCTCTGCACTTATCTTCCACCATCCTCCATATGATCAAAGTTGTTTAAGAAGAAGAAATCTGTGAAAAAACTCATATACAAAAACACTGAAGGAAACTTTTTTTTTTTTTCTGGACTAGATGCCATAGGCAGGTGCCCACTACTTCAGTCAAATGAACAACTCTTTTTAAAGGACTCTGTCAGATACAATTCTCTTGCTTCATTTTGTCCCCTGCTGCTACTGTCTCACATGGGATTGCATGCACAAAGAACGCCTGGGGGATCTATACTCAGGTTTCAAAAGCAAACAGAACACAAATGCTCTTTACGGGATACATACCAAACTACTGCAGCACAAAATATGTATAGGAGCTGCTTCTAATGATCCAAAGCTCTAGCTTTGGATCAAGGGAGACTGTAAATGGCAAAGAAATTTCCTTCATTTTAAAGTAAACAATAAAGTGTTATTTCACTGCAAAATGAAACTTTTGTTTGCACTTTTCCCAGTATTACCCTTTTGACTTTACTGAGAAAATCACTCAAGCACTGTAAACTTGATGAACAAAAGATGTCAAAAAAAAAATCTGCATATTCATTTTTCACAAGTTTCTAGTGTGCAGGAAGAGAGAAAAGAGAGGAAGCAAAAGAGGTTGGACAATACAGAAGTCATGTCAACATTTTGATTCTACATTCTATATCATCGCTAATGAGGCTAAGAGAAATTCCTGCTCCTTAATCCTTGTTTTTAAGTCGAGTATCTTTTAATAGTATGTGTAAATGAAATCTCTAGTCATGCAGGTGACCAGGCAGGTGACCAGACACAGAGCCTTGGGCTAGACAATTGCAGCATTAAGGTTTAGTTTTTTAACTTCTTTTGTGGGGATGTATTTTATTTCATGCTTTGTGTTCATGCATAGTGCAACACATAAGTTTCTGGACTGGACAGGGTGTTACAACTAATTAGAATTAGAATAGTCAAGGTCCAGTCCTGAACTTTACTCAGGGACAGGATATCAATTGCACAAAATGTTGGTAGCACAAGGAAGAGTGGGAATCTGTCAACAGAAAAGTACATAAAGTAGGTCATAATTGTACAATCCCATATGATCTAGAAAAGCTAGAACATTTTGAAGCATTTATACATGCACCAAACAGAAGTATTTATGGACAAAGAAAATACTGTGCCCCTATAAATATTCCTATTTTGTATATGATGTTTCGAGAAATTTGTCAGTGTGGAATTTGAAGCGTTTGAAGTGTTCAGGAGTGTTTTGCTTCTAAAATCTGTGATTTGAAATCCGTGTTATCCTCATGGACATTTATGCACAGATTCCCTACAAATCCCACTTGTCTTGATAGTAACTGGCAGTGAGGCCTGTCCAGGATGGCACATGACATCACTATTTGAGTGGGTGCTGTGGATGGAATAAGCTTACATCTCACATCTACATTTCCAGTAGTGATCAACTGGATACTTTCAGAAGTCTAGTTTTTCTTGGCATTACCAGTAAAGTTTGTCACTAATTCATCAATTAAAATCATTCAGCCTCTATTCACTAGATACCTAGTGTAAAGGAAATGACATGGAGCAGCTATGGTTCAATCCTGGTGGCTCTGCTCCTATACTGTGACCACCTATAATGAATAAGCTCCAAGGTGGGGCAAGCACCAGCTTCTATGGGGCAAGCAACCCTATGGCATAACTGGAAGGCAGCAGCCCTCTGGGGCACAAGCCTCTGGGGTGACTCTGATGTTTCCGCCCCTATGGGGCAATGCCCCAATGGGTGACCACCATGATGGGGCAACCTCAACGCACCAGCCCCAAGGGGAGTGTCCCTATGGGGTGACCCTCTGTATAGGGTGATCCCAGTATCCCCAGACCCACAAGGGAATGCCATTATGGCCACTGTCCCTATGGGATGACCCCTGGATATCCCTAAGGCATGACCCCAATGCACACCCCAATGTGACGCCCCGCACGTACCCACCTCAGACGGGCAACCTCGATGCTTTGGGCTCTGGAGAAAGTCAGCTCTGCAGAGCTTGTGGTGGGAGCTGCTGTACTTGCCAAGCACTGCATGCTTCATGCTAACGCTGAAGGAAGGTAATTCACGACATGTAGTGGCACCGATGGAGCACTGTGGGGACCAGCAATGGCAGCAGAGCCACGCTGAAATCGGGTTTCTGCAGAATCCCAAGGAGAGAAGGATGCCAGGTCCACCTTCCCCTTGCATTCAGCATCTCCCTGGTTTCAGCTGATCAACAGGCCACCCTGCAAAGGCTTGCATTTTTTATTGTAAATAGTTCACTGTTTGTTTGGGCTATTTCCTTGCTAACTGAAAGGCCAAGTTTCAAACTTGCTGTTACTGTGACCTATGGATGCTAATATGGCTACTTTCTGCAAGGAAGGGAACTAGACTTTGTGATACTGTGGGGAAACCCTTTTCTGCTCTAGGAAGAAAAACCTTATACCTCAATCTCATTTCCTCAAAACCTTCAATAGTTGACATGTTAGACTCTAATAAAAAATGCACAAGGTGCTTTCCTTAGGGAATCCACCCAGTTAATTTACTTACAGTGTATCCTTCAAACCAGGCTTTGCCTAAAAGACAATAAGACTGCTAGAATCCCAAAGGAGAAATGTTTGAAACTTGGGTTTCCTCTGATTCCTCTCTGAGAGTAAATTCCTCTTTTACAGTATTTATAGATTTCTGTAAGGTCTCATTTCTTCATTCCTATGGCAGCAAACCTGTGCAGTGTGAGGTTTCACCAGTATACCAATATCCTATTGGGTCAGCTGGACAAGTTCAATTTTGAAGAAAGATCCTTGTTGTATTTGCTCTGCTATTCCGTCAAGTTCTTTCCTTCAGCAACACTTATGACGGAGAATTTTAGAAGAGAATAAGCAAAAAGTGGCACAATATACCATCAACAGTTGTTTACCTTGCACCCATTTTGTCAGCGTTGGAAAATTCAGTACTAATAAACTGAGGGTAAAGAGCATTAAATTCTATTTAAAAAATACTTTAAAAATCTCCATAACATTCTGACAGTGAACAGTATACACTTCCTCACCCATTTTTTTTAAGGGGAGCCAAAATACAGTATTATTATCCACATCTTCATTAGCATTTATTTATAAAATATGCACACAAGTTTTTTGAATAAATTGAAGGGTTTGCTATAAAGTGGTGCTTGTGAGAAAGTTTCCTAGACTGCAGAATTTGCATTGTATCTATTTGCCAAACTTGCAGCAATTACTGAAATTCAGTAGGTTTTTGCGAACTTGCAGTATTTCTGAAAAAAGGAAAATGTCTGTGTTTTAGTTATTGGTAATAACTGTGATTATGTCTCGTCAGGACCTCTTATATTAGACTACACAGCGTCACTGAATTCTGCTATTAGCTGGTCTATGGACAAGTCTGATTCAAAGAAGGAGGCACTGAAGTCAAGGGAAGGACTCTGATGGCAGGACTTTCAACACAGATAAACATTTCAATTCTTTCTTGAGCTGTACAGCTTAGAAGGCCCTAATACATAGTTTAAAAAGTTTTTCTAAATGAAATGATGACACATTTCATTTCCAGTAGTTAGAAGTAAGCTGCATTTGTCTTACTGTCTGGATTAGTCTTAAAAGTATCCCTTTTCATGTTGGAGTGACCTATCTTAATGTAAGAGCACTTTAGAGAGGGAGATAATCTTTTCTGATTAATCCTTGTTTTTCCCCAAGTCCCCAGTCCAACTGACAAAAATCTTTTATACCTGTTTGTTTGAAGAGATGAGCATTTCCTTACTATCCCCAGCTTTTCTTAAATAACTGGGGGAAGCAACTATCCACTGCACTAACACTGTTAGAGTCACTAACAGTGATAACAGAGTTATCACTGGAAAGCCTCCCCTTATCCTTTTGATAGAAAATTGTTTAAGAGCAGTCCAGACATAAATGAGACACTGCAAGTTACAAAAGCAGAGCATTTGGGAGTAAGTATAACACTTGGAGAGGCTGAACAATAACAAAAGTAAAAGTGAACCATGTTGTTATGTAATAAAGCATAGCACTTTTCATAAGGATTATTATTTACACATTAAAAATAGAGAAGACCACAGAGACCACTAAAGCTGGGATTAGAATGTGCAAAGCTCTGAATCCCAGATCTCGCCTTCAACCACTAAACCACATCTTCGATAGTTAGACCCTTTTTTGAGTCATGGAGCTGCTTCTTATTCAACTTTCTGCAAGTACTTAAGCACCCTGCTGAATCCAGGCCTACCTCCTGTAGACCAAAGCCCACAGCCCTACCCAGTCATGTAACTGAATTCTGTCTACAGCGAAATCCTTTTTCTGCATTGGAAAAACAAAGTCATAGAAGACCTTCAGAGTTCACGTGCTGGATTTAGAGTACTGCTCTGCTTTTATGCCACAATTACTTGACTACAGTCAGAAGAAATAGATTGGTGAAAAGTTGGACTAATGTAACACAGAATCATGACAAAAATTCCCAGTAAAATTCTATGTAGTCTTGAAGAAAATATCATGCTTTCTTACTGTAATCAGCTGCATTTGGTATTACTGCTATTGCCCTGTTGCTAACTGAGGTCTGTGTTGGTAGATTTAAAAGAAACAGAAAATATCCGTGAAAACCTGGTTAAGCATTTACTTTTGATTTGATTGTATTCAGTTTGCAAGAAATAATGTATTAACTTCATTAAATAATTATCCAGAAGTTGGAAACTGGTCCGGAGACTCTGACATATGAGTTTCAAGTCATGTTTAGTTGGCTGTAATTCTTCATCCAGAGGATATATCCACTATGCAGGCTAGATGAACGGGTTATTTAATGTTAGATAACCAGTGAATATCTATCACTGGCTTTAAAAAAGGAAAGAAAGAGATTAGACTTGGTATAGTCTCTGTCTTCCACATCTCTATTTACTCAAGAGCAATCTGAAGTTCTCTTTGTGTCTGCTCAGATGAATGGCCAGCTGGCTCCTATGCATAATGCATGCATTGTGGCAGGAGCAGGGGTATTTGGTAACCACATGTGTGATGACTTGTGTGTGAGCAGGTCACCTGCATGTTCATGCTGCATTAGTTTGTGATCCCTCTGTATCTCTTGACTACCACCCACAATACACACAGGAAGGCCAAGAGTGGTTGAAAGGAAAGTTCTGACCTTTTTCATCTGCAAGCTGGTGTGACCGTTAATGGTTTTGGACCCTGTGCTGTTCCAAGGATTCTTAGACTGGGCAAGACACTGAGTTCTTTTAATGTGAAAGGCTTCAGAGTAGTGATGTGCCATACTAATGCAAAATTCATTTAACCCATTATCCCACCATTTGGAGCCAAACAGTAGATGCCAGTTGCATCTTGTGTCACCGATATAATTGTAATGTTGACTCTAAGACAATGCATTGCAGAAGATGTATCTATATTAAGATCTTCCAGTTAACTGCCCCCCTTATTTAGACCTTATGGTCTCGTTCTGCCAGATAACTGTTAACCATTAAGCTATTTCAGTTTGAAAGCACTTGGAAACTATATGCAGCTGAAATTCACTGGCAAGCTCAAAATACATGCTTCTTGTGGAAAAGACCATACTTACTTACACTGTTGCCATGTCCACGGAAGGGATCAAAAACTCTGGATAGGATCAGTGTAGGTGAGGAGAGCCATCAGAGTAGTGTACTGTTGGTTTTCCTAGATTCAAGGAATTCTGTCCTCGTTTATGGGATCTCTGGCTCAAGGCTGGAAAGGCATATAACCAAGTCGGGGGTGGGCAGATCTAAGAGTAGCAACACACTTTCTCCAATGTGTGGAAATTCAGCCCTGGCCTGTCTGCACACCAGGATTTACAAGAGACAAAATTAGGAGATTCCTGGGCCTTCTTGCAGGCTGCTATTTGTCTGGAGCAAATGGAGTCAGTGATAAAATAAATAAAAGTCTGAGTAGGCAGAGCAGCGGCTCAGTTCCCCTCTAATTCTGAGCTCGAGGAAGAGCTTCCAGGAGCGTGTCTGAAGTCATGCGCACCCTTGGGGCCAAACTCGCTCTTTCCCACCTGTGTCTATTTAGATATCAAAGAAGAAAACCAAACACAGGAAGAAAAATGGGTATGAGAGTTTGTGACCTGCCTCACTCAGGAAAAAAGAGGGAGCAGCTGAACACCTGCACGACTATAAACATGGCTTCATATCCCCTTCCAAACACACAATACACAGCATTGAGTCTCCTTCAGCTCTACCCCTACCACACAGATACTTGCACACGCAGTCCCTGAGTGGTTTTGAAATTTTGGGTGGTAGAAACGTTTGTCACACCCACAAGCGATAGCTGAGAAGGGGGAATGGGAGAGAAGCCATCCATTTTGGCTTCATGCTAAATTATCAGCATCTTGGCTTCATGCCAGCTCAGCCAGCTTATAATAATAACTGGCTCCGAGCCAGGGCTTTTTAGAATGAAGGAAAGAGAGCACACTGCTTTCTCTTTCTTCAAAAATATTTGTTAATAATCTCTATGTTATTCATAATCTACACAGCTTAATTAAATTTAAAAAGATATCTATTTTAACTTCTGTGCTTACTGAAAACTGGAGGTGAACTCAATTTTTTGGACATCCAGAATTGATGTACATTTCAAAGATGAGATATTCCAGTGACTGTTGTGTAGCTGGCTTTCTGGTTAAGGCCCCAACTACCCTGAGAACTGACAAACACAGTTTGATTGTGGATGGCATGAAAGCAAGAACCAGGATGAAAATCCACTCTTCTATCACCCTGAACCTGATCATGTCCTGAACCTTGACCTTTCATCCCCAAAGATATGCCATAGTGTCTCTACACAATGTGACAGACTTTAAGAGGACTAACTTATCTGAAAGAGAATTACGATCATGTCCTATTTTTAGAATGAATCCAGTCAAACTGCATTCCTAATGGCAAGAATTGAAGGAGAAGCAAAATTCCTCCAGCTGAAGCAAACATTTAAGAACAGTCAAGTCTGTATTACTTTAATTCTACTTCCTCAAGTCTATCTGCCTGTCTTTTAATTATTAAGTCCCCTAGAGATGACCTGCTGTGATTGTGTAAAAAGTTCCTCATGCTTCTGAGGTACAACCACAAATAATAACAGTAGGCGTAAGCAAATCAGAAATGATATTTCATGCCTTCAAACATAAGATACTGCAAAAAGGAAAGGAAAATATATTAAAGAGTTTCCCATTAAGTTGCAGGAGGAACTCCCAATATTAATTATAGATGAGCTTACTGTATATCTTTATTAATGTCTTACAACTTACTTTCTAGTCAGATTAGCTAGTGCCTAAAAATTTTCCATGTTCAACAGTCCCTCTCTTCGGTTTGTACAGTTATCCATTGTTAATATTTTTATTAGACATTAGATTTATTACTGGCCTGTACTGACTACACTGAACCTACTGGGAAACATGTTGGGCAAAACATCAAAAAAAAAAGGGAGTGAGTTTTGGTTCATGTTGGAGTTGTACCAAATTCCTTGATGTTATACTTTATTTGCATTGACCTTCCTTATGCTTTCTCCTAGCCATAAACAGCCTGGCCAATCTGCAAAATGAGGTTGCAAACCCTTCAAGAACAAGTTTCCTCTTCAAATTTCAGGCACCTCTTGTTTTCTTCCTTCTTCTTTCACAGTATTTTTAGTCCTTCTACTTTGGGGGCTGTCACTAAGAGGATGATGATATCACAGGAGACATTCAGCACTTCACAAGATTAGGTCTCTGGTCCTTGCCAAAAATTGGAAGGAGTTGAGGACTGAAAAAAAGAAAGCTTCCTTCTTTGAAATTGGCCAAAGAGATAACAAGCTAAATCTCATCTGCAGCTACCATAACAACCATTTTTATTGCCATTTCACTGTCCTTATTTATCATTTTAATTTTTGGAACCTATCAAAAACCATGAGTGTCAAAACCACAGAGATGGAGACTTTTTTTTTTTAAATATTTCCACAATGCCTAGTTCCTGAGCATCCCTTACAAATCAATACACTGGAATAATAACTACTAGCAACAATAATAGATCAGCAACCTGAATAGTTTTCATTTTCAGAAATGTTCATGTCCCATCAGTGTTTACATTTCTATGAGGTTCTTATTTTAACTAGGGAAAATTAACCCATTTCTAGAGGATACATTGTATAAACAAAAGACAGTTTGCATTCTTCAAGTTTAAGGTTGAAGCAGCATGCTGATAGCCTTTAAGATATACCCTTCTACAAATTTCATTCTGAGTAGTTTCTCTAGAAACCTCTTTATTTTCATCTTTCATGTTAAAACTTCAGCAGAAAGAAAGGTCTTGATCCACAGAAATAATGTAGACAAAGAGGTTGCGCTCCCAGGTGAAGCTGGATGCCTAAGTCTAGCGGAAAGCCTCTCTTTTTTGTAGACTGTTATATAGTTTGTGCCTACCCCAGGTGTTATGGGGAGTAAGAGCACTTTATTATGTGGACTGCTGTTTTATAATCTGGATTATGAATGGCCGCAGAGAGCAGGTGCTGAGTATCCGCACTAAAGAAACACTATGAGTGGACAGGTTGAGCCCAGGTGCAAGGTGGCAAAGGCTGGTAAAGGGCACATGCAGAAAAGCCTCTGAAAGCAGGCATGCTCCTTGGGGTCCGTGGGGTGCAGTGCTGGCACCCTGTCCCCACGGCATGGATCCTGCTGAGGCACAGGTCCGGAGGACCCGTTCTGCGTGGTGAGCGAGTGAGAGCACGGGGCTTTCGGTGCAGAAACTGCGATTCCAGTGGTGGCTTGTGCTCATTATATAGTGTGAGATCACAAATAGAAGTTTTCACACTTGCCCATCTGCCACCAACTGACTCTAAAGAGCTGGTGAATCATACACTTAAAAGAGGGCGAGTTTTTCCCTGCTGCCATTGGAATGTGTTTTGAAATTAAATATGCACAGTACAAAAGCTGAATAACAAGGTTGTGCTGATCACACCAGACACTGTGTATAATGCTACAGACATGAGGGTCAGGGGTCTAGGCCAAGACCATGGCCCTTAGACACTGCATCAATGAAAGCTGATTCCTCTTTCCCCTTGGTGTCCCTTTCCATGTCTGAAGAGACTATTGAAAGATTTCTTTGAGAGGAGCCAGGGAAAGAAGAAGGGGAGGGGGAGAGGGTTAAATAACATAAATATGGTGAAAAATATTATTTTTGTGTATGCATATGGTACTTTTTTCCCCTCTATCTATATGCATACATTTTGCATTTGCTATTTGTAATTATGGCTTTGACTTTACCATGTATTCATCAGTGACACTGTGATCCTTTTGTTCTGCTGCATATTAAAATGGTTCAGAAGATAGATTCAAAAGGTCTCAGGTTCCCAAGAAGGAACATAATAGGGGTAATGCATGGCAAGAACAGTTTCTGCTTTCTGCAAAACAGAAATAAATAAGGGAGCTATAGCATTACACTTTGTGTACAGTACTGTACTCTTTGTCAAAGTGTTAGACAGATTCTTATCCATTGCAAATACTAGTTCTTAACCTGATTTAGTTCTTGAAATCATTTTTAAGGCTCCCTGCGCTTACAACGGAAACCAGGCAGGATTTATAGAAGTATTACAAGCACATTCTTTCTGTCAAGAGCAATGTTAATATGATCATTTTTGTCATTCAAATAGAAAAAAAGAAAAGGACCAAGGAATGTTTTTTTGTTTTTCATTACGACTTTAAAAGTAATTTTCTTTGGGTGTGACTAATCTATATGAAGTGTAACTGTATCCATTACCCATTGTAGGTTTGTGCAACATATGACAGCTGTTTGACCCTGTCACTAAAGTCTCTCTTGCCGTGGACAAGAGACAAGTCTATGCTGTTATGAAGATAAAACATTCTTTATTAGACTGTTGGACAGAACTGGACTCCTTGGTTTCTGTAGGTGCCAGAGAGACTATATATCCTATATATCTGCATGTTTTCACAAAAGATCTTCCCAGCCCCTGACCTGTACAGGCTGGTTGCAGATCAAGCGGAGAACTCTGCAGGTGTCAGATCTTGACTGTCCTAGTGCATCAGGCTTAGCCTCGATGCACTATCTGATTTTCTGGAAATACGACTCCAACATTCAAGTTTAAAGCTGAATTCACCCACAAGTGAGGAGGTTGTGTAAGACCCTGCACAACTATGTCACATGGCAACGCCAGTGATCTATCTCTGTGACTCATCAGGTCCCTTCATACCTATCACAGTCTACTGGTGGGAAAGTAGTCAGGTGCTCTCCTGAAATCTGCCTTTTACTCTTTATGGCTACAGTCTTTTCACACGAGCACATTGCTGAGCAATGCAGTGCTGACTGAGGATACCTCAGCTCACCTTCAGACTAGAAAGTCCAGAACTGGAGGCAATACAGCTAAACTAGTGGGACATTGAGCCCAGGTTAATTCACTTCTCTTTATGTCCAATCCACTGATGTGTCGTAGCTGCAGGACCTTGTGCACAACTGGGTTTATAATGTACCAGCTAATTCGGCATTAGCTGGACCATCTTTAAGTGACTCTGAACTGCCTTGTAGGAACATGACTTTAGGTTTGCTAGTCCCTAGTTTCTTGCTTGTAAAATAGATGTGAAAACTTTGTTCTAATTTTCTTTACTAAGACAGTGACAGAAATTGATGAAAGGTGCCATATTATTACTTCAGGAAATAAATTCTGTTATTTGTTCTTCCCTACCAGGCAAGAACTAGTGATTCTTCCCACCTCTTCATCTTCCAAATCCTGGAAAGCTGTAAGTAATGAAATTAAGCATGAGTCATAAAAAGTGCCAAAAGAGGACAAATAAAAGGTGGCTTGTTAGCAAATGTAGATCTACTGCTCTTAAACACTGCAGACCTCTGTAGTACATGCCTCACTTTAATAGCATTAGCATCCTCACTGTCTTCAGTAACAGCCCTTTAATTTACAGATTTCCTCAGGGACTTCATTGGTCAGGACTGGAGATATGGTGGGAGTCGGCAGCCAGTCAGCCACTTATTTACCCAGGTGAGCAATCATGTTTAGCACAATGAAAAGCAAGGTCAAGAGACGATTGCTTAATTCCTCTTCTTTATATCTCTTTGGGTTATAGCTGCTTTGAAAGTCTATGCTAAATTAATTTCGCTGGCTACATACCATCAACATTAATGGTCAAATAATTAGTGTTGTCTCAATTGCTAATAACTTGTTATTCACTCTCAGTGTGAGTTTTTGTTTTTCTTTGTTTTTCTTTTCCCTCCCCAAGGAAATGTGGACACATTCCTGAAATGAGAATTAATAAGTAATCTTTTAAAAGTTATCTTTTCAAGAAGTCTCAATCATGCGTTTTTTTTCTGCTGATAAAACAGCTAACGGAGTAAAAATACTTACTCAATGTTCAGATATGTGAAGGATAAAAGTCAGCTAACCAACCAGCCTTCCTAATTTCCCTCCTCTCTTCCTCACACATTTGGCTTCTTTTATCTCTCTCTCCATCAGTCTCTCTCATAACCTTCCCTAAAACTCTTGAGCAGGAAAGACAAATTGCTGTTAACCCTTCAGCATTAAGGAAAAAAATGATAACTTTGATATACTTGCATGTTTTACATTCATTCAAACTACATATAGCCTGGAGAATGTTTAATTAGGTGACTGTGCTTTTTTCTAGACAAGCTCCTTCCTTTTGTCTGTTATAAATGAGCAAGGCTTTTCATATATCTATATTCTTCAAGGATGTTTGTGGGAGATGGAGCTAGATATGGTACTTTTGTGGGGATATTGCTCAAATCCCTGCCAGCCCTGATGTTCTGCCTCTCACAGAAGGCAGGAGGAAGCTGACCAGATTATATACAATTCAAAAAAAAAAAAAAACTGATAGGAAGGATATATTCAGTAAGATTTATAATTTTGCAGATAAAAATGCGTAATGCTTAAAAGCATGGTCAAAATAAGTGCATATCTGTCTGAAAAATAAGTCGCCTACCCCTTGGAGGGCTGCCAGCATGCAAATGCTCATTCTCTTTCCTCTCTAAAAAAACAAAGTCTCTGATGCTCTGTCTTCTGGTTGTTTGTAGCTTTGTGGTTCAGCTATATCACTGTGAGTCAGACAACTCTTACCTATGGTTACAACTTCCTTCAATGATTAGCTATCATCAGCTATCATCAGCTTTTTTAATTTATTTTTTGAGTTTTGGTATGACTTTTTGTGAAGAAATTCTCATTTGAAGAGTTTTAAACACTGATACACTGATAACTTAATTTGAGGGGATATATATGATCAGGTGGTGAACAATTTCTCCCAGATGTCACACTGCTGAATGAGTTTCTAAAACAGTTAAGTAAGGTCTCAGTTCCCTTTTAAAACAAGGTCCTTAAAAGAGTGCTCCTGTCAAATGAAGACATTTGATAATTTTTATAAATGTAAATTATGATCTTATGGAAATACAGTGCAAAGTCCAAGAGATGGAGTCTTCTGCTTCCTCTGATCCTCTATAGCTAAACCACCTCTTGAGACCACTCTGAGGTCTCAAGGAGGCCTTCAAAGTGAGATCGGAGTTATCACAAACCAAAGGAGAAAATCTGGGTCTATTTTAAACACTTTAATTGTATGAGGTGTGCATAATTGCTCTAAACTAAACTAAACTACTAAACTGCTATAGCAAAGAGGAATTCATGTGGTTCAGTGGACCTGAAGAAGATGTGAAAGCAATCCTTTCACTGCAAATAGGAAGAGTGCAGAGTTTTAGAAGGGAAGGGAAATTCAGAAACGTAACAGTGCAACGTGCAAAAGAACGTACGAAGCTACAGAGGAAGCAAGAAAGAGCTGCCCCTGTTGTTCGCTTTTCTTAGGCTGGTCATTCAAGGATATATGGGGTTTAGAAATGCCAAAAAAATAGAAAAGATGTAGCATGTTCTTATTTTAATCATATACGTTGCGTATAGAAAGTGTTGTGAAGAGTTTCTCCTCAGTAATATTTGGAGAGGCTTGTGATAGAAATGACTGTGGAATAAATAGTATGTAAAAGTATCCACTCAGAGTGATTCAAACCAATATGAATTATGTCTGAGTCAATAATGAGTGTAGGATTAGGCATACTGGACTTAATTTTCCTCTCACTTACAACACTGAAATTTATAATTAATTCAATAGACTGCAAACCACTAGTAAAAGTGAGACCTGCTATATTCACTCTGTAGAATCATTTTAAGGAAGGAAGAAGCAGTGTTGAAGCTTTGATAATCTAAACTTATTCAGATAATTAGCAGTTCAAAATTGGGACTTTTCTCTCCTAAAAATTGATCATATAATGTGCAGCACATCTGCACTGGGATTCCCACATTACAGTGAGAATGAATCCACAGTCTGAACGAAGACAAATGAGTAAGAATGAGTGCTCATTGATAAGTAAGTGTCTCAACTGGTTTAGGACTTCTTAAATGCAACATATATTTGACTTAAGTTTCTTGTTATCTTTTGGACCTATCTTGCTTTTATTTACTTTTTATTTTGGTATTTCACTGCACATAATGTTTGCATTAAAAAAAAGAAAGAAAGAAAATGTGCATCAACATCTTTAAAGACAATTTTTATTTATCCTCATTTGTCTGAAAGTATGTTATTTGCTACAGAAAAGTAATTCTTTTTCATGCGTTTTTCTCCCCATATATTATCAGTTTTAGCTTCATAAAACAATTACAAATTTCTAATTGCACAGATTGCTTTTTTAAAAAATATATTTAAGTCAGTAAACAATTATGGTTTGGTGTACTGGCTCGATGAATTCACAAGATAAGGTTGCATTGCCCCGTCTCCTCTTTCCTTTGTTATGATACAAGACAAAATTTTGAACAAATATCTTCCTGAAATTTCTGGTGATCAGTCTCAGAGAAAAATTTGGAAACAATCTCAAATTCTAGGAAAGGGTAGAAAAGAAAAAGAAAGAAAGAGGAGAAGAGGGGCTAACGGGTACTGTTCTAAGCCTGTGCTGCAGTTTAGTTCTTCCCTCAGCTGCATGCTTCCTGTGTGACCTTGGACCTTCTCCCACTTCTTGGTATTCTGTAAAACAGACTTAGAAATACATTGCGTTGCACAGAGGTATTGTGAGAGATAAACATCAAAGTCTGGGAGGTGCTCAAACACCACAGTGATAGAGACAAGATAAGTACTGTACACAGAAAAAAAAATCCATTATATGACTTAAAACCCCAAACAGTGCTTTAATCTTTAGTCTTACAGTTTAAATAAAGCCCTGTCATATCCCATTGTGTAGTTTTCATAAATGTTTATTCCAGTAGCCCTTTTGCAGTGACCATCTGGAATCATTCAGTCGTACAGTACTACTCCAGGCGCTAATTAATTTCTTAAGTCCAAAGAACAAGGGCCTTACCAAAATCTGATCAATGTGAGACCTAAACAATCACAGCCAAACTAGCTAGATATCTCTTAAATTCAGCTAATCCCAGGACCAGCAGGTAGCAGGTCAAGCCTGTGTTGGTTAGGGATCTCAATAAATTAATGACAAAATAGAAGGAAATCACCCTTAGATAATGATATTATGTACTGGAATTAATTCTTATCCCAAGGGAGTATTTTTTCTTCCTTTGCTTTTCCCATTCCTAATGTTTTTCTGTGTTATCCCAGTCCAACTTAAACCATCTTTTTATGGTGATTCCCATCCATCGATATAAAACTAGTTATATCAGATTAGGTTATATTAATAAACTCTCCCATTGCAAAATGAATGGGCTTAAATAAATGTTTTGTAAAAGTGCTTTTTTATCAAAAGGACTCAACTACATAATCAAATCACCTGATTAGGAAGTTACAGGGCACCCGCTCTGCTGTGGTAACTGTTCATTTATGTACTTTACCTATGGAAAATGCAAGGCAATATGACTTACCTAAACTGTCTTTCAGTGCAGACTAAGGGCATTCATGCACTGATGCAACTTAAGTATTTAGTATGAAAAGAGCCCAACAATTAAATCAGTAGAAATTTGTGTGTAGAAAAACTTTTTTAGTTCCACCCCACTGCAGCTACTAATCAAACTTATTCAGTTTCATCATATCATCGTCATTTTCCTAGATGTTGGATAGCAGGCTGGAATAACTGTCCTCCTTTTCCCTGATTTCTCCTTGTCTCCAGAAGCCCAAAATAGTAGAGATGGGGCTTTCTTAGCCATTGGTTCACCGATCCCTTGTGTGCTAAACAGAGACCAAGCCTGTGGAATGCTCAAAGCCTTTGCATATGGTAAAAGATTATGCTGGCAACTGGATGAGCAACACTGGCTTAGGGTAGAAATTGGTGACAACCTCTCTGTTAAGGCCATGATGCCACATGGAAGTCACAGCAGAAATGAGGGATGGTAGAAAGTGGATTCCTACTACAGTAACATTCTTAGTTTTCAATATATCCCAGATTAATGAGAAATGCAGAGAGGTGGCATGGCAGCAAATGGAGGTAAAGTCCATAAATAGATTTGCATATAGAGAGTGAAATACTTTTATGGAATAGTAGAATAAATACTCAATGTAAAAAATCACCATCTAATCTAAAATGGGTAATCTCTTGTTTGCATTCTCTTGAACTATAAATAAATAAATAAATAAAGCAGAGTGACTTTAAAATGACAAAGACATTTAACACATTGCTTTTCCAATGAACACAGTAGAAAAAATTTGATTGGAGGCTGGTCAGTTTGTGCCTGATGCCTATTTGAGAGTTTTCTTTTTTACCACATTCCTTAGGGCACTGCTTTATCTTCAAAGCTTGAGCCAAGAAAATTCACATCTTCAAGTTGTCTGCAGGCTGTTTTTCTTTCTTTCGCACCCCCCTCCCAGCCCCACTTCTCCATCCTGGCTCAGTTGAACAAACCTATTAATCTCCAGTCAAGTGCACACATGCAAAACTCCAATGACTGAAAGCAAATGCGAAAGAAAAGCAGCAGAACTCTATAGAGAAACACCAACTCTACTATTTTCTTTCTGGTTTCCTCTCTGTGTTCAGTGAGATTTTATAACTGCATCTACTTTCTAACAATGTGGCAAGATGCAGCTTTGATAAATCTGCTTCACTGTAAACTTGGGCCAGCAGCTATCTTACATGTGGTCACTGTTTTGTAAAGGAGATGATAGCATCAAAGGATGGGACTGTTTCAGAAGTAAGTTTTCAAGATTCCAGTGGCCTGCAATTAACAAAAATTTTATTGTAAGCAAGTAGGTTTTGCGCAGCTAATTTCCATTTGTGTCTTTGAAGGTCCCTATAGCAGGTTATCAGTACTTCAGTAACGTACTGAACAGGGAAGGAAATGGATACTCTACATACCTTTTTAAAAGAACCTTTGCAACTCTACCTATACACTAAGCAATTAAATATGTAAGATCTATGGTTAGACACCTACTAGTGTCAACCAAATAAAAAACAATCTAATTGAGTAAAATAAATCTATACAACCTATACTTGTATATATATTTCAAAATAATATGCGAAACTTAAAGGCACAAATCAGTGTATTCTATTGCTCAAATTTGAGAGCGTTTTAAAAATTGTGTTCATGACCATTTTTTTCTCATCTTACTCCCACCCCCACTTTCCAATTATTTCATTGTTTTGGAATGTGAAATTGCATGGACTATTGAATCTCTTCCTTTCAGGGCACTCACACTGTTTACCTGTAGCTCATATGCAACTGTATCTTAATGGGATCTCGAAGGAGGGGTCAAGGTTATTTAGTTTCCATGCTTAATTCATTCTTGAGGAGGTTTAAATAGAGACTGACAGCATGCTAATGTTTGGTAATTATTGCCATCAGCTAAGGGGAGAATCAATGATCACTTAATACCTCTGTTGGTTTTAGAAACAGATCCTGCAACTGAAAAGTCAAAGTCATTAATCTGCCCCTAGTATGATCTACATAAAGCAAACTACATCCTCTCAGCACATAAAGCATGTCGTCTCCTGTTCACGCATGTTATCTTTCAATTTACATTCTATGTAGATCTGCCTAGTTCTGTGATCTCTGGTCAATTTTCTGGCTTACAAGCATGTTTTAAACACTTCCAGCCTCTTTTCAGTTTTCACCATTTTCATCCTCAGCTGCAAATGATGCTGCTGCAAGTGGGAGGTGGCATGCACCAAGTCAAGGGAAATCCCTGCCTGTGAGGTACAAAGAAGAGCTGTTTGCGAGTAGAAATTATGGTCAGAAATGGCTGTTAATGAGAACTATTTTGCTAGCACTATTGTTTATATTATTTTACATAATTTATATTACTTTTTGTCATGTTTATGTTAATTAAGAGTAGTATAAACAATAAATAACAGAATTTGTCCTATTACAGAATCACTCACAGCCATGCCTAGAATTATTTTCATACTTGAACTGTGTAATTCCAGAAACAAAAACAATCTTTGCTCTAAAATGGTTGTAAATGAATATGGTATTAGCTATCCAGTTAGTTCAATATAATAGGAACACAGTTAAATATATTTCCAAATACATATGTAGGCAGCATTGTTGGTATCATTTAACAGAAAGGAAACTGAGACACAAGTAGTCACCAACTCATACTTTCTCATTTTTCATTAATCTGGAGACTGGAATTATGGCCAGTATCTGGCCAGCTACTTTCCCAGTGTTATTTCTTTTCTTTCACTTTAGCAATCAGCCTGTGTTTCTGGTGCATAAGGTTTTGAGATTACACTCCAGTGGCAAATGATGATGTATGTACACATAGTTCAGCTCCTCTCACTTTGAGTGTAACTGGATGTGGAGATGATAAGGCCTGTGGAAATTAGGCTGTTTGTTTTTCATCTTGAGCAATTGAGAAGAGAGTCATTCTGCTTCAGGATGAGATTTTAACATTTGGTTTGGAAGCATTTTCTGACTCTCACAAGCCTACAGAGCAACCACAGAAAAGACAAGTCTCTTGACATGCACCTCATGCTTTAATCACAAGAACATCCTTAATTAGAGGCAAATTCTGACACTGAGTCAATTAGATCACTTGTGGAATAAGGTAGACCTCAGCGAGAGTGACAGTGGCAAAATCTGGTCCTTGATAAATGAAAGGCAAAGCTGAGTGCCTCCTTGGGACTTTGATGACAGAGCACAGTAGCTCCCTTGTCTAAAAATCTGAAGGTTTCCTGCCTTCCCTTATGAAAGCAAAGGATTTCTAAATATGTTCTATTATTATTATTTATTTAAAAATAGGGTAAATTATTCATTTTCTTTTTATTCTTATTTGAGGCAAAAATAGTACTCATATTTCTGATATTAATTCGTTAAGATTTTTGAAGCTGCATAAGCAATGAAAGAATGGAAATAAAAATCCTAACTATCTCCCATCCACTCACTTAGATGGCGCTCACCATTGCTATGGCTCTCCCAAGAGTCCCCTTTCTTACTTCTTGTGATGAACTGTCTTCTGTGTAAAACACCACCTAGGGCTCTTGTTATAAAAAGTGACTGCTCTTCATTTGTCATCTTTATTGAGTTTTGTGCACTTATTTGTTTCCCCAAATACCATGTAGCTTCAATTTTAGCTTTATTCCAAAGCTTTCAATTTAGCTTTGGAGCAAACTTGTGAAAATAGGGGCCGATTCTTTTGTCAGCACATAGAATTTACAAGATCATTGTGAGTCTCAAATATTTCTAGAGATGTTGCAGAGTATCCACAGAACACAGTGAAACTTCATTTATTTTCTGTTTCTAACCTTCAAGAGTCAGTAAACTGAATCAGAAGGAAATGTGGTCAATATTTTGAAAAAAAATGAAATCTTCCCATTGCATTGATAAACTTAAAAGTTCTACATGTTTTAATCCACTCAAATCTATGGTTCTTATGCATTCTTCAGCATAGTGTTATGCTCAAAAGCTCAGAAACCCATCAATCTCCATCTGGAGGCTGACTATTTATCCTGGTTAAGATCGTATGTCACCAGTGAACATCAAGATCTCCTGTAGAAGGTAGAGCTCTAATAATTATGTAAGTTCAGGATGGGTCAGCTGGCTGAGAGAAATTTTCTTACAAGCGATAAAAGTTCCCAAGGCTACATGAAAAAGAAGAGATCAGTGGCAGTACTGCTGTGATTATTCATACACCGGGAAGAAATTCTTCCTCTGGAATGGAAAGAAGGCATAAGGGGCCAAAATTGTAAAGAAGACATGGAGTTATAACAGGAATAAATTTAGCTCTATGAGTTTAGATGAGCAGCCTGGACAAAATGGTACGTGACAGCTCTTCGGAGACAGGTTTTCCTCTGAGTCTGTACTGCCACTTTAGCACTACATGTTTTTCTTAGCCCTAATCATATGCAGTGCAAGAAAGGAAAGAAACTCAGCTGCTTCTAACTGCTGAGAAAAGACAGTAGCTTTAGAAATTTGGATGAATGGGTAAATGGATGGGTGGATGGATGGAGAGTAGAATCCCACCAAATAAACTCCTCATAATTTAGGTGTGTTGATTGTCTGACAATTTTGTCCATGAGCTAGAAGAAGGATACGTATGTAAGACTTGGAAACAGTCACACTGTGCTCTGACATTGATCAAATCTCTATGCAGGGCAATCAGAGATTCTCCACTTTTTAAAAAGAGAGAAAAAAAAGAAAAGAATGTAGTAAAAAACTGGTACCATGATATCAAGACACCAGGATAAAGTGAATGACAGATCATCTTAGCTAGCCAGCATATTGGGATATTGTCATTAAAAAAACTACTTACAAAGTCTTAGAGAAATCAAGTAGGCTGAAGAAAGTATGAATCAAAACTAGTTTTGAATATAGAAAAAAATGTTGTTTATGGCAATTCTCATTCAAACATACATTTAGCTTTCCCTACCAGAATTATGGGTGATCACTTAAATAAAAATAAAAAATCTTTCAAAATGAAGTTTTAAAAAAATCTCTGATCATCCAACCAACAGCAGGGCCATTGTAATTAAATACAAGAAGTTTACTATAATAATGAGTATATCATCAGAGGTTTCCTTTTGTTTACAACTTTCTGCTAGCATTTTTATGATACATATAAGTTTTAAGCAATAAAAATTGTAAGCCTGGTTATTTACCTGATAATGAAAAGTTACTAATAACAGTAGAAATACTCTAATTTTGGATATCATTCTTTTTTTTGGATTTCCATCTGAAAGGATTTGCATATGCAATTGACTTCCAGGCAGAAATTCAGACATTTGTCCTCTAAATATCAAGAGCCAGTGAAAATAAGTTGGTAGAGAAACAACTACTTTGATTTACCCTTGCAATTTATTTTTCGGCACAAAAATATTGCTATACCTTTAATATATGCAAATTGCATGAACATGGAGCACAGGCCTGCGTCCTTTGAAAAATTCCTCCTTAATCTGCTAGACAACCTCGGTCACACATTTGGATAAAGCAGCAAAATTAATGGATGTAGGGAAAGCAGCAGATGTAATGTATTTGGATTTTTGAAAAAACATTTGATACAGTGTCTGACAAAACCTTACTTGAAAACTTAATTGAAGTTGGCTTGGAGAAGAACAGTGTTATGTGGCTTGAAAACAAACATTAATGGATAAATGGGTAAACAAGACTGCAAAGAAAGGGTAATGATAAACCGCAGTGTAATGATTGAGGAGTGGTGCCTACCGGGGCACCAGAGGGATCAGCCTTTGGTCTTATGTAACATCTTTATTAACGATCTCAAATACAGAGTAAGCAACATATTGACAAAATTAGTGTATGATACTAAATGAGCAGGAGATGTAAAGGAGAGGAATGAAGATTTAGATGATTTAATTATAACAGCATGAATAAAGAGTAAACAAAAGAAACTTCCGATTGTTTCAATGTACAGCACTACAGCTGGATACAAGAAATACATCAGGAAAATAATCTGTGGGACAGAGGATCTTCTGAGAAATGACCCAGAAAGAAGATTTAGAAGTGGCTGTTGAAAAAATAAGTATGAGCTTTCTTTATAACACATCAGCAAAGAAAGAACAAGGCTCTTGAGGTGTGAAGAATCGCAAAAATGATGTCATAAAATAATGAAGTTATAGTCCTTTCCTACATAACTGTACTCTTCAACTCAAACAAAATATTTTTTTCTGTTCTAGATGGCTGATAAGAAAACATACCATCTGAAGCAACAAGTAAATCCGTGATCAGAAGGGAGCTACATAGAAGAAGAATGGGCAAAAGCTAAACTATATTTAAGATGCAATAAATATAAATATAAAATAAATCTAAATATATAATATATAATAATATAATAGATATAACATTATCTAATACTACATACAAATATAAAAAGATATAAAAGAAATATGAAAATGTCAAAATGCACACAAGTGGCAACTGAAAACAAGAAACCGTTTTCAAGAAGACAAAAGTGAAACAACATGATAAGACTGTAAAATGTAAGTTGAATAAAAGAAAGGACTATATCCTTCATATCAAGTATAATTAGCTGTAGAAAAGTTTTCTTATGGGAACGATGGAATGAGCATTCCTGAATGTTTTTTACAGTAAAAATTATGGTGGTGTTCAACTTCTCTGAGGTGATGAAAGATGCTTTCTGTTCCAGCCCATGTCCAGTAGCTCAGTTACTCAGCATACACCTGAAGAAAATGGTCTAAACCACAAGTATGGTTGAGACCTTCACACCAGGTCTTCCATAGCGATTGGTTAGATATGTAGGCAGGGGCCCTGTCTCCTCCAAGAGTCCCCTCATTGATGGAGGAGCTGGGAGGAGGTAGGGGGTGGGAGGTCAGCAGCATCTGGAAAGCTTGGCTATGCTCTAGGAGTCTGCGCAGCTCAAGGGCCCAGGCTAGGGCTTGGAACTAGGAACTACATCTCCCTGTGCCAGCTTTGATGAATTTGGTGCAACATTACATTGCAAAGGGTGTCTGGGAAATTCTCTGACTATCATGTGAGGTGTCAACATGTATGTAGAGGTGTTATGTAAAGTCTAGTACAACTATGGTAATCAGATGTATCAAGTGACAAGCTGCTCACAAAGTCTTGGAATCGGAGCAAGTTCCACATGGGGATGCACCTGGATTGAGAAGCAGGCAGCTTTGCCAAGGGGTCAGAGGGAGAGAAAAATCAGCCTGTTGTAGCGGACATTACCATAGCCGAATGGCTATTTGGGGAGACTTTGCCAGAATCGGCCACGGTGCACCTCCAAAAGCAACAGGCTGGCAGCAGCGCAACCGTACACTGCACAGGCGTGTTGAGGGCCATGGTGCACCAGAAAGCCAAAATGGTCCCCTTGCATAGGTAAAACTGGCTATTCTGAGACACATAAACAGTGAAGTAGGGTGTGATTTGCCTGGAGCCAGCCTTTGTGGGGAAGGAATTAGCCCTTATTTCCCCTCCTTGTTAGAACATGCACACCCAGCTGCGTGTCTGTGTCATGTGGAAACCACCACTGTTAATGACTCTGGAACACAGAGGCCAACAAGAAGATTAATAATATGATGGGCTTTACCGCCTTTGGTTATGATAGTCTTTTTTTTATTAGTCTAGGAGGAAAGTTTAGTTTTGCAAAAATGTTGCATGAGGGTCAATTCTTGAACTAGAACATGTATCAGATATGTCTCATGCTGCCTCAGGAGGATCAGGGGCTACCAGATAATCAACATTAAAAGCTTCTATAAATTGTGTAAATCAGTGTATGATCAACATTCCAAATTTGGATAGTTCTTTCCTCTAAAGGAACCTAGAGAATTTTATCCCTTCATCTGACACTGAAATGTAGCCACCTCTGGGGTGGAAGCCAGCAGCCATTCAGCATCAGGGAGAGTGCCATTTTTAAGCAAGATAAATGCACAGAAGAAAGACCATCTGTTAGCATGCCAGTCAATTTGTAGATACAAGTAGATCCATAGCAAGTTGTGACAATCCTGTGTGCCAGAGCCCCCCTCCAATATTTCTAACAGAATACAGGCAAGCATAAGGAAGTCATTTGTGTATGTAGCAGTGGTGCTGTCAGTGTGCCTGGGAGGACTCTCTGAGTCCTGAGACATCAGTATTCTCCCCCAGGACAAATGACTCAGTAGATCTGATGCTATCAGGCAGTGGCTCCCCCATATAAGGACATAAAGGTAGCCACAACAACTATTTGCCCAGCCCTAGTTAGTGGCCTTTGCCAAAGTCTTGAGCCAAAGCTCCTCCAGAGGAGTGCCCAGAAATGTCTGGCACTAAAACCAAGCGTAGGGATCTCTAAGTGCCAAGTTGTAAGAAGCCTCGTGGAGTCTTTGTGGCCAAAACTGTGGAAAATGAAATTTGCTCTGAATAGAGCCCTTTTAGATCAAACATTCAGAGTAGACTAAACATCTTTGACAATGAGTCTAAGATTTCATAGCAAGGCAATTTTGCTGAGCAATTTGTTCAGATCTAAATGCTTTTAGTTCTTCTAAGTTCATTTCTCACTAAATTATTTTCTTAGGACAGTTCGTTTGAACATAATATGGCATCCAAGCCTCAGTTACAACAGGACCTTTGCAATACAAGTGCATGTGTTATAATACCTTCTTTTCCGTCATGGAGATTTAATCAAATTCACTAAAATGATGGACTGTAATAGAGATTTTTCAATAATGTATGTTAAAAGGGTCCTTATATAATGACTTAGAAGTAGGGAGTGAAAAGATGATAGTATGTTTCAGCATACAATATGCTATGAAGGATTAGCTAAACTATTGGGAAGCCCACACAGGTCTCTACTACCCTCAGTGATTGTGAATCATTATAGCCTTGTTTGTTTCTCTGATAAATTCAGTAAACTGGGGTACAGTGTATCACGCAGCAACACCGTATATCATTCCACTCTCTAATAGGAACATAAAACAACCATTGATTGCAAACAGGCTCTTTTAAAGATTCACTACACTGTTTGGCATTTCCAAATGTTTTTATGTTGGCAAGCTATTATAATAACTCATATGGGATCAAAATGCATATAACTTATTCCAAAGTATTCCACACGCTAATTAAGTAAACAGAAGTGCACTTGTCCCTACCTCCCCCATCAAAAGTGAATATGCTTTTTCTCCAGAACATTATTTCACTTCAACTTCTCCTCTTTATGTATCGTTCCAAACCTTCTCCCCCCACCTCCAGTATTCACATTCCTGTTCACTGATTCTCTTGTTACTGTCTCTGTCTTTTCATATATTTAAAATATTAAAGTGAAGCAAGGTAATGAGTCACTTTTTATCTCTCTAAGGAGAAGAGAGAAGATGACACATTGTGCACTGATCTTACTAAGAAAAGTACAGTATATGTAGAGGGTTTTTTTTTGTTTTTATTTTATCTTTATCAAAACTGCATTGCACAAGTCATCTTTATTTTCTGAAAAAAAAAAAAAAAGAGCAAAGCAAAGGCAGGTGAAAGAATCACTAACAATGACAGAAATTGCATCATTTTTCCAGTTTGGTTCAGGGCATTGTATACTTAGTGCAGCTTGAAGATCGACGTGTCAAAAATTGTTTGATATGTATTAATTTCAAGGAAAATAAGGTTCCCCTTGATGTCCATATGTGTAAGTCCCATTAGTATTACTCATCCACATAAACCAAGGGAAGAACAGACCTCTTAGAGTTAATTGTATCCTCACATTTGAAGCCAGAACTACAATCTGCTATTAGACTGTTTATGGCTTACGCCTTTTTGCAGACAACGGGAGCTGTTAATGTCTTTGCGGATCAGGAATGAGAAGTGATCCCTCAGCTGACATTTTGGGGTAGGCGCCCTGCAGAAGATCTGTCTGCTCAGGCGCTGGGGAGTCTCTTCCAAAGGCAGCCCCAGCTCGACGTCGGTCTGTGCCGCAGCACTTGTGGGGCTGTGCGACTCTCATGCACCTACCGTGGAGGATGTGGCAGGAGGGCACGCACAGAGTGGAGCCGGGCCAAGGAGTTGCTCCCACTGTGGAATTTCCAAAGGAGTTCACCCGGGTGAAGATGGTCTTTGAGGTACAAACCATTCACACCCCAACTTGTGGTGGTAATCTCTTGTGCCAGGGAAACAGCCAAAACCAGCTGCTCCACATTGTCTCATTAGATCTGCCATTTTACGCGCAGCAGCCAAAGACAAAACAGGCAGTTGCCTGGCAGGAGCCTGGGGCTGCTTGGCACCGCCGCAGAGCAAGCTCTTAGCTTAGGCTGTGGCCAACCTCAGGCACGGAGAGAAGGAGAGGAGGAAGAGGAGGAGGCAGCCCACAGCAGTGCCAAGTTTCATTACTGCAACAGGATTTACAGGTTGTAGGTTTGCTTTCTAAGCAGGTGATGCCGCCTGCAAGGTGAGAGAGGGACGCACTCTCCTCGGAAGAGGATCCTCAGGAATACTGTGAGGTCTGGGAGAGCTGTGAGTGAAGGCAGTCCTGTACAGGCACCGCTCTTGAGTCTGGTGCTGGGCACCCATCCCTGGGTATTTTGGTGAATACACAGGGTGTGGCCGTTCAGCCTAGCAGGGCTTTTGGGGATTTGATTGCCGTCAATGAAAGATTCACTCTGATGATCCCCAGCTCCAAATCAGGGACCTATCATGAGCAAGTTTTATAGTGATAACACATTTTCCTTTATTATGGCTTTTTCAGACTGCATTCCTCCAAAACAACCATCATAAAGGAAGGAGGCAGTTTATGAGAAAGACGTTTTTTTCTCCTCTCTCTCCTCTTTTTTTTTTTTTTTTTAAGTAAGGGTTCCTCTCTCTTATAGTGTGTACTACAAATGGGAAAGCAGAGTATACAAGGCTGGCTATGAATCTTCCACTTTAAGATGATGAGGTATCAGGTTGCTGATACAGCATAACTTTAGTACTCTCCTGCTTATCTGTGTTGGAGTACACAATATTAAACCCTTCAAAATAATATCTCAAGTCCCATTGCAAATCCCTGAGGTCCCTCACAGGGGAGCCACAAAAATGTATACCTAGTGAAAGAATGAGTCTTTTTCTCAGGAAGGCAAGTGGTGGATTATTTATTTTCTTTACTATCCTGGCATCTCCTGTATTTTCATGAAACTGTTGTTAATGGGCAGGCATCAGACCACTCACAGCTTCTGGACATGGACAGCATCCAGAATGTCCAGCTTCTGGACATTCCAGTGCCCATCCGCTGGCACTAGAATAAAGAGCACAAAACATTTGCATTTAGATACTGCAAGTTTATCTTCCTTCCCTGGGAGTTTTAACTGGTGGTTGGACTCTAGCATGACAAATGTGGCAGCATCCACTATGTCAAAGAGTGGACTGCTCTGTGCGGCAGACCTGACATTGCTGGATTGGTAAGGTGGGATGACAGCCTATTCTACCAGGAATAATATGCTACTCTCTCTTTGCCTGCATGAGGAAGAGCCATATTCTCAAGTCCATCTATTGGCTACCTGGTTAGCTCATCTTTTTGCAGGGAAGTTTTTGTAAGTGTGATGTCCTAAACTCAACTGCGTGCTCAGCCTTCTTCAGTCGCTCTAGGACACAAGAGAGCTCAGTTAACCACAGCTACCTACGTCTTTCAGACTTGGAGGCTGAAGCACTGGCCAAGGTCTTTTGCACACTTTCACTGAACTGAGCTTAGCAGAATATTCAAGGAGGCATTTAACTCTCAGCTGTGCTTTGGGGAGTCTCAGCGAATTTGCAGCAGAATTGCCTGGGTCAAAATCTACAGAAGGCCCTCAGTACTGTAGCTTGAAACCTTTGAGAAGCAAAGAGAGGCCTCAGAATACTTTGCCAAAATACTGGTGGCTGTGCCTGTGTAGGACGTGTTTATACAAGAAATTATGAAAAGTGCACAATATTGTCTGGAAAGAAATAAGCCCTCAAGGGTGCAGCTCTTGTTACCGGAAAGAAGCTAAAAAAGAATCATAGTTTGCAGTGTGTTTCCTTAATTTTATGCTGTACCTTTGAATAAGTTGAGGTTTTGGGGGTTCCTCATTCATTTATAGCAAATATATTCAAAACTTGCTCTTCTTACAATATTTATTTTTACTTTCCAGTGCTGAGAGGCAAAAACAAACAAAACAAACAAACAAACAAAAACAACAAAAAAAAGAAGAAATACATTCATGTCTAAACCAGAATCCTGGCAGTCAAGGCAAACTAGGGACATTCCAAACAATATCATGTATTAAGAAGAAAAAAGATTTCTCCACTATTGGTTTAATGTACTTTCTCCACACACACAGTACAAAATCAAATCTTATAACTAAACTCTCAGGATTTCAGACTGCAGCTGCATACTCCACTACTCTAGCAGCATCAAGGGGCTGCTACATATTCCTTAGAGGTACCAAAAGTAACACAGTCCTCTTCCAGCATGTAAGCCATACATTCACAAGTCCTATTCAAAGGGGCTCACAAAAAGCATGTGTTCTGCTTGTGGAGAGGGAGGATGTATAGGAAGTCGACGTGTGTTGAGGGTAGTGTAACACAACCCTCTTCTCTGCGATTCCCTTCTCCTGGCATCAGGGTGGATGTAATTCTTCTCATGCATTATTGATAGGCCCAAAAGCCTGCCAAGCTAGCCTGCTTTTTTTGTGACAGACAAAGGAGGGTACACGGATGGCACCTCTCACTGCTCGGGGCTCTGCTTTCATTAAGAACACTTTCTGCCTGTTCTCCAAGGGCACCCTCTGTCAGAGACTGCCACGCAATAAAAAAAATATGGCTTTGAAGTCCAGTGAATAGAAACAAAATGAATTAGCGTTCAGGTGTTCGTGCAACCTGATTACAAAGGCCCAATTCAGTGGCGTCCTTCACACCTTTTCACTTGTCCCTGCATAATCTCGACACATCTTTTAGGCTCTCTGCCTTTCTAGTTCCCCTCCTCCCTGCTCTCCCCATCCCTTTATTTCCTAATGCTTGCAGGTTCTCCAGGAAGACACAAGCACTTACAGTTGTTGAGTGATTAAATATTTATAATCAGGGCAATGAGTGAGGTGTTGAATAATAAATGCTAAGGTTGAGGCGGCCTTAGATAATTTCTGCAGATTTCTTCATCCACAGTCTCTTTGATTCTAAGGCAAAAATCCTTTTAATTAACAAAAACTTTTTTCTTTCTTTTCTTCTTCTTCTTCTCCTTTTTTTTTTTTAGCAGCTGTGACAGTCGATAGTCCTCTATGACTGTTTTGTTCATGAACCTTAACCTGCGACAGTGCTGGAGCTGTCATTAAAACCTTAGATAGACATGCATAAAATTTACATTGGTTGTTGCTTCTTCACGTTTGGTTTTGTTTAGTATTTGCCCACACGTACTCAAACGGCTCTACATCAGCTAGGCATTTAGAAACTGAAGTCTGTAGCAAATGGTCAGCCAGCTGTTAAGGACAGTTAGAGTGTGCTGAGATGGACATGAAGAATAACTTGTTATATAAAACTTCTTTATAGAGCAGCAGTTGTAGATAACACTGTACTTTACAAAACAGACTAGAGCTAGATTATCCACAGAGTTTTGTTGAGCTGAGCTAGCACAGAACTCAGTCTGCAATATCCTTCTTTGCCCTCCTTAATCTTCACCAGTCGCACCAGAACTGGGGATTTTTGGAATAACGTTTTCTTTAAAAAATACCCTTTTTTAATTTCTGGCTTCTGGGGTAAAATGAGAATTCCAGTATGAGGGAAGGAGTCTTATTCCTTCCTTAAAACAGATTTCAAACACTAGTGGCTATGGAGAAAAAGGCCTTAAAAGTGATGTTTCATGATATTAGAAGTCCTACAGCAAGTAAGAATCATTTTTCTTTCCCTCTCTCCTTCCAGTTACATTCTTATGACTATGCAAGAGAATGATTTGTCATTTTTTAAAGCTGAGATTTGGCTGGACTGCTGCAGGTATAACATGAAGTAAAATACAAAACAGCAGCACCTGTAAGCTGGGGTTAAGAGCTGACACATTTGACTTAACTGGGAGTATAAAACAAACAGTTAGAGAAGCATTAGGAACTTCGTGGTCTCTCTCTGCTTATATCACTGTTATGATGGGTCTGTCACCAAACTCCTCTGTAAAATGGGTATTACTGTATTCTCCAATGTGTCAAGACTGTTTTGAAGCTTGATACATCATTTCTAATATTTTGAGGTCTTCAAAACGAAAGGAGCTGCAAAATATTCAAAATTTAAAGGAAAATTTACTTTAGAAGTAAATGACATTTTGAGAACCCAGTACTGTAGTGTAGTTGGACATTGATGAGGAATACTTCTATGGGTATTTTCCATTGCTCAGCTTCTCAGAAAAAATATAAAAAATATAGATCAAGTTAAATTAAGTTGTCCTTTTAAGCTTAATTACTGAAATACAAAAATGAATAGAGATGGACTTTAAATAAAAACTGATAATATTCTCTGTGATGTAAACAATACTTCTCTTTTGGTCATATTTTCATTTGACTCAGAGAATTTCAAGTAGCATGACATCCAGAAGAATGGGGGAGTTGGAACTGGAATGGGGGAGTTGGAAGAAGGAGGAATGGTGACATCCTTGAGGGCACAAAATTTCATCAGCAATGAAAATATTTGCTCTACTTATGCATAAACATTCAGATGACAGTACAATGCAGCAATAGAAGTAGCAAGGTGAGCTTTCTGGAAGATTTTCTGTTGTTATTGTTGCTAAAGTCTCTATTATAGTGTAATCCTATCCTCCCATACAGTTCATTCCTCCTTGTTATTTTGTCATACCTCAGCAAACATCAAGGCTGCAGTCCTTATGAAACTTGAAAACAGTGTTTTGCCATTCATATGGACCATTCATTTCTGGAAAAGCAAGGGAGAGGAAAGGATTCAGCATAAGACATTTCCAAGAACAAGTCCAGGTTGTTCACTCTGTAAGATTGCCTACATTGTAGTAGCTGACTCTATGGTCTCTGTCTTTGTAATATGTTGACTCTAGATACTACAAAACTAATGTGTTCAAACTAATTTAATTGCTTATACCTTTCTGGCATTTGAAAAAGGAAAAAACACCATTCTCAAATCAATTCTCTTATGTTAATTCAAGCCCTCAAGCTTTGTTTTCGCATTCTCCTTCACTTCATCTTCATAGTCCTTTCCAAATTTGACTACTTCCATTGGGACTATAGGTCTGATTTTAGCTGTAAACCCACTGACTTGGGGGATATACATCTGATTCTCACTGATAAAGTGAGATCAGAGTTGATTAATCTGCAGAAAAAACTCCCATTTACACTTTGACCCTTTGTCCCGCTTGTCTGTATCTTGGTATGTATAAGATGTTACCCAGGTAGAAAGGCGAAAAGCGGCCTTGAGATGCTCAAGATCTCATTCGCACCAAAAGGTAGTCCTCTGACCAAAATTACCTCTTGCTCCTACAACTGACTCTAATTCTGAAACAGCTAGAATGCTTACAATGAATGTCTCTCCAAAACAGTGTTATCTGGGCTAAGAAAATGAGATCTTTAGTCTCAGTAGAGGTGTTTAAGGTCTTTGAACATGAAAGTGGGTGAAGCAAATGTTCTACAACCCTGCTAGTATAAATGCACTGTCTTTGCATGTTTAATTGCTAATCTGGATTTAGCAGGGAAGCCAGGAAGGGTCAGATAGAGACAGTGTCTTCCCAAATGACATTGCATAATTTTTTGCTATATATGATGGATAGCACTCTTTGCGCAGAGTGAGCTGCAGAGTAAAAGACTTCAGCTGGATGTTTAGGCTTGAAAGGAGACAGTATGGAGCAGAGAGGACATATAATGAGGCAAGGCCTTAGTTCTTTGCTTGGTTCAGCCACTGATGTAATAAGAAACGAGTTAAACTTCTGCCCTCCCCACCTAAACTGGTAGTATTCGGAAGCAGAAATTGCCAATTCTTGTACATTTGTACAGTTCCTAGCAGAGAGTGACAGATTGCTATTAGGGCTTCTAGGTGGCATTCTAATCTGAAATCATTGAATATAATATTTATGCTATATGATGATATGTAATATAATAATATTAACAAGAATAAGGTAAATACTACATGAAAAAGATATTCACCCTTCTATTTTAAGCATCTCAAATTCAACAGTAATCCCCAGATTTATTAACAACTCCCAGTTTACAAAAAGCAGATGAGTCCTGTTGGAAAACTAAATCTAGTTGAGTTAGTGCCTCAACACAAAACTTGCAAGACTTTTTGACATAATTATACATAATATTTCTGTCCTAATAGTATTAATTCACATAATACTTTTTGTTCCTCAGTTTCCCTTTTTCAGGTTCCTCTTTACACAAGCCATCACGCACCCCAAGATGGTGCATTACAGGCATAGCAGCAGTGAACATGCCACAACTACAGCAATGGATGGTAAAAGGTTACATAGAATTACCTCCTAATTTTGTTTCCTCTCCCCACCAAGGGGTAATTGCTAAACCACCGACAGCTAAATAGATTTATCACCAGATGCCAAAGCTGCTGATAAGTTCCAGGCATGTCTTTCCCAGTAGGGGCCACTACAGAGCATTAAATAGGAAGACTGGGAAGAGAAAATGAGTACTATATAACAGAAGGAACCAGGTAAATATGAAAAATGCTTCACTGGAAGATTAATCCTTCCTGTAGTCCACCGTTAAAGTAATAAAAGGTTTATGATTCATTTCTTACATTATAATGGAGGAGGCAATTAGTAATTACTGGATTTATAGTATTTGTTGTGTTAACTCAGCCAATAAAATACACAGCAAAACTGTTTTTCTGAAGCACATTCATTGCAAAGTAATGTTCTTGAAGCATTAAAAATGCAATCTAGTGCACTGCACTTCATGTGTTATTACAGAAAGAAAGATGGTTCTCCAATGTACACTGAGGTATTAAGAACTCAAATATTTTCTTCCTTTTTCTACGCATTTTTTTTCCCAAAGAAAGGTTAAACAATCTAATGCCAGTAATAAGAGTTAGCACAAAAACACACAGCTGCTTAATGTCTATTGTTAAAAGACTAAGCACACTTTCTCAATCAAACTACCACATCTTCCCTCTTAATGTGCAATCAAGCTTGGGTCTTTTCTTTGCATGGGGGAATGGACAGGCTCACATTGTCTACATTGACTCCTTCTTATTTGCCCTATATATACTTTTTCCTTCTACTGAAGTACTTTGTTACAATATTATTTGCTTCAGCAGAATTTTTCTCCCACTGTGAATCAGAATTCCATTATTATATGTTGTTTGAATGCAAGTAGAAATTTATGTTCCAGCAGTGGTACAAAGTAAATTTTATATTATATCCTCTCTCAATATATCGAAAATAATGTGACCTTGTAACCTCAATTAACAAAGAATGGAAGTATCACTGTTAATTCCTTATATCTCAACTCCCTGTGCTTAGAAGCCAAAGAGGTAGCAAAGGAATTGATTTATAGTATCCATGTCCAGTGGCTGGGCCTCTGTCCACAACTTAAATTAAACACGTAGAATAATAGAAGACGTGACAAAGACGTTTCGGCCAAAAGCATCAGACAATTATCTTTTACTTCAGCCAAAGGATAACATAATAAATACCAAAAGTATAGTGAGACCCTCCTGGCAGGGAAGGAAAAGGGAAGGGAAAGGAAGAAAAGAAGTCTGAGGAAGCCCTTCTAATTTGCACCTTTAAAGGAGATATTCTTCTGCATTCCATGACTATATACATGACCATCACAAAACTCGGGGTTGCCTGTGGCCCTGCCTACATAGTCTCTCACACATTGCTTAAATGTCTCTCTTAAAACTGCAAAAACAAGACCGACTTTTCAACCACTGGGAGCCATCGGCCACACCATGTGGATGATCAAGGCAGGGACAGCCTTGCAATAAAATTCTGTTCTAAAAGTTGATAAAATAAAAATCAGAGTTATACTGTCATGTGCAGTGCTCCTCAGGGGTTCTTTGAAAACCACTTCCCCATCTGAGTATGTACCTGTGTGAAACTAAGATGAGAAACAGTCAGTCCTATCAACTATTTCAAGGCAAAAGTTTTTTAAGAAGACAGAATTATTACACTTAGAAGTGAATTCCTGATATTTCACTAGAGAAAAGGCTATTTGAAAAATTCATGTGGTCAAAATTATGAAAGTAAAGTCTCTTTCTTGACCTGAACATTTTTCTAAACCTACTATCTTTGGAATTTTGATGATGATTAGAGGAATTATTGGTTTTCAGTTTCTATGTGAAAACAAATGATATATATATTTTTTGGGAAGATAATAAAAGCTTACCTTATCCAGCACGAGTAATGGAGTCTACTGTAAATGCATTTTTTGTTACTTGGAAAGAACCTTACAAACTTAGCTTGTAAAAAATACAAATAAGTCATTGTATATACTTTTTATCACTGCTAGCTTTATACATAGTTTCAAACCTGAAGAAGGACTTGTGTGTCTCAAAGTTTGTTGTTTTTACCAACTGTATCAGTTGATCTAATAAAAGATAATGACTCTACAAACCTTCCCTTTACACACATTTCACACAGTCTAGTTAGAGACAGAGGGGAAAAAACTAAGTTTCCAAACCTTGTTAGCAAAGTCCCACTGAAAGGACGACAAATTTGTCTGGATGCAATATGTAATAAACAACCCTGTGAGAAGGCGGCAGAAGCTTGCACAGCATCTGCTTTGCAAACTTAAATAACTTGGCCGTTTAAATCCTTTTGTTTGGTCTATTGCATATGGCAAAAAGGTTCAATTGATGCACTCAGTACCATCAGTATTTCATTTTTAAAGCTAATCTGTTCTCTCCCCCCGCCACGCCATGTTGAAGGCGGATCGGTTTAATATCTGGATTGCTGGCAGTGCACTTGAGTGCTGGTGAGTCAGCTAGATGGGAATGCTCCCTCTGAGTCAGTGTGGAGCCAGGCTCCCAGCATGGTGCTTGGGGACACTCTGGTGCTTGAGCTGCAATCGTTTAGATCAGAGAAAACCAAAGCTCTGAACAGTTGCGGTCACTTGAGATCACATTGGAAAAATGGAGATATTACACCAGTATCCTCAGCAAACTCAAAAGACAGCAATAATTGCATTAGCCCAGATCTGCTCACACTCTGCCAAGAAGCTTGATGAGATAAAGATAGTCGTCTTTGTTTTCTGTCATTAAGAAGGCAAGCTCATTATTATTTTTTTATTGGAAGAAACTGTGTAAGAGTGCTATATTCCACACTAGAAGCGGTTGCAATTTAGTGCTACACAAAGCAATATATATAAGCTGTGGGATTCCACATGGCAAGAAAGAAATCAGTCCTAGCTGTGTTTTTCCATTGATTTCTGTGGAGTTTAGAACACTTGCAGAGTTTTTAAAGCATCTATAAATCATCTGGAAGAAAACAAAAAATATTTAGTAACAAATGAATTCTTTCACCAAGAACTGTACTACCAATTCTTTCCCTAGCCTGAAAGCTCTTTGCAGCAGTTACCAGATTTTTATTCTGTGTTCACTCAGTGCGTGCCACAGTCAGCTTCACTGGGTTTTTGAATGATGTGTCTCAGCATAGATACAACAACATCCCTGATGACAGTGATGTCCATAATAATAAATTCAACACTTTCCAGTAAATAATAAATATAATTATTGCATTACATTTCTGTTTATTATTCAGTATTTTTAGTTTCCCATAGCAAAAGTTTGTGTCACTGGTTATGCAGCCAACTAAATGCACAAAAATGAACATCTGCAAAATTTCCGGCCAAAAAGAAAACTCCAATTCTTTTTTGCTTTAAGAAAGAAAGCGATAGACCGACAGTGAAGATTTTTCTACATTTCATTCTAAAATATTCTTTCTCTCGTTGTAACCAGCATCCTACTCATTCACATAGTTTCATGGGTAGTTGGCAATTTGCTAGAGATTCATCATGTATACATAAAACTATCTGACAAACAACATCAATTCAGTAAAAGGGATAAGAACACCAAAGTTTCAAAGCAATTCAAGGTGCACAGGTCAGGGAAAAACGATTACGGTAGTTGAAGTAAAACAAATAAACATTTGCTTTAGCACTGTATAACAATGGAAAAGAACGTTTCATGATGTGTGAAGCTGAATGAAACTCTCCATAAAATATATGTTGAGATCCTGACCTGAGAACTCATGCAGCAGAATAGGACTCAATACGAAATTAAAAGGAATGAGTTCTCCACCCACCAACTTTAGCAGTGCTGCTAGGCACTGTAATAATTAATTGAGCCGTGATATTTCATCAGCCTTTGATTACAGAGTGGAGCTGAGTGGAACATTTCACACAGAAAGTGAGACAATGTTGCAACAAAGTCAGGAAAAAAAAAAATATCACATTTCACCCGGCATAGTTAAGTGAACTTCGACATTTGATTTCACTTAGCATAATGAAAAATCGCATTTGAGTAGAGGATGAGAGCACAACACATTGAAAGGGGAAAGGTAAGGGCCAAGCAGAAATGTTTCACATATTTAGTAGCGAATGCTTAAAGAAAGATTATCAGTTTGACCAAAAATTGATGTAGAGGGAGGAGGAAGCCTGGAGATCTTCCAGGGGTACAACCAGCACCCCTAGCCCTTCCTGACCCAGGGCACCCCAACTCCTACCCCAGGGCAGCACAAAGACTGCTTCAGATCTCACAGCCTGGCCAAGGTCCCTAAAGAAATGTGGGCCAGCTGAGCAGAGGTGGAGCAGGCAGTGAAATGCAGCCCTCGATGCCCTGTGACAGTGATGTGTTTCGGAGCGAAAACGTCGCCCGAGGCCAGCGGCGCCAGCCTGCACTGCCTGCGCTGCCGCGGCACGATGGGACTCACAATTCTGATGCAGCTTGGAAGTCAGCGGAGGGCTGGTTTAGGAAGTGAACTAGAAAATAATAGTGTTCATTTTTATGACTGAAAGCATTCAAACTCGCCACAGCACTGCTAAAGTCCCTCAGAATCACGTGGCTTTCCAGGAGCAAACCACATTCTGATTGAATTTTGCCACTGATTTTTGTTTAAGCCTGAAGGAGCTTGTGAGGGGAGGTTGTTTGCAGAGGGCATTTGTATGTTTACTCCATGTAGGGTGAATTTTACCATCTCTCAATAGCAGATCCTGGCAAGGGGAGAGAATTAATTTAAGTATCAGGGGAAAAAAAAAAGACAATCATGTTTTAGCTATTTTTGATTGTGAAAATTCTATGAGTACATATATGGTGAAATGCATTACAAACGCATAGAAAACTTTTTATTGAACAACACAATGGGAAGAGCTAATATTGTCCTTTTTACTAGGACTCGGAGGGCTTTGGATGAAAGAGGTGTCAGGGCGGGGGGAAGAGGAAAGGCTGGGATGTGTGAAATGTAGGAGAGGAAATGTAAGAAGAGAGAAATCAGAACATGACACATATTAAGGCTACAGAAGGAGCAGCTGATAAAAAAAAAAGATAAGCATTAAAGAGGAAATTAAAAGACAGCAAGTTATCCACTTGGAATTGATCAAGAAACAAGAGTTTCTGTATGCCTGTAGTAACATCTCCATTGCCCATTGGCAGTTCCTCCAAGATCCAGGGTGTTCCCTGAGTCCTGGCTGGCGTCCAGCTTGGGTAATTATATTCTACTTACATAAAATTCCTCTTGCAGTTTCAATTGGACACCTCTATGCATCCCAAAATGTTCTGCAATGTGGTTATGCCTGCTTCACAGCAGAGATGGCTGCATTTCAGCAGGGAGCAAAGTTATCTTTTTAAATAGTTCATATACTATGTTATAAAGCACCTGGGACCCTTTCGCATCAAACGTGCTGTACACATTATGTTATCAGTAGCATGCAAGTTATTAGGAGAAATAGTACACAGTCATCATTTATCTACTGAGACAATAAATTCTGTGTTAAGTAGGGTCTAAGCTAAATCACAGTGCCATAGTAGTGCTCAGATGGAATTGAATGACACAGTTATAAAAGTAATTGAACAAGCTACAGCTGGGAAAAGTAAATCAAAGGCCCAGATCCTCAGCTTAAGTAACATGAACTCAGTGAAGCTCAGCTATTTACACCAGTGGGGAATCTGCTTCAGAAAACAGGCTGGCAAAGAGAGAATGACCATCCTTCCCAAAGTTATAATGCTTTCCCACCCAGCAGGAGCAGGCAGGCAAGTGCTGATGCACTGTGTTTTAGTGGTGCTAGAGGACTCAGAGGAGGTTATGAGGCCAAAAAACAAGAGAAAGGGGAAAGCACACAGAGAAACTCTAGAGGAGAACCAACGACAGAGAAAGACAAACAGGGACGTGGAATGCAACTAGGTTACAGCAATGATCCCCTGGAAGCCACAGGCACAGGTGAAGAAGCCAAAAGAGGGGAATTGTGTTGCCCAGTAGCTTGAAAAAAAACCTGCCTTATTATTTGCTTAAGTTTTTTTTTTTTTTTTTTTTTTTTTAATGTTTAGATCAAAAGAGCATCAAGTAATGCAATCCATGTGGTTGTACAGAGAACACTATTAGTAAGGGGATGCATGGAAGCCACATGGGAATATCTGCTAAATGAGACCATGCCGAAAACTACCATTCAGCAGTCTTGCAAAACGCATTGTATAGGAGAGAGTTGACCACCACATAATTCAATTTTACTAAGCGAGAAAGATAGTGAGCAACTGAGTCCAACAGCTTGTCAGAGAAAGACAGGTTTGCTATACTGGCCTAACCTGTTGCTTTTTACAATCAGATCCATATCCAGAGTTAGGAGAAAGAGCATGATGGGTTCCACAATGAAAAGAGTGGTATAAACTAAAATCAATTAGTGTGAAGACAATGTAAACAAAGCAGGGCATTCAACTTCCAGAGTTTCAAGGAAATGCACTTAAAATAGAGGCAAAAAAAGTTTTAGATTAATTTTTGGTAAATTGCCGTTTTCTTGATGATGCTTTTGACTTACTGAACAGCCTCTAGCATTTCGTTTACTACCTTTCTGTGTAAAATGTAACGTGAAAAGAATTGTATTAATTCAAGACAGACATTTTCTAGAGAATTGTTTTCTGCTGAAGAAAGATCATTTGGAGCTACAAAGGATTCTTATGAGAGAGAGGCAATAATCGTCCATCCTGAGAGAAGTTTCCCAGATAGGGAATTGCTAGGGCTTTATGGAATCTATGATTATAGAGATTAGAGATACTATTTCAGAAACCTTGTCAAGAAGGAGGCAAAAGCTGTAACGTATGCCAGAATTTGGCTTCTTCTACAGAGGAAGGAAAGTCAATTGAGAAGGTGAAGAGTTTAAATCCTGCTGTTTTTTGATTGACCATCCGGTGCTGATGCAAACTTCAGAAGATAGCAAGAAAACAAGTGAGTCAACTGAAATGGATTCAAATAGCCAACATCAGAGTGAGGAGGACCTGCTGGATGCAATCAAAGAGTTATACATAAAATACGTTTAAATACTGCTCGATAGTATGATTTCTTTCAAAACTGGAGGAACTTTGAAAGTACAACAGCTGTAGATATTGCGTACTTAAAATAAAACCTCTTTTTTTTTTTTTTTAGGAGCAACTAAAGATAATTGGGAATAAAACTTAAGAAATGGGTCAAGGAATATTTTTATTATTATTTTGCACATACTGTGCAGTATTCTGTTGCATTACAGAACCACATATCTGAAAATCTTTCTGAAACACCAGAGACAAGACTTAATTCTTTATTGCGGGTCTGCTCATGCTCTTCAGAATTAAGCTAAATTACTCTGTCTTTGAAGCCTTATATTTTTGACAAATGCCTAAGACTTTTTGATCTTTACCATGTATTTCACGCTGGTCCACAAGTGAACTTTGCGAAAAATTAGCTTTTGAATTTGTGCCTTGCATTTTGTCAACTGGATTCTTGTGAGCTTTGGTTTAGCAACTTTAAGCCTCTGCTTCACAGAGGCTAATTAAATTAAATCAACTGAGTGAAAAGGCAGCCTCTCAGGTCCGCAGTAGAACACGAGCCAATCCCGGAGGGACGGAGGAGGGTAACACAGCAACATATGAGCTTCTCCCCTTCCCCCAATCTTCTTTGTGGAAAATGTCCTAGCACTGTCCAAGAGGCTGTTAGCTGAAACCAGGGCCTGCCATCAGCCAACACTGGGCGCAGGAGCGAGAGCCAAGAAGAGAGCAGAAGGAGAATGGAAATGCTAGTCCTCAGAATTTTGGCGCAGAAGGGAAATAAAATCTCCTTTACTTTACTAATTTGTTAGATTAAGGGATACACTGGTGACTGATGAGAAAGCTGCTGGGATATGGCTTTGGAGATCCAGTGTGCCAGCTCCCAGGCTGTGGGTACAAATGACTGCATTGCCTCCCAAGTAGCACAACGGCATCTTGGTGTCTATAGACAGTCTATAAAGCTGGGAAAGTTCAAGGTAAGTTCAGGCATGGGAGGTGCCATGGGGTGGAAATCAGCAGATGTAATTGGGGCCATGCTCCGTATCGTGTCAGGTGCAGGTGGAAGTCCAGTAAATTCACCTGCTCAGGAATGCCTTTTTTCACTGCAGGGTGAACTCACTGCTCAGGAAAACTGAGCTGTCTAAGCTGGTGTTCAAGATTCACTGGATATTACAGTGTATTGTGTAAACATGGCAGTAACTTCTGCTTTTCAAATGCAATGTGGTAATGTGCTAGGTGGATGAAAACCTGAGAGATGAATGATTTGCAGGGAGGAGCGAAGTTTGTTATTAAGCTGTTTAATAACATTTTTTTGGGGGGGGGTAGGTGTGGGGCTAGGGAGGAGAAAAAGCAGAAATGGTTTCAAGCACACAAGTCCTTCTTCAGAAATAAATCTTATGCCTTTGCACGTTGAAACCTCATCTAACTCAATGGGAGTTTTACCATCAACTTAGTCATCTCCCATGATATTTAAATTGCAAATAAGGAGGATATAGAATTCATCCTAAAGGAAGGGAAATTGCCTACCATTAAAGGTATGATGGAGTTGTTCTAAATAAAGCCTGCAGTGCTGAAACATCTTGACCCAAAGTGGGTGTAAAGTTCAGAGAAGGCAAGTCACAACACCTTTGTGCATTGGTTTACCCACCTGTTAAACAAGTCTAACAGTAAACCTCAGGAAAACACCGAAAATTAATTAATGTGTCTGATGTTTGTTGAGATTCCAGAGAGGAGAAAGAATACAGTGCAAAATACGATTCTGATTTTTGTCATTTTGGTGATCCATCATCCTGCGGCACTGTGGGGACAAGAACTACTGTCTGATTCAGCAGGCAAATGCATGCAAAAGCCATAGAGATTTGCCTTTGTTGTGGGCTGTCAAATGTGTTTTTATTTTTATTTAATTATCAGTCTTTATTGGGAGTGAGTTCCGATTCTGAGTGCTTTCATGGGACATCAGATGACGAGGTGGTACCAAGGGAAGTACTGCAAAGTAGGTCAGGTACCACAGATGTAACTAGACAAGTCACTCAGGGGAAGATCAGCCATTTCAAGTAAGTCAGAGTCTACAGCCTAGAAGAAAATGATTAAAGCTTAGAAACCTTTAGTGAAGCTACAGCATGATAGGCCAGGATCACTACAGCAGTCAGTGGAATCTGTAATATTAGCTGTTTTCAGCCATTTTGCCAAAATCCTGATTCTACCAACCTCACTCATATTGAGGACTATACTCTACCTGGCAAGGAAACCCATTCACTTGTGTTCATATATCATAATTGAAATTGGAGCCTAGAGTAAATAAAGATATATGAAAGACAATCAGTTTGTACTATGTCGGGTGATCATTGCTTAGGCATTTTTTTATCCAAACAGAGCCCATTCTTTTGAGGTTCTTACATGGATGGGACTTAAAACCTTGTCAGTTGCCTTAGGTAACAAAATATGTGCTCGTAATTTCATATCCTCAATATCTATTGAACTTGAGCTATCTTCCTTCACTCATAAAGCTAAAATAAATCTGGCAGAGATGCTTAGATATATATTCAGTTTAACTAAAACTGAGATGTTTCTAAGGGCTACCTAACAACATACCCATTCACATCTACCTAATTTCACATTCAGCTGTAATAGCTTCCCAATGCAGATCGTGGATCACGTAATCATTGTTCATCTTTAGCTTTGCCTTCTCTTAAGAGAAGTGTTCTGTATGACATTAGTCTGAAAGGGACTACATTTCATTCTCGCCTTACTGCAGATCTTACCCTCTCTTACATTTGTCAAGGACTCTTGCCCTTGTCTTGAGTTTAGGACTAATGCTTTTATAATGTTTTCTTTGCCCTGGAATGTTAAATCAGAGGCAAAGCTGAGCTTTCTTTCAACTCAGCAGAGGGTTCCATTTGGTCATCACACTTTTCCTGATATTGACACTGGGCAAAGGCAGTGCCCCAATGTGCTGCACAATCCCGCAATGCGTTCTCCTCGCCATCCTGCGCTGTCATGTGCTCCTGGGCAGGCAAGCCTCACAAGAATGCAGTTACACAGCCCTTGTTTAGTGTTTAGATCTTTAATATTTAGATCTTTAAAGCATTTTGTGTCTACGCCTAACAGGCTTTGTGCCAGTTTTCCAACAATGTACTTGAATCAGTAACTTGGAGCCTTTCCTATGGTAGTGGGTCCAGCAGTCTGCTCTGGGTATGGATCTTATGAGTCCTGCAGCCTGCAGGCCTCTTTGCCAAACAATGATATAATCAATAAGCTGCCAGCTCTTGGATCAAGGATGCATCCAAGATATTTTGGGCTTATCCAATTACTGAATAATTGTGTTTGCAATAACCAGCTTGTGTTCAGCACATTTGGTTATAAGAAAAAAAGATGATTGCCACTGACTCTCTCGGTGCCAGTACAGCCAACAGCACTTCACTTTATTGTAAAATCTCCACTAAACTTTTTAAAGTTACCTCCAAGTGCCTATTTTTCTATTTATTTGTGGTGTTGCTATAATGATATCCAGCAACCCATTCCCAAGCCACTCATTTGCATTGCTGTCCCCCAATGGGGTTACCATTTAGATATTAAAAATATTGGCAGCATGCCCCAAATTTCCTCCTTTATCCCCCTGCACACATAGAGAGCTCAGTGATAGTCACTAGCTTAACAGCCAACTTTTGAAGCCACCCAGCGAGCCAGGAGAATGTGGAGCTATTCTGAAGTGCTGCTGTGTACTGTTGAGCTCCTGGCATCCTCTCTCCCTCCAGCATCTAGATCTTCAGTATGCATCTCCCTTACAGGAAGGGGTTACATTTCTTAAGGAAGCTCCATGTTTTTCAGTGCTTTTCACTTTGCAGACCGAGAAATTACCTATAAACACTGTAGAAAGCTAAGAGCGTACGGACTCTAGCTGTGCTGAACAGTCCTGCTTCAGGCGTTTCTTTGAATACAAATGTAATAACTGCTAAAAAAGGATAAAAAATGTTAATATATTTTCAAGGCCATTCTTTTGCACGTTTTGCACTCCCAAGGGGATCCCAGGTTGCAACAATTTTATAGAACGATTGCATCCCATGTTGATAGGAGAGGAAATGATTTTCAGTCCATAAACTGGAATTTAGGACATGATTCTTCCAGGTTGTTTGGAGAAACCCGAAGAAAATTTTCTTTAGAGAGTCGTGTTTAAAATAGTTTTTTCTACTTGTGCTCTTAGTAGGTAAACACAATGTGTTACATATGGAGCTTGATGAAGTGGGGTTTTAAATGTTTTCAGCACTTTTGATTCCCCAAAAAGGAATTTTAAAAGGAATTTTAATCTGTAAATTTGAGGTAAAAACCTAAAAATCTAAAAAAAAAAAAAAAAAAAAACAGCCAAGCACATTTGCATACTGCAGAGTGATATATGTTCAAGATGAAAGGATGCTGGGAGCATAAGCAGATACTCTTGGATCAACAATTAAGCTCCACTCCATACCCAGAGGTACATTAATAACAGCAAGTTCTTCTTCAGAGTGCATAGCTGAAACTCCCAGGCCATCGAAGGGTGAACGCTGAGCACATCAGAGATGTAAGGTATTCCAGTGGTCATGGTTCAAAGAAGAGCCAGATGTCTGTCAGTCAGTTGCCAAAGGGGACCACATACCCTCCTTCCTGGAAAGAGATAAGGTGCTGGGATGATAGCAGCTCAGTATGCAGAAGCAAATGAAGGAAGGGACAAAAAAAAAAAAAAAAGGGGCTAACTTCACTATTTTTTTTTTACTGACAGCTTTAAAAATCACTTAAAATCCACATAAAAGTACAGTATGTGGGATTCAAATAAACACAAATGGCCTACTAATGTACTAGCGTGTGTGTAATTATTTTAAAATCTGGTTGCACAACAATGAACTCTGCTTTTCATCTTAATCTCATGGAGGAGAAGAGATTTCTGTGGTCTTGGTAAAATGCAATCCACGCCAGGCTTGGACTAGTCTGGCCACCCAGGTTTGCCTTTTCATATATCTGATAGATGTGTTTTGACAAGTTATATTAAGTACAAAGCAGGCCACCAGAGCAGCATGTGGAGTTGATATAGACAGAGACAGAAAGGCAAATAACAGTATGAAGCGCACTTTTGTAGGCAATATTTGCCATAACTGAGTACCTCCCATACATCATATTACCACACTTCAGTAAAAAAAAAAAAAGAAGAAAAAAAGTCATGCAAGAAATGGGGCCTGACAAGTTTTGAAAGGAAACATTTTATGCAGAAGCTACAGCCCCTGCATCTTCTTTATTACAGTCAGCGTGTTTGTGTTATTTTTCTTTCTTTTTTTTCCTTAAGATCTGAAATCGTTATTCTTTTTGTACCTTTCTTTATATACTGGCTCAATTAAGGGAAATGCTGGAATTTCCATTCACACCCCATCATCCTCTCTCTATTAATACCAGCGTGTGTTTCACTTAGTCACTTCTCTGAAAACTGGTGCAGAAACTTCATACAGGGAAAAAAAAATGCTGGCACACACACACCTGAACTGATTGCCCTTTTCTTTCACAACCATCTTGAGTACATCACCATCGTCCTCCAGAGCACTCCTAAACAAGTTTTGGCAAAAGCAAAAACAAACACTATTTTACAACATCTTTGGATGCACTTCCAAAATGCAAAACTAATTAATCAGTAGTCTCCGAGAGACTCAGCTAAATGTGGCTGTCTCTTTGACACTGATCTCAGCTTTGATGTGAATATAGAAAGCATGTGAGCAAACCCCCTAAAAGAGGTAATGGGTTTCAATTATTTATTTGTTTGGAAGAGGAGGGAGTAGAAGGTTAGCAATAAGTACATCGCTAATCCTGCTTAGGCCCTCCCAGCAGTCAGGGTGTGTTTAACTCCCTCTTCCCTGCACTCTTTCTGCACAGGATCCGGTGGGATTCCTTTCTTGGGCTGTCATTGCGCCAAGTTCTTTACAAAGCAGAATATACATAAAGGACATATATCTTGTCAGGCTTCACATAAAGACAGTTATTTTTAATTATTCATTATCAACACTAGAAAGCTGCTAGCTCAACGTATAGGCCTTTCCCTTTGCTGCATTTACCTGTCATTGGTTTTCAAGTCAAGAATGTGTATTCTAAGTGTTAGCTAGTCATTAGCATCATATTCTCCAGACACAATATAATCATCCTAATAATTGATTGTAGTGAAGGTAGTCACTTGTATCTCACACAATTCTCAGCCATGAACTTTGTCCTCTCTAGTTTATTATGCACAGAGAAACATCTTGATGCTATAATCTATCTTCCTTGCAAATTTACATCAAAGGGCAACAAGCTACATATTGCTCCTTCAAAACATACCACTTGTGTGATGCTGTAAAAGCACCTGCTTTTTCTGAGAAGCATATTATTAGTAAATGTGAAATCTAAAAAAGAAAAATATGTAAAAGCCTTCCTCATAGAGACTGTGCATGTATGAAGTGAGAAAGGACAAGTAGGATTTTTCTTTGGAAAAAAACCTGTTAAATAATAGCAGAAAGCCTTTTGTCTTGCAAACAAAAGGAATATATTGATAGCAGGCTGACTAAGAGAAGATGCCTGAAGAAGTAAGAGAAATCTGAAATACTTATGTGATAGATACCTTGGGTAAAATTCCAGCTTTCCTTGTTGACTGGACCAATTTAAAATCATTTTGAATTCTTAAATCATTTATTAGCTGTACTGTTTCTATCTCCCCTTTCACAGACATGTCTAGCACAATATATAGATAGTGAGACTTTGAAGTTTTCAGTGTGTTTACTTATAAAAGTTTGAAATCCGATTTTGTCGCACAAATCCACTATCCTAAATATAGTTCTTCAAAGGTGCAAATGCAAAGGGACAAAAAAAAATCACTGAAATATTTATAAAGATGAGAAGAAAAAAAAAATCAATGGTAGGGAGCAGCTAATTGTAACCCATTCCCCTCCTCCCCTTCCAATCTCAAGCCCCAAACCAATCTAAAATTTCACCTCTGGAAGATAAAAAGGAATCTTATGTACATATTTGATAGATTAGATCCATGTACAGCATTCTTAGGACTACAGTGATTACTCATCTGTTTAGACATATTAAATCAGTGTCTAAAAAATTCGGAAGGTTCATGCTCATCTGCAGTATATAGATATTTCTTTTTACCAGTTCTAAGACAAAAAAAAAAGAAAAAGGACTTATCAGTCAGCTGTCTGTTTTTTTCCAAAACAATATACAAAAGAAAAATGATAGCCAACCCTCTGAGAAGGTAAGAACAATTACATCAAACAGTGAAATAATTTAGAATCAGTTTAAACATTCAAAAGGTTTAAGAATCAAAGCTTCTGAAGACGTTTTGTCACTGTTTCTTCTGTCTTTCACGTTTCCTTCCCCCCTCCACTTTATTTTCTTTTTTCTTTTTTTCTTTTTTCTTTTTCTGGTACAAACAAGGCTCCAAGGCTTCAAAAGCAAATAACTCCCAAGTAGATTTTGGTTTTATGTTGGACCTAGAGTAGCAGTATCCCTCACAGACAGTGTGATACTGCACAGAAAACCTTGCAGTAGAAGAGACGGAGGATGACTAATTCATACACAGTCATCTCAAGTTACATGGTGGAGTAGAAAGTCATTTTTTTGATTTTCCTACTGCAGAATCATGATAAGCATGAGAAGAGCTGTCATTACTGACAATACGGGACCCAAAACAAATCAAGGAAGAGGTGAGGCTGTAGGCCAGTCTGGCATCAGGTGGGTATGCACTCCCCACGAATGTACAGAAAACCCCTTCATCCATCCCATTACTAGCTTCCATGTTGAGGAGTTATAAGCACATGTCTTTATCCAAATGCCCATATCACTTAATAATACAAAAAGATATGAGTTTAAAATACCAGTCTTGTGCAAAAGAAAACAAAGCATTGAATATTATTTGTTTGACCTTAATAGCACTTTGTGTGTTGTGTCTCTCAGATCCTACACGTAGCTTAATATAGACAAAATGTTGATTAATAATAATGGTCACAGAGAGGAAAAGTAACTACTTGAAAATTATTCCAGTCCTTATCTTCTAAAAAAAAGTCTAAACTTAATGAAAATCTCCTTCAGCAACCATTTGTTTCCCATGATGTCAAAAGCTATAGAAGAGAAGGAATCTATATTTCTCAGCCAAAGAGGACCCAATCAGTCACTGGTGCCCGTTGAGTCTTGTTCGGATATGAAGCAGTCAGTGTAATCTGGTAGAAATCAAAGAAAACCAGAAAAAAGAAAGCCAAGAGAGCTATTGTTGAGCCATGATCAGGAGACAAACAAAATTTCTTTAAAATAGGAGACTGGAATCAGAAAAATGGTAAAGTTTTCTAATATAGAATGGAAATGAAGACAGAATATTTATATGATCAGAAATAATAGTTTCTTATTTGTCTCATACTACATCCTTAGACTGGTAACTCAAAGATCACTCCAGGTTTTGCACATGCACAATGCTTGCTATGTTTACAAGTTGTATAATTTCTATCTTCTAAAATAATTACTAGACATTGCAACACAGAAACCATTGTTTTCTCTGGAGGATGTTAACAGTATTGGATATTTTTTCAAGTTGTCCTTCAAATCAGATGTCAGTCAAACATAACCATTCACAGTTATTTATAATTTTTTTTTTCTAATAGCAACAGCTAGATTTCTTTTTATTTTCTCCTGGAAAGAAATGTACTTCTAATACCTGGACATTGCATAGAATGACAGGACTCAAGAGGTAGGAAAGCTAGTAAATTAATTAGCTGAAATATTCATTTTGCTATATTTTCTCTATATTTTCCCTGTGTGAGGAAGGTAATTTGTCTTCAGACTATTAAAGTGCACATGAGGAAATTGTACAAAGTAGATTATCACTTTGCAGATAAATTGACATTGTGCTTACTACTGAGTTAGTTCACAGTATGGATCTTAAAACACTATTTAGTATTCTGTCTAAGGCAGTTGGTACTTCTCTGCTCATGGCAAAGTTTTTGGAAATGTGATCAACTAACACTGTGAGAGCCCGGTATCCCTCTCTATTTCATTAGCTCTTACTCAGCTAGCTGGAATCTTTGACAGCTCTTTAGTCCTTGGTCACTGAAGACACCTGGAAGACAGAGTCAATTTTCTGGAACTGACAGTGGAACTAACTTCTAAATCTTCTTCTATACCCTCAGATATTTAGCTCTCCTGTGGGAGTTTCATATAAGAAAGTACATTTCCGAATTCCATTTCAAGGAACGGTTTCAATTCTTTTTCAGTGAACTTCTTGTCAGCCTTTACCAAGTCACTCATCCATCCTCCTCATGCAAACCTAGAGAATGCACGTAGTACAATATGCAATCCATGATGTGATATTGGTTGGGCTTTCTTAACTAGCAAGCTGGTTGTAATTCAGATCTGATCAGCAATTAAGTACTCTAAAATTACTTGTCCAGCCCAGTTGCTAGCTGAATTCATTTGCTTCTGTTTGTGCTTGCTGTGTGGATTATTTAGTATTCTTGAGCACTAAAGTCTTTGTTCAAACAGGAAATGTAAATATTTTCTTATTCTTTACAGGAGGAAAAGGTCACATTTTACTAAATTGCTGATACTACATTTTTCAATATTAGAAATTTATCAAAAGCTCTCATTTTTGTTAGAAAAGAAGTATTCATTTACCCGCAATAAATATATTTAGTAAGTGACTGTCTAGCATAATAATCCTCTAGCTTTTTACTTTTGTCACAGTGTATAGTGTTTCACAGTGTGAACAGCAATAATGATCATGTGTTCATATGAGTAGATTCATTTTGGCAAGCCGTGTTAGTTGACAGGTATGTAATACACTTGCCTTGCGGCTTTGGGACCAGGTTTCAAATACAGCCTTCACTGAAGTGACTGAAAATCATTCAGATCTCATAACTGTATCAAGTGACAAGTAACGTGAATTCAGTCAGTGTGTGTATAGGACCTGATGTACACTAGCCAGTCAAAAATGCTTCCCTTTATTGAGTTGCACTGCTATCTCTGACCATCAGTAAGAAGACACTTAAGGCAAGGGATTAAGGCCAGCAACACAAATCTATCTCTCTAAATATATTCATATCTTTCCAACAAGACATTTATGTGCCCAGCAGCTGTTTCCTTGGCTTTTGTACTGTGTGTCCACTAAGGGAGTTCAAGTCCCTCACATATACAATAAGGGCAGTGTACTAATTGTCGACATGAACTGCCAAAAGCAGCAATTCTATCAAGTTGATGTTGACTCAAACATGAACTTGTCCTGATTCGGTTACTCTTTAACGCTCCTGGACACCTCTCACTGATAATGTTATTTTCACTGCTCACCAAAGAGTGCCAAATGTTGGCATCTCATTCATGCTTGTCATTGCCATGATATCACACATTATCCTTTAAGAGGAAACAGGATTTCAATGTAGTCTTTATTATATTGCATGCAAAAATCGTGTCAGCCATCCATGTGAACCATGGTCAGAGAAAAAAAGTTAAAATTAAGAAATATGTGGTTATCCTGAACACAACCAGTGGCCCGTGTAATAAATATACACGTAAGTTATTTAATTCCTCTTTTTGTCCCAGCTTTATCAGGTGTAAAAACCTTGACAATGATTCTTAAATGCTGCCTATGAACTTTGAGAGATACAGCTGTTTTAAAATATTTTTATACATGGTCATAATGTACAGCATATGCAAGCCTTAAATCCTTAGCAATTTAAATCATTTAATTACAACTAGCTACATAGCCACTTTTGTTTCCCAAAATGTTCTCATATAAATAGAAAGTCTCATACAGTTGAAGGATGTCCCAACTTTTATTTTTATAAAAAGTAAAAAATAACAAAAACAGCCAGCCAAGCAAAAAAAAACGTGTTTGCCCTTAGTAGCCTGGTTAGGAAAAAGGACAGGTTGCTCCTAGGTGTAATGTGGCCATACTAACCGTGGCTAAAGGAGACTGAAATACATGAAGGGTGAGCTCCCATAACATCGGCAAAAAGAGGAAGAGGACTGTTCGCAAGGAAGAAGGGAGAATTCTTCTATTCTCAGACTGCTATTTGCTTCTTCCTCTCTCCCTTACTTTAAACCTTGCTCATGCAAATGGGATATTTCTTTTTTTAACTCATCTATGACCTTTGAAGTTTTTAAGCCTTTTTTGCAGTTCTGCTGCTTTTACCTCTTTTCCATTTCTTATACCCATTGCTTCATACTGCTTTTTTCCAATCATGCATTAATTTGCATATTTACAAACTAAATCCTTTCATCAGTTTCCTTCCCTTCCCCTGCAAGCCCAGCTGTCCACATGTTCCTTGCTTCCCCGGCCAACATGGCTGAAGGGACCGCATGAGGTCAGGGGCTCTTCCCCAAGGCTTTCCACTTTGTCTCGTATTATGTTCTGCCTCATTCATTTTCCTGTGATGAGGACTGTTAGTAACAGACTGGAGGTAGCCAGGAAGGGGGATTACACCATGGCAAGGAAGATTTCCTCATTGCATCATCCAGAGCATCTACCTTTTTAGGCAATATCAGTTCTTGGTAAATGTCTCACCTAAACAGTAAGCTACTCCTTTTTTGAACTATTAACATTAAACAAAGATTAATACTGATCTAACACTAATCAAAGAGCAACACTGATCTGAATCATTCAGTTAGTTTGGTGGCACTAAATTACTGGTTTATTCCTCCTCTTTTTAGGCAGCCTTCTACACACTCAACATTGCAATTTCAACTATTCTGTGAAGAGTAGTGAACTGCCTTTTTAATGAGCTGCTATATAATCTGTACATAAAATAATTCTTGTAATGTGATTACATTTACTTGAAGATCACTAAATAAAGCAATTAGATCTGGTGTCATGGACATCACTACGAAATCCTTCAAACTAATTCTAGATAGATTTTCTTTGGAAATATGTTTTTGAACAAATTACACACAAGAGGAAAAAAACATAAAAATCACATAAAAACACACTGTAGCACAATCACCAGCTTTTTGTGCAGTGTCATTCCAACCTCAGTTTTAGAAAACTGTAGGATGTCTAAGCCTTGTGTTGATAGCTTGCATGGAAGCACATGAGAATTTTATGTATTCAGCGTTATCTAGTCTCTTTTATACTACTTTTAGTAGTCCTGTCTCTTTTGCTCTCCAAAATCACTGAAATGAGGATTTTCCCATGTTTCCATAACTCAGTAATGTTAATGAATGCCTGAAACACTTCAGTCCAGAACTTGAACTGGCATAAATCAGGGGAATTCACTGAAAGCTGGTGACATTTTTATATATTGATTTGGCTTTTCATGCCAGTATAATGATCTTTTACTTTAAAGTCACTATCATATAAACATAATATATAGGAATTATATTCATAGCTACACACATAGAAACACACTTTTTATAAGGAATTATAACTGAGTAGGTGGATAAAAAATATTAGGGATTTGTATCTCATGCAAACTTCATAGAAACTAGGGTCAAAATATCAACTGTGTGATGAGGATGAATATCTAATTAGCATCGTTCCTATTGTATACAAACCTGTATTCATACTGATATCAGCATCTGCCTTGAATTATCACTACCAGAAGCAACTTGCGCATGAAAGTTCCCTTACCCACTTGCTTCACAGCTGTTCATTATTTCAAAACTATGTTTTAGAGCAATTAATTTGGCTGAAAGTCACAAGCTATCTTTTAAAGTTCAACATTCATTCAAATGTTAGAACAAATATATTGCAACTTGTAATGGCATCTGCTTTAGCAAGCAAGATGTTTGGCAATGACCTTTGATTCTCACGGTTGAGAATCTAGAAAAAGGTGCAAAGAATATGCAACTTGGGGTATTCTCTTTGTTCTTTTACAGATTTTTACACATGTGATCTGATAAATCAATAGTTAGAATAATTGTTCAGCTCAAGTGCAGATTTATACATGAAAGTTTCCCAAAGATTTAATGTCCATTTTTTTTATTACCAGAAGTCCATTTCAATAACAGGCCACTTACTTAAAAGAATGGCCACCACTTAAATCACGAATCAATTAGAAACATTAGTAAAAGGAATCCTGTTAACTTCCATTAGACCTTAAATGAGCTTTTTAATCTCCATTAACCATGCAGTTGTTAATCATTGTGTTTATCAAGATTATAAAAAAACAGGGTCTCTAATTTCTCTCAGATAAAGTAAAAATTCCTGTCATTAACAAAGTACAAACAAAATTGACCTTCCAAAGGATGGAAGGGAATGGTAATAACATGTTTAGCCACTTTTTGCTCGTGGAATGATAGAAATACTAGAGGAAATCAGAGTAAACTAATTGGTAATTAGTGTAACTTCATCTGCTGGTATGAATCATAAATGTACTCCAAAAGTCCTGAGTCAGGATTGGGGCCTAGGAAATTTAGAAAATCATCCTACAGCCTCATAGGAATATTTTAATTCTTGGTAAGAGATAGCTGGAATGAGGATTAACATAGCTAAAGTGTTAGAAAGTGCATGATACCTTCTCCGTTCTGCTTTTTGCTCCCCCTTGAAATGATGGATCTGCAAACCCTCCAGAAACAGCTTGTGCTAACGATAGTACAGCAGTCACCATTCATATGCTACTGAAATATATATTGCTGGATTGTATATATATTGCTGCATTTTAAGACAGTTAAGAACATCTCCCAAAGCTTTCCTCTGTTGGGACTGATGCCACTTATCCTAATCCTGTTTTCTTTTTAGTGTCCCTATTTATGATTGACATTATTTGCATCAGAAATGCAAAACTGTGACGGGTACAGGAGGCAAGGAATTCATTTTCTGACTCTGATAGAAGATCTTTATCACTCACTGTGACATTAGCTGGCTGAAAAGTAGGTAGGTGGGAATAAAAATACCTCGTGGGATTTGTAGGCTTGGGCAGCACAAAGGGTCACAGTGCTGCTCTGTGCTGAGATTCTTTGCTGAAAACAATTCAAATTTCAGCTTAATGTCCACTCTTTTAGAATACTCACCCAAGCTTGGCCTTTAAGGCTCCTCCACTCCTAATTACTGCCTTCAGCAGGTTCACAACAACATAACTATTTAGCCCAGAGGTGAAAATTTCCACTATAAAAAGCAGAGGTGGAAAATGTGAACCTTCCCTCTGGATCAAATGCTCATACGCTCATGAAAATATCAGGCATTTTCTTCCTGCTTGGCTTATAGATACTCTCACACGCATACAAAAGAACGGGTACTTTGCACAACTGCATTGTAGGGAGCCTGGGGGCAGCAGTGCCATGCATTCAAGAATTACCTAGGGGCTCTTCAAGACAGGCCACTGGAGGCGGAGGTGACACAATGAATTCGTAGAAAGTGGAGGAGTGCTGGCTGAATTGATTCTTATGCATTTTCTGTATTTAGTAGTACCCACATATTGGCATTGACATGAGTTCCAGAGGCAGAAGGGTTGAGATGCAACATGGCATTCATAATGAAGGCTGATAGAAGCAAAATGGGAACAATACTAAGTGGGACATCATTAAATATTATTACAAGGTAAAGTTAAACTTGCTTAGGAGGAAAAATTCTCCTAAGAACTGTATTTCAAGGAATGACATTTCATTGCTTGGTACACTCTAGCAATGACTGAGAATGAACAAAGACATCGCAATCTAGGAAGACCAGGCAGCAGAATATTACACTTCACTTTTTAATGCTTGAGTGAATTTATTGTGCACTGAAGGGAGGAGTTGATAAAACCAGCAGGTGCTATGCAAGCTTCAGTTAAACATACTCTCCTTTTGAGCTGCCACATCCCTTCTCTGCTGCTCCTCATCCCTTCTGCAAAAAAACATGGCTACCTGCAGCTCGCTAGGTATCAGCTTATTACTATGGGGTAGCAACTCTATTTAGAACAGAGGTCCTCACCTAAGAAATGAAAGCTCATAACAAAAATAACCTGATCCGAAAATAACCTGAGTCAATTTTAATTTGTTTATGAGCTTATGGGGGTATTCAGGGTAAGATTGGCTTATTCCTTCCACCATAGTGCAGATGGGGCAGTAGGAGTTAGTACGGCAGAACAAATAGTGTCTCACTCCCAAAGAAGGAATTAGGCAATTATGAAAACCCCTGGAAAGACTGCACATTCCCTACAGAGCATAGGGTATGCTACAGAGCAGTTTTTATAGCATGTTGGTAAAAATGTTGCTAAACAAGTAACACACTATTTAGTGATTGACCCCAAACCTGGAGCTGATACACCACAGTCATCCACTGCTTATGTTTATTCACATGCAGTCTATTTGAACTACAAAGTCTTCCTTATCTTTCCCCTAATCTCTTCCTCTTACAGATTGTATCACTCCTTGACACCTCAAGCACACTCTGACCAATCCCTTCTTTCTCTTCTGTTCCTATTATAACCTCTGGTTAAGTTTTCCCAGGTGTGCTCATTGGTCTTTCAGCTGTCTAAGTTCACGTAAGGTTTCAAATAGCAGCTATATCTCAAGAAGGAAGCATATCTGCAAAGATAGCACTCTGAAAACACTCTGCAAGGCTTTGCTAAGCTAAAGGTGACCCATGCTTAAGTTGCCGGTGCTTTAGCAAAAGTAGGCCTTAATCCAGCTTGATGCAGTCCTTTTTGGGTAAGGCCTAGGAAAAGAAGTTACCTTTGCAAGAAGGGTAGACAACATATCACCTCTTCGTTTGATATGCCTTGTTGATGTTATTTGCCACACCCAGCTATGCTGTTTGGCTTCTGCAAGCAGGCTGTTATCAAGTGTATTCAGCATTCCCTGTGCTAAACAAGTTCATCGCAAATTAAATGCCAACATAGTGAATTTGGTATGAAACTGAGGCTACCTGGTACCGGGGAAACAAGGTACTAAGGTGCTAAGATTTCTCTGTTATCTTGTGTCCCTCTTCAGGTGATTTAAATAGAAGCAAGGTTCCCATTGCTTTCTTTCAGCAGCATGACAACCCACTTAATCTTCACTGAGGACAACAGAGAGGGTTCATCTGATTGCTAACTGTCCATTAATATCCAGGCAAGATGCCATACTATTTTGTGTACAGATTTCCAGTTTGGAGTAGGACATTTTTCAGTCTAATTTGGTAGCAGGGTTCTGTACTCAGTTCCTCAAATAGGCAGTCCAGTTCACTGTTACCTCATACTTGAGGGTGAAAATGGGATGAGGAAAAATGTTACCATACTTGGATGATGTGAATTCATACTAACTTTCTGCTCAGGTAAACAAATGTGCAAGACGCTAGGTCCCTAGGTCTTTCAATGGGAAGCTAAAACCAAAGAAGCTGCATAGAGAAAGCTATTGGCCCTGAGAAAGGCTGATACATATTTTTTCATCTCTGTTTCCTAAATCTTTGCGAGTCGTTGTCTAAAAATGAGGCTATTCTTATAAAGTCTCACAATACCAGAGTTATGACTTGTGGAAACAATATAAGATTTCTATTGCAAGCCTCTGTTCTTAGTGCAATAGTGTCAAGAAAATACTTACTCATACAGATCCGTTTCTCTTTTTGCACTTTTATTTTGTACCACGCACATGTAATACTTCAACTGCCTCTATGACTTTCCATGATTGCTCTGAAATACCTCTTTGAGGTCCTCTGTTAGCAAGCTGAAGCCTGTCCAACAGAGTGTGCAGTAGATACCTTGACTGCAGCATGTATAAAACTTTGGTTGAATTCTCTTGTCAGAGAAGAAAACTACTTACTGTCCTAAAAGGCAATTGCATCTAAGATGTCTGCCAAATACGGCTTAACATAAAAAGGCAACTCCCAACTCCCTACTGTGCTCATTCTACAGTGCCTTGGTCTTGGTGATGAAGGTCTTTTACTAGCAAAGTAATCAAATTTCCAGAGGCTTCTTATGAACATTCTTTTCTCAAACATTTATTTGTCATTACAGCTGCTTGAAATACTTAAATACTTGATTTAACTAATTTTTTTTTTCTTCTATGGACGATTAAATCTTTAAATGAAATCTTCCATAGGTTTTTTACTGCCATTTTTCCTGGGTGCTTTAGAAAAAAAAAAAAAAACATACACAAATAAATTTATTTTAAATATTAATTTCCAAATGTAATACAAAATTATGTCTTTCTTCCTCATCCCTCCCTTTTCTCTCTGTCTCACCTTTGGAAAAAATAATATGACAAAACAAAATAGTATGGAAAAAGAAGTATGGCTGAAAAGTCACTTCAGAACAGAATCTTTACCCATTTGCAAAGGATCTCTCTTGATCCTTAAACTTTAAATCTGTACTTTTGAAAAGAAAACTATGGTGGCTACTCTTTTCCCTCTCTTTTCTATTTTTTTCTTTTATTTCTCTTCTCGTAAAACAAATTTAAACTATTTTACTTCTATATCTCTAGTTCTGATGCTGAACTATTCCAAATCTATTTTGTCCACTAACAGCTTCAGCAGTTCACCATGGATTTTCTCTTAGCTGAGGGGAATTTGCTTTCTCATTCATCAATTATTTCCCATTTTCCTGAGGAAATAAAAAAGTCAGATGCATTTTAAAACAAAAACATCAGACATTCTTGCTTAGACTGACCTTTGACAAGCAATATGTTTGTTCTGCTTTTTTGTGAGGCAAAGTTAGAGAGAAGTGGGTACTTGACTAGGGCTTATGTAAATGTCTGGTGAAGTCAAACAGCAGTGTTCTAGCACACTTCTACTCATTGAAGCCTTTTATGCTCTGCAAAATAAAAATACATATATTGAAAATCAATCTTAACATACAAAAGGCAGAAGTCTTTTTTTTCTGCACCAGGGATACCTTGGCATGATGAGAAAGACACCTCCAGATGCCTTCCTCACCTTTCAAACCTGCCCTTCCAAAACAGCCTTTATTGAATCAATGGTCTCTGCAAAGCTGATGCATGCTTTGAATGGCAGAAGTACAATGTCTTATAAAGTTATAATCAGGCTGGATCTCACTAATCTGGGTTATAGCTCAGCTGTGAAGGCTCTTTTGAGTAAAATCATTTCTTTATTAATGAGATTCAGCCCAATATCACTGATAAAAATTACTTTTAAAAATGTCCCTTTGCTGCTATTCAAATGAATGGGAGAAAACGGTGGGTGTTTTAAGAGCTGTCTTCCTGTCATATCAGGATGGATCTCATTAGTGAAGGGAATGATTTTACCGGGAATAAGCTTCTACAATGAGAAAACATAGCCTACCATAGATGAGCAAATTCCTCCTCAATTAGGAAAAAAAAAAAAAAAAAAAAAAAATTAATTTTAATAACAAGAGAGAGGACATTTCCCTCTCTCTCTCTCTCTTTTTTTTTTTTTTTTTTTTAAGTTGAACTGGACTGCAGCTCATTAATATAGGAACTACTTTACTTAAAAGAGCTTCCAGTATTAATCCACTGTTCAACCTAGATTAACCAAATCAAACATGATTTGAGTGTGTGTGGGGAAAATAACTCAGAAATATTATATCTATTTCCAAAGCATTACATCTGCCTTCAGAAATGCACACAAGGGGGTTATAATCTACTACTACTCTTGAAGTACATTTGGGGTACATTTACTTAGGTAAACTGATAAACCAGTGCTTGGAAATTCAGTTAGATGTGGTCAACCACAAGTGATTGATGAAAAGGCAATTCAAACAGTTTTTATATATGCATGTAAAATCTCAGGAACTAAGACATTCTCTCATGGCCCTATAAAAACCTCAGTGATTAGCAGGGAGGGGAGAGCCATTCTTGTTTCCTGTTAATTATCAAAAGAAAGTTTCATCTGGATCCATGACCAAAGTCACTGTGTATCGCAGTAGGCAAAAGGGAGATCATGACTATAGACTCATGCAGCTACTCTGGTTTCCTCCTACACGGCTTCTCTAATATTTTGGTGCCTTTATTCTTCCTCCATAGCAGTATGTCTAGTCTTCTTCCATGAAGCAGTATAGTCAGGTGCAGATACTTACACAAGCAGTAAACACAAACGTACGCAGGAATCATCTGGTTTAAATTGTCCTGAATACAGTGACATTAGAGTCACTGTAAGACCTCATGCACCTGTGTCTGCGGATGTCTTTTGCCATGTTGCTTCCATGGAAATTTTGAAGTGATTTCTCAGTAATTTAGTGCAGTAGCAAATGCAAATAGTGTCCTGAAAAACTCAGTGATTATGTGTATGTCCTCCACAATCCATTTTGGCGAAAAGCATGCTTTAGAATTTATTTTCCCACTACCACCTCATAACAAGTATTAATTCAATAAACACTCATGTTATTTGCAACACGGTTAAAATTATTCCTGTTATACTTGGAATTTAGCAGAAGCTAATTCCAAAGGAAGAAAGAGAAACAAGGAATAAAATGATATAATGTATTTTGTTTTTTTTTTCCATTAAATAAACTTTTTTTCAGATTCTTTGGCATATCCACAGCTGGAATTTCAGCACTCCTAACATACGCAGTGCTAATGGATTTGTAAAACATCTCTGTAACATACCTTGCAATATTTAAGATAATGTTTATTACTTCTCTCTCTCACAGAAATATACACTTATATGCATGCAAGCACACATGAACCCACATGTTCACACACAGAAGATAACCCATATGGTGATGTTTCCATTAAAACACTGGAAGATGGGATGGTGTCCTATTGTATACATTTTGATGTGTTCTGAACGTGTAGAAAAAAATTATTCTATGTCAAAAAAGTGTATGCCATGGACTTTACAGATGATAAAGACGCTCTAAGGACTGACTGCAGCTATCTGGAAAAAAAATACTGTAGGTGTATCCCACATTAAATATTCTGCTTGAAGCTAGCAGTTAAGCATGTCACATTATTACAAGCATAATAATATGATGAACTGAAATGACAAAATGCCAGCTTCCCACCAAAAATTAAAGCAACAAACACTATTTTCTTCCAAGGACAGCAACTAACACTTTGCATAGTATTTTTTGAATGTGGTACACTGGCAGAATGGCACACCAGTGAAAATATATGAGAATTCAGCTGTCCGGGGAATGCAGATAGTTCTCTAATATTCTGAAATGGTATCAATGCAAGCAAAGGACCTTAGATACAAGATCATGGTTAATGAACACAAAATCCTTTAAATAGAACAGCAAGTACCTGGTGCAAGTAAGAATGGCAAAGTTTGTATAAAAATTGGTTTTGGCTTCTTTCACTCAATTCAGATTCGATGCAGGTCTGATTTGGTGATAATTATTTACTATGGAATAATCAAATATTTTTGATGCATGAGCAAACGACCTTTTAAGGAATCTTAATATCCATTTGTTCTGTATACAGGGTCTATTTTGAATCTTCTTTGCACTTACGTGTAAGACCTCACAAGGTTTATCAAGATTAAAAAAGATACACTTTAATTAGGTTAATATTTTATTTATGTTACAACTTCCCCCTGGTCATGTCTAACTTAGGCTCTATTTACAGTCTTGCCAAATACCAAAGAACAAATCAACAGAACATAAATTTACTTTTCAGAAAGATGTTACTTGGATAAAATTTACATTTGAAAGGCTAAATTTGCATTTCATTCTATCCCCCCAAATATCTGCTTATTAAAAAAAAAAAGGAAAAAAAGAGAGGAGAGAGTTTCTAGGAGATAGCATCTTCTGGAAGCAAAACTAACTTTTTGTTTTCTTCTTATTTTCAGATAGTTTAAGATAATTTTGTTGGCTGATTTTTTTTATCATTTTGCTGTGTTACATCATACTTTTAGTTACCATGATATTGCAAATAAGTAAAGTTTTAGTTCTTTTCTCCTGAGAAGTAATGGGTCATTGTTCATAATAACTAAAACCAGGCTGCCTAGTGAAGTTAGTTACATGCCAGGGATCTTTGTACATAGCATATATGAATGTTAATTGCAGTAAATGGGGAAAAAATGCTCTAGCACAAAGTTGTAGCACAAGTAAGGGATTCTCAAGGGCAAATTTCAGATGTAGGCCTATCATGTTGTCCTTGGGACTTCACTCTTGGGTAACTAGAGGAGAATTTTAAATAGTTTCTTGAACTAGAGTTCAAGAAAAGGATCTGCTTTCCAGAAGATTCTAAAGTTTTGGAAATCATGAGGAAAAGAGGGCTTCAGAATATTTTCAGTGCTTCTAAGAATCTTCTGACATATCTCAACATCTTAGGTGGTATTCTATATTGTCTATGCATATTCGACAGAAGTGCAAGCAACTGCATAGTAGTTGTTGTAAAATAATGTTCTATCATCTGATGGATTTTGACACATTATGCACTTTTATTTTTTTCTCCTTTGCTTTTAATTTTACTTACAGCAAATTTCAAAGACCAAATGCCATTCCGTCTTGTTTTTTTGTAATAACTAAAATCCACTATAACCAAAATTCAACTACAATCCTGTCACTATTTTAATGCTCTCAGAACAGTGTCCCTCCATAAGCCAGATTTCCTTGTTCTCCCTTATGTTCCTCACAGGTTACAAGGATGTAATTTTCATCTCATACATCTCTGATTTTAAGCACAAGAAATTGTTGTGTTTGGTATCGGCAAACCACAGGGAAAAGAAAAAGTTCCAACCTCAAACATTTCCTTGGAAAATACTATGCCAAATTTATTTCTCTTTTACAGCAGCAGCACTGGAGTTTTCACCTTTTTTTCCTTTTTCTTTTTTTTTTTTTATTCCCAGCAGAGAAATGTTATTCTGTAGCAGAATCCTGCACTCTTCAGAAAGTTACGGACTGCTGCACTCACCCTGGTTATATTATATTGCTGGTTGGTCACTCCTAGACGTTGCCCACGTACCCCATCCTTTGACATCATGTCTCTGTATCACCACCAAGCCACCCTGGGTGCACAATGCACAGTGACACACTGATGGTTCCTATCTAGCACAGTACTGCCTTTTCAGTGCTGACCGGGTTCTTCTGTCACTCTTCCTTATGGCATTATTGTTTCATACTCTTCCTCCCTTTCTATACTGGGGATGGAATCATGAACAGCTACAGGTTTCATGGTGACTTTTCTGCCAAGAACCTCCTTGTGCATTTCTTGTCCTAGGACATGAGTTTCTTTACTTCCCTGTAGGGACGAGCTGTTATCTTTGGTTTTGCTGTAGTATTCCCTTAACTCCTTTCTCTTACTACAGATATGAATACTAAGCCAGTCTGACAGGAATTCCTCAATAAGCAACAGATGATACTTTATATATTTTGGCCGTATGTGGATATGGGCTTCAATATGGGATCAACTCCTAACTCCTAGATAGATGATGTAATTGTGGAGGGATCATGTAATTATAAAAGGGCCCTCTGAGTCTCTTGTCTGAGATGGATTCTGTGAGAGAAAGAGGACCACCTCGCAGTACAAGTGCCCGTTGGCATGTTCTGTGCCGTGTGGCCTTGTTGCATGTGCTTTGGTAGTCTCTGGACATACTCAGGGGGAAAATTGTCTCAAATATGTATGGTGACAACAAGGAAGGCAGTATAAGTATGCAAGTTTCCAGCATTTCCCTTTCCTCAGTGTTTCAATGATGTTACTCTAGAGGGATCTACAATGGCCAGAGAGCTTAAGTGGCTGGGTCAGAGCTACTGAGAACCTATAAGAAGATTAAGAGGCACAGACACGGGTTCCTGTTTTGATATTTGACTTCACAGATGGTAGCTACTTTCTGCACTGGTTTTCAATTCCTAGGATCTCTCTAGGTACCGCTTCATGCACACCACTCACCATGAGCCTCATTTTTAATGTAATCAAAGCAAGAATAACTACAGTAAAGCTCACACATAACAGAAATACCTGCACCAATTCTAAATGCAAATGAAAAAAAAACTTCACAGAGGCTGTTATCCAAACCAACAGTAGCTGGTCATACTCAAGCAAGGCTTATAAATCAGGAACATTTCTTTTAGCTTCAGTCTTGTTATATCTTAATATATAAAATATTCTTTGTCTTGATGGATCAAGCTCAGCCTTAGAATTCTGTCTGGACTCTCCTAGCTATCTTTTCCTCAGTTTGATTTCTGCAAATGGTCTCTAAAGCATCCTGAATATAGGGAAGATAATCCTTATGTGTTTCTGTCTATGTAAAGGAGCAGGGACACACACTCCACCTTCTTCCTCCTATCCCTACTCATAATGTGAAGTCTGGGACATGTGTTAAATTACATGTCTCCTCATTTATGTATGGGGGATTTTATGCAGTTAAGTACTATAAGAATTAAACTCTTACAGAGAAAAGACAAAATAGTGATAGAAAACAAACAAAAAACATGCAATAATAAACTGTGATAATCTCTGATCTCAAACATAGTGCTAAAATGGCAACGTCTTTTCCCTTTCTCAGGAGATGAAATTCTTACTTTGGTTCAAGTATTCAGTACTTACAGCAATACAAATCAGAGAGCTAGCCACTTCTGCCCTCCAACATAAATCTGGGTTTGTGACCAGGAATTTAAAGGGATTGGGGTGAGTGTGCACTGGGAAAACTAAGAACAGAGTTTGAACTACTGTCACGAGAAGCAGTGAGTAACAAAACAGAACAGTATTAAAATGTCAGAGTTCATTTCTGGTCTCAACAGCAATGTACAACACCCCTACTCCTTCACAAAATAAAAGAGCTGGAAGGTCACTGTCATTTCTGGTCTTGAAGACATGTGTCACTCATTTCCAGCCTCTTCTGATATTTGACAGTATGGACCTGCCTGGAGCACAGCAGGAATAAAGGATGACACAGCTCACTGAGCAAAATTTCATTAACAATTTTCCTCCTACACAAATAAGAGCTCACCCCTGACCCTAAAATGTAGAGTTTTCTAGAGAAGAGGCACTTGTGAGGGCTTCAGTTAATGCAATCCAGTCTTTGACAAAGTTAAGTTTCTGCCTTGGAAGAATGCTTGAATTGATAACAATCTTTGATAAAATGCTACATAATCTGTAAGAGAGAAATGGGCTGCTTTAAATAGAGGAGGTCACATTTTTCTTTGTATAGTCTGATCTGAGTTTATTGCACTAAGGGAAGCTAAACACACTGTTCCACAGTGAAAACCACTGCAAAGCTATCAGCTATATTTGTGTGTTCCTATTCATATTGTAATTAATAGTTTACTCATAATTGGCAGGTGACATTCTGTATCTAGTTCTTAATATTCAAGCTTAATATTACTTTAATATTTGGAATAATTTTAAAATGTATTTTAAAGATAGTTGTGATAGCTGTGCTTATTTTAAGTGAGCAGTGTCTTATGTTGTTATTTTTTTGTAATGCATCAGCTGCATTTTAGAGTAAAACTTCAAATTAAAGTAGGAATAAAAAAGACAACAGGCAAGGAACTTACATCTGTCTTACTCCCAATTCATAAAGCTTCAAAGAATTTTCAACTGCACAGAGACAGGCAGAATGTAAAGGACTATTATGAGAAATAGGCTACAGAGATTATAGAGAAATAGAGATTCTAGAGAAATAGAAAAAAAAGCGTTAAAAAAGTCAAATATGTACTATTAGTCTTACACTGACATTCAAAGACAGAAAGGGAACGTTTGCAGTTGCTTTAACTTCACCTTAAAAGTTAAACTTGCCACTTTAAGTGCATGTCAACTTCATAGAATCATGGACTGCCTAAAGTTGGAAGGGACCTCTAGAGGTCATTTAGTCCAATCCCCCTGCACACGCAGGGCCACCTAGAGCACGTGGTACAGGGCTGCAGCCAAGCGGGTCTTGAAGATCTCCAGAGGAGACTCCACAACCTCTCTGGGCAGCCTGTTCCAGGGCTCTGTCACCCTCACTGTCAGGAATTTTTTCCTTAAGTTCCTGTGGAACTTTTGATGCTTCAGTTTGTGGCCATTTCCTCTGGTTCTGTCGGTGGCCACCACTGAAAAGAGGCCAGCCCCATCCTCCTCACTGCCTCTCTTGAGGTACTTACAGACACTGCTCAGGTCCCCTCTCAGCCTTCTCTTCTCCAGGCTGAACAGGTCCAGCTCCTTCAGTCCCTCCTCACAGGGCAGATGTTCCAGGCCCCTGATCATCCTCGTGGCCCTGCGCTGGACTCTCTCCAGCAGCTCCACATCCCTCTTGTACTGTGGGGCCCAGAACTGGACACAGTACTCCAGATGTAGCCTCACCAGGGCTGAGTAGAGGGGCAGGATCCCCTCCCTCGACCTGCTGGAGACGCTCCTCTTAATGCACTCCAGGATCCCATTGGCCTTATTGGCCGCAAGGGCACCCTGATGCCTCATGGTCAACCTGTCGTCCACCATGACGCCCAGGTCCTTCTCTGCAGCGCTGCTCTCTCTCAACTTCCATGGTAATGGTAGGTGTGTTGTTCTGACTGCTGGTTAGTTAGCCTTCAACAGTAGGCAAGTTTGTCAAATTTTATGAAAGAATATCAGTTTATCAGTCTATCAAAGAATATCTCTGTCTTTCGATGTGAATTTACCTTTTTGACTTTGGTATCCATTGCTTTTTGTTAGGTTATTAAACAAGAGCAGAACTGGCCCTTATGGTTTTAGGCAGCAAATGGGAGATCTTTAAAGAGTGATTAGGAAGAGATAACGAGTCTGGACCATGAGACTTCTTTAGCACTTGAGGACCCCATGCCTCCAGTATCATCTTCAGTTTTTTTTTTTTTTTTTGTCCTGTTTACTATGATTTTTAAGAAGCTTGCTGCTTACCTGGGAAGGTAATTCAGTCAGAATTATGAAATACAATTAATCATCATTGATGTTTGCCAATAAGCAAAGAGTAGAAAATAAGGTAATAGCCACAGAACATCAGCTATTAAATGCCTGGAGAGTGGCTAGTCTGTCAGGAAATATGCATTTTTTTTTCGCTCTGCTGTCATTTATGTCAGTCTTGAATACATTCTGTTTCACTATGCAGTGGATTACACCCAGAGCTTATGGATATGAATATGGGTTGCTTGCTTTGCTCTCTCTGATCATGCTCCAGTGGTATTAACACTTGGGGTCAATCTGGATTATCCCATGTTTAAAAGATGTCAATTAAACACTTCGGTTCTCAATTTCTGAGAATTTCCTCTTGCTTATAAGATGAGCTAAAGCCATTGCTTGAACAGACTTAGCCAATATCATGTTGCAGGTGGTCTAGGTGGTGGTGAAGGGGAAAAAGGAAGAAATAATTTTTGCACACATGTATTCTTCCATGCATGAGCAACTGATGCAAACAATCTGCAGGGAATTTAAAGGATGAATTGGTGACTTTACTATTCAGTGACATTTTCTTCTTCTAAGTAATTGTGTTGGGACTCAGTAATCAAAGTTAGTTAAAATGCATTCCTAAAATGAACTCAGCAGTCGGAATTTTACCACTTGTGTGTTCAGGAAAGAATCTAGTTTCTCACTGCAGGAGGTAAGGGTGGCTGAATGAGAGATGTTCTGGGATACCACCAAGTTAGCAGGAACTTAAGACCCACTTCCAAGATGAGAGAAAAACCACAAAGAAAAACAGAGAGCTGTCTTTAGCATGTCAGGAAGATTAGATGAAAAGATGAGATCCTCCTATAGGTAAAAAAGATGTTCCTCTAAAATATCTGTCTCTGATGTCGTAAAGTATTTTGTGTAAAAACTTGCTTGATATATATTAGCTTGGGTATTTTAGTTCTGTATTTATTTTAGTGTTCAAAATGTTGACTAAGACAGACATCAAAAATAAGACACTGTGGGTAAGAAAAAACATTTCAGACTAGTTTAGAAATTTTTATGGGAAAGTTTTATTTAAAATATCACTAACCTCCCTTTCTAAAGTCATTGTTCTAGAACTCAAGCAGATCTAATCAGGACTGAATAGACAGATTCAAGTGACCTGACAGCATGTACTATGGGAAAAAATGAAGTAGAGGACGGATGAAAGCAGGATTTTTTGCTTAGACTCCCTGTGTGTGATAATTTCCAGGGCTATGCTATGAATTCTAAGCTTGACCATGATTTTCCTTCAACCTTTTTAAAAGTGAGGATTTTTATCTCCAAAATTGACTTCAGGATGTAACAATATTGCTGGCACAGAGTTTGCTATCTCTCTGTATAAAGCTATGATTTTATTTATTAGGATTATATTACCCTTGTTTTGTGGGTAAAAACGTGTGACTGCATCACCAGGCAGTGGGTAAATGTCCGTGCCTATGCTAATTTTAAGTTGTTTTCAAATTTTATTTTTCATATTCTCCAGTAGTATACAGGGAACATGAAATCCCTGGGGCTTAAAAATAGCTTACATCATTATAGCACTCCAAAAGCCCAGAGTGCCTACAAGAACCCCTAGCCATGAAGGTGTTAATCAGTGTATGTACTGTCTCATCTGCATCTTAGAGGCTCTACAATTAAAATCAGAACTTTTATGCCTGGTCCCCAGCTTGCTGCTATTCAAAGGCTCTATCTGCATACACTGGGGATGGAAAAGGCTTTTTGAATGTAAATAATTGAAAAAATTAGAGGGATTTTCGAAGATTGCAGAGCTTCCCTTTAGGACCAGTCCAGGAGCCCTGTCCTTCTGTCAAAGTACAAATTACCCCCATATGGTGATGTCCGTTCTCTGAACTGTAATTTATTCATTATGCAGAGTGCCGAATACCAAATGGTGAAAGCACAGCAGCAGAACAATGAAACAGGCTTAGGAAGCTAATAAGTGTCCAATCAGTGAGAACCTAATGAACTATAACATGTAATACTTTATAAGACACTCAAATTAAAAAGGGGAAAAAAACAACAGTGATGTAATATCAATTTACTTATTCCAATTCTAACCAAATGAAACAATCATCATTCACCAAAAATATAGCATTTGGAGTAAGGAGTTAAAAAAAAAAAAAAAAGCAGGATCAAGTCAAAATTTCTTTAAGAACATTTTAACATAATAACAACCTGTCTTTATTTAAAGCAGTCTTTTCACAAAACTTCTTTGATGAGGTAGTAAAAGTTTATTTCAGTATCAATGCTTTGGAAGTGGAATCAACATAAATCTTGACATATATTCATATATAGCATATATGAATATATGAATAGTTGAATTCTTCACCAGCAACTCATAGATGTCTTTGGCCAAATATAATACCTTTACCTTTCAAGACCAAGCCAAATACTTACATTTTACACTCATCTTTTCCTGTTTATTCCATGGGTTATTTACTGTGAATTCCCTTCCCACTTCTGCCAAAATCTTCTGGATCTAATTCTCTAGTAATAATAATGATTAATAAATAATGTAGAATGTAATCTCAGGAAGGTGCTCTGTCCCTCCTAAGCAGCAAACATACAGAACATATTCTCAATACATTTTTTTTTTCAGTGAAATGTTGGCAAGGAAATAACTAACTCTTTCTCAGAGATGAGGATGTGAAGGCAGAGATCCAGGTGTCCAGTCTGACAGACCACTGTCGGTTTTCTTGTCTGCTGGGATGTACAGTCAAGAATCTCTGCCCTTTACTCTTCTTCCAAAGAGATGCTCTCCTTTAAATTAGAAATTTCAATTAATGCTTCTCTGAATTACTGTTATGCATTAAAAAAAAGTGTTGTAGGGTTTGGAGATTTTTTTTAATTGAAGCCTTCTTAATCCATTTTATATTGGCTAGTATTGCCTTCTCTGACAGAAAAGGTGCCAACAAGATGGTTCATTCTTGTCTCAGCCAACTACACATATTAGCAATTCTCACAGCAGTTGCCAAGTATAGCTGTATGTATGTCCTCCTCTCCTAGAGTGGTTGCAGTTTTCTTTTTCCACTGCAGCTGACATTAAGTGTCTTCTGCATTTCCTGCTGCTCCTGTTCACAGGTGATAGCAGTTAGTGTCGGCTTCACCATCTCTTCATTTTCCCCTTATAAGTGTGACTCTTTATAGATTTCTCCATTAAAAAAGAATAAAACAAGTTTCTATTTTTGTTTTTATTTCTATGCTTACCCTGGGTTTGATTTTGTGAATGTGATTTTACATTCTGGATTTGTGCTACCAGCTCTGCTGCTGACATTGCGGCTTTCAACCAGCCACATAAAGTTCTTCAGGTCATGCTTAGGAGCCCTGTTGGTGGCATAGCTCTTCTTTGGCCTGAATTATGTGTGCTCATAGAAAGTTTTCATGCTCACACTCCCCACATGGGCAAACAAGTACTTTACTAACTACCCATGTATTTCTTGGACCTTTCTTCTGATTTAATGCACAACCAATAACGAAAGAACGAAATGCTATGAAGGAGTTTGAGTTGCAAAGCATCCATATCTTTTCCTTCAGATGTACAACACAGCAGCCACAAGAGCTCACTGCTGGTGACAGTAGTGCCTGGAGAGTCATTCACTAGACTGGGTGACCTCTGAGAACTAGAAGATGATGTAGAACAAATCTCACTTTTCCACCAGTGAAGGAAGACAAGAAATAATATTATGTGTATTTGTCTGGATGTGCAGCTGTTCCAATAAGCTGGCTCTAGGAAGGGTGATCAGCATTTTAGGATCACTGGACCCATTCGAGATGTTTGAATTACTATAAAGAATGACTACAGAGCAATTGCACATCAGTGAGACTTCCACCAATTGAAGGAAAACTGATCAAGTCTTTCCCAGTCTATCCCATATCCATAAACCAGGTAGAAAAGGATGCAAATGTACCAGACTCTTCTTTTGAGTCTGTCTGTAAGGAATAACTTACTATTCATTTGGATTTTTTTTTACAGTTCTTATTTGTTGGCTCACAGATCTTTCTTTTTCTTTCTCACACCTCACACTTTATCATGACAGCCTCAAAGCAATTGCAACTGAGATTACATTATCAAAACTCACTCAGAAGTGCAGGTGCAGTAAAACAAAAATGAAAATGAAAACAATAAAAAAAAAAGAGGAGGAAAAAACATGACAGAACTGCTTTGTTTCCCAAATTATCATCATACAGTCCAGACATGGAGATGCAGCAAACTGCTGTCGCACGATGGGTAATGCAGAAAAGCACCATTCAAAGCAGTGTGCTGGATTCAGAACATGAACTGCTGGTGAGAGTAAATGTCCATCAAATCTTCCACATCACCCCTTGCTTCATTAGTGGGCCAAACCCGAATGTGTGCTTAAAAGGAGAGGTAAAGCACAGAAATTTGTGCTATACACATTTTAGGGAGAATGTTATATTAAACAAACAAACAAACAAACAGTCATATTTTACTTCCCTTCTGGGATTTAACTGAACTCTATTCCCTCTTTAATAAACAGAAGTTTTGCCTCTAACAATAAGAGTAAAGTAGATACTTTTAACTATTTATATTTGGCTTTTTTATTATTTTTATTTTAAAACCAGTCACTGCATATAGGGTTAAATCTCATTACAGTGCAATAAAACTGATACTGAAATAGTGTTCCCCTACTGTAGGAGAAATCTGCAATCAGGACTTCCAAGCACATGCGAAAAATAACTCTTGGATCAGTCTTCTTGTCTTCCAGTAGACTTGGCAAGAAAGACAAGCCATATGTGAAGCCAGCCATATATCAGTTATGTGGTCTTAGCTATTTGCAGTAAAACAAAGGACTTTGCTGTCAACCCTCCTGATTTCATGAAGCCTTTACAGTTTGCAGTAATGTCCCTTCATCAGAAGCCACAAAGTTATCCTTAGACATGTGCCTTTCTTAGGGAAAATAATCTCTGAAAAAAAGCTATTTATGATTAAATCCATCAGGAAAAGAGGAAGACATGAAAGGAAGTAATAGAGTCAGTCTCAGGCATGCTGACTGCATCCAGATATAACAAGTGAGTGTAAAAAAACAATTAAAAGGAAAAGAAGGAGAAAAGTTGGGGAGTGGGGAGAAGAAGGAGGGAGAAGAGTAGTGAAATACACATACACCAAACAATAAGATCAAGGGGAAAATGTGCCAGCAGATATCCTGTTTGTGGATACCCTGTTAAATTAAGTGGAACTAAGATTTCTTTGCAGAATTTCTCCAGGCCATTTATTTAGACATTATTAGCTGACTGTTTCATATGGGGAGCATGTTAGGAAGAGGTTCACTTTTAAGGATGGCGGTTTTCCCAGCTGATTTTGGATGGACAGCCTGCATGCATGAATGGGGAGGAAGACCGGGGCAGGAACTGATGAATAGCTGACACCCTGGGCTGGCGATGCCGTGTGGATGTGAACAGTCCTTTGTGCAGAATTACTCACATGTGTGAAGTACGGCATTTGCCCACGCTCGGGATAAGAACTGGTATCTTTATTTGATGTAGTAGTAAAAGCAGCCAGCGAAGGAATTTAAGAAGTGAAGTGATATGATTATGGCACTGTTTTTCTGTTGGCCTTATAGAAAATACTTAAATAATTGAATTATTAAAAAGCTAGTAGGGTTTATTATAGGACTACGGCAATGGTTTCAGTTTAAAAAAAGATAATCTTGGCTATAATGAGAAATGCCAAATTTTCTCATCAACTATTATGAACTATTACATTTTAAACAACAGGAAAACACAAAACTCACAGACAGCTAAGATTTCTATTCCTATAGTGTTATTTCTGAGTATACCTGGAGTTTTTAAACTGTTCTAGTTTCCTAGGTCTGATTCAGCAGGGGCCTTCAGCGAATGTTAACAGTAGGATTTGTTTCATTGGAATTAGTGATTTATAATCATGTAGATTCCTAAGGGCCTATCCATGTTAAAGCCTCATCTATGTCATCTTTTTTTTCTTAAAAGTAAACTTTAAGAACAAAGAAACTAAAATTTACTCCCTTTCCACCTCTTTTTTTAATCCTTCTGTATTATGTCTTTGCAAATAATCTTTTTAATCAATTTGTGAACATCAGATACCAGTGAAATATTTGCTCTGGAATAAGTATCTCTTACTAATGTCCTGCTCAATATCATACTGTTTCTGTGGACTCAGTGCATAAAGCCTAAGGGCTCTTATTCAGGGATACTGCTATAGCTATGCTTATAATTTATAACTCTAGACAGGGCAACAAATTCTATTATACAAATATTTGAAGCTATCACAAGAATACTTTAAAATAATCCTTCACTCAGAAGTTGCACTTGCAACTCTTTTCAGTTGCTTTTCATTATTTCACCACAGGGGAACAGTTTCAAGGAATTATTAGGCTAAGCATTATATTAAAAATGAGCTTTTGAATTCTACCCCTACCCCAATAAATAAATAACATGGAACATTTATTGTTGTGGAAATATGTAATAGACAAGTTAAAAGGATTTCTCTTTTTTAACATCTCACAAAGGTATGAAAATATTAGTCAATGTTCAGATCCCCACTACTCAAAATATTATGGGTCAGACCCTAGCAGAGTGGTGAGGTCAGTGTTCCATCATCCACTGGCTTTGTGTCACTACAGGCTTCAGGGCACAATAGTCTGTGAAGAAGCTTGGCTGAAAGATGGGAGGGAAACCTGAAAAGGTTAATTATGGGATGCACAGCAACACTTGGCAGTTTCCTTTCAGAAGATTCGGCCCAGCTGTGAAGGCCTTTGTGCCCCAGCACAAAGATCCTGTGCATAGCCACCACGCTTTCCCTCACACCGGAGACTCGGGAATGGAGCCCCCTCTGGAATGCCGCTGCTTCTCCAAGGAGCTCACCACCTTTGCCACGGAGCCGGTGATGAGAACTTATCAACATCCAAAACTTGCTCTAACAGTTTGGGCTACGTTCCTTCAGGAATCTGGAGCCTGAGTGTTTCTTTGCAATGGGGAAACGGAGGGAAGGAAAGATCCACAAATCAAACAAAACCTCTGGCCTGCAACTAATTGGCTGGAAGGATGCAAGTAGTTCAGCTCTACTTAATTGACTCTGGACTCAAAAAGAAAGAGTAATCCCCTCCAAAACTTTGCATTGCAGATTGCCAGCCTCTTCTATACATTAAGTGAAAGCCTTGGAGCGCATGTGTTAGTGATGTTGCTGACAGAAACCTAAATATCCAGTTGTGTGTCCTCTGCATTCAGAGGACTTCATCCTAGAAGGGATTAGCTAGCATTATAGTGATGATTTGGTTTACAAGGTAAATTTTCTTGAAAAAAAGTGTCCTGTTTTCACTTGAAAATTTCAAAATAGGGCCATGGCTTTTAACTGATGGCTGCTTTCCAAACACTTCCAGATCAGAAGATCCAAAAATAGTACTTTCTTTTGCAATGTAGAAAAAAGTAATTTTTGTATTTGTAGCCAAATCTGAATATTCTTACTCAGATTTTTCCACCGATTTTAAAGCAAGATTTACCTGAGTAAAGCCTCACCTGAACTCAGCATGAATAACAGAGTGAAAAGTTAAAAATTCACCCCTGGAAGCACAGAACTCAGTTATGAGACTATTTTTAATAAAAATGCTGAATTAAATTGGTTTTGTCTGCACACTGCCATTTATTCTGTATATCAAAGCCATATCCACAACCTCCAACCCAATTGTGCTATACAAAAAACACAGAACAAAGGCAATATCCTACCTCTCCAAATAATTTTTTGCAAGGGTAACAAAGCCCCTTTGTTCACTACTTTACATGAGATGGGGAGACACCATCTCCAAGCAGTAGCTCTGAGAATCAACCTTTTCCTTCCACTTCCCAACACGCGTATGCACATTTTTCCACATGCCTGTTACAGTAAAAGGGCTCACAAAGAAAAGAATGGAGTGGAGCAAAAGGAAAATATTACTTTATATTAATAACAAATGGGGTGCACAATGCATTCCATTTACAAAGGCTACCCATTTATGGAGCTAGAAGCCAAGAGCATTTTAAAACTTAAAGATCCTTTAAATAAACATATTGGTTTAAGTAGGAAGCAAATATTCCTAGCTCAGCAGGTAGTTGGTATCTAAATCACATTCAGACTTCACATAAATACACATGTCAAAGCATTTATCTAGTAATAAAAAAAACAACTCTTAAGGAATGCAGTTCAGATAGGGAAGTGTCAGTTATTTTGCACATTTCCGATTTCCAGCTCATTAGTTTCAGCTTTTGACAGGGGTGGAGCTGAAAGAGGGGGTCAGAAATCCTGTGGAGGTTTTTCTCTCCTCCCAATTTCACATGAATAAACAGAGGGAGGGAGTCCCCTGCCTGTCTACCAGGCTCTTATCTATCATATTTAGATGCTGTATGCTGTCAGATATTAGATAGCAGTGCCTGTAGGTATTGCCAGTTACTGGGAAATTAAACCTGGAAAAGAATATACTCCTTTCCATTCCCAAACAGACTTTATAGTAGGAATAGGTTTGGACAGCCTTCAAAAAAATATTGATGTCCAGGAAAAGGTGACAGAATCACATTTTTGTGATTCACCACTTGCAACTTTCTTTTTTCTTTCTTTTTTTTCCTCTTTTTTTCTTTCCCTCTCACTCTGTCCTTGGTCTCTGAGCATAACCCCATCTGCATCCCTTCTTTTGCCTACCTTCTCATCTTAATCGCAAATCCAGATCCTCCCACTCCAGAAGCAGTAGGTTTAGCCTTACACTGCAGGCTTTTGATTAGACTATCCTCATCTTTTCAAGATTGGAGTCAACCATAATAGCCAAAAAGTATCACAGTTCTTCTCCAGCCATTCAATATTTCACAAAAAAGGCAGTGATTCCCCCTCCCCCCAAAAGAGAGATCAGAGAATTCTAGTTCTGATTCTTGGAAAATGCCCATGTGATCACTAAGGATCAAGTTTGCCATTGCGACCTGGCACTAGGAGCTACACTCCTGCGAGCTGCTGTAAGATCCCACATAGGCGCACGCTTCCTTCACAGCAGTAAAGCAAACCATCATGAACAGAAAGGCAGAAGTGTGGATATCCACGGGGCGATCCCCATCCCGCACCTTCCTGGCATGCACTGAGCACCTGGAGCCACTGCTGCAGCAACCCAGAGCTCGCTGTGCCCCTTTGGCACGTCCACTACATCAGGAGCTGATCCACAGGGTGGTGAAACAGTTCAGCTGGCATGAATACCGAAATAGAGCCAACAGTAGACTCGTCATTAAGGAAGGAAAAAAATAGTGATTTATATTTATCTTCCTTTGAGGATAATTCATGGACAGCTGCCTGTCAGTCCTAATAGATCATTGCTGGAGACAAAGTACTAAAGCAAAGTTGGTCACTGAAATGATATGATGCTTCCCCTTTTCTGAGTTTTCAGTTGTCCTGTTGAAGTTATGAAGCTAACAGTAGCTATTAAGAGAATAAGTAATAAATAAATAATATTTAGTTTAGAGCCCCTAAGAGGGAAGCTGGGCCATGTCTCATAGGTGTTGTGGAGAGAGATCGTTGGACAAGATGCTGAACCAACAGTGACAGAAATATGATCCTGAATCTGCTGATCATTTGCCACAAATTCCCAGATGGACATTTGATATGCAACCCCAAAAAGTTATTGTTTTCCCCTTTTTCTTTTTTTTCCTTTTCTTTTCTTTTAGCCAGTAAAGTGAAACCATAACATCAGTGTTGTTTGGAAACATATTTATGTTTGTTTTCCCTATAAAAAGAGATAATAATGTTATGTTCCAATAATATTAAGTTGCAATGTTATTTGCAAGATTGCAGAGCTTTTAATTTTCTGATTATTTCCACAGTGGGAGTTTCAGCTCAATTTCTACCAAGACACTTCTATCTGTTTCGGTTATTTTTTTATTACAGCTAGAAGCAACAATAATTGCCTTTAGTGTATGAAAACATGACTGAGGAGACAATTGTCGTCCCTAAAGACTAAAATCATCAGCATACATTTTTGATGTAAAATTTTTGTAAATTAATTGCAAGGTCCTATAAATATTATATTTACTAAAATTGTGTTGTCTGCTGTCTTCAAAGAAACAATCTTTTTTTTTTAACTATGCTTCATACACAGCACATTTCCTGAGGCAGAAAACAAAAACATGGAACAAAATATTAGCCTTCTACTTCTGTAGTTTTACATTCTACTACTTTTCTTTCCAAAATCTTGGTGCCTTTCATGTATATATTTATATATATATATATGTATGTATGTAAAATTCAGAAAGGATAAAGGAAAAAAAAATCAATAACCCTCTCAGCAATCAGGACCAAAAAATCAAATACCCATCCTAAATGATAAGTCAGTATTTTAAAATTTATTTTTTAAATTGAGAAAAAAAATCAAAATGACAAACATTTTGTCAAATGGATTTTTTTCTCAATTTCAGCTCAGAAATGGTAAAATGAAATCATTCGTTTATTATCAAATGAGAACATTTTGACTTTAAATGCTCCAGTAATGTACTGCCTAGAGTTACTCCACAGCCTGGACTTACAGGGCGATTATCCTTTACAGTCCCCCACACCGAGGAACCTGACAGACTGTCCAGGACCTCACATGGAGTTGTCAAAAGTCTCCAAAATACATTGAGTAAATAGTAAGATTAATAATTCTAAGTAAAATTATAGTACCTTGTTTCAGTTTGCCCTGGTAGAAAAGTAAACCAGTCATTTTTTTACACTAAAAAAAAAAAAAAACTTTTAAACCAGACTGTGTTAACGGTATATATTCAACTGTGACCTGTGCAACCCTATCATCTAGAAGTTTCACTTGACTTAAAGGCATATGGCCAAGCTCTCAAGACACTCATATTATTTTCTCATCCCTGCATTTGGCTACATGATCTACAAAATATTTAGAATAAATAAGCTGTTCAAACATCTTTGAGGGTGATGAGCATTGCAATAGTTAACATCAAGAAAAGTAATTAGTTTCAATAGGTATTTCAGCTGATTTATTCCAGTCAGAATGGCAGCTGTTGAATTTGAGCAGCTTATATCAACTCCTATTAACAATTTTGGTTCTAGAAAAACAGTAGAATATTCCCACCCCAAAAAAAATGTTATGAGAAAAATATGCATTGATAAGCAGATCTGACTCCAGAGAATGTCAGTGACCAGATGATGCCAACACCAGAAATGTCTGAGGACCTAGTTTGATATCTGAGGACAACTTCAGAAGTGATCAGCTTTTGTGATTAACACAGCTCAGGAGGATTTGTTTAAGTCTAACCTGTGGTAACTATGGAGGAATTACTTATTTGATTATTTTTGCAGAATGAATGCCCTTTTTTTTTTTTTTTTTTTTTTTAATAAGCAGCCTGTTTCTGAAACAAACACAGGAGAGTGGTGCAGCAAAAGAGCTAAGTCTCACCCATTAGCACCAGCAGGAATGTAAGTACAGTAGGAAATATCAAATATCTCATTGGCTTTCCCTCACCTGGCCGTTGCTGCAGCTAATCCTGGAAAATGACCTCATTCTGACTCTTGACATTTTCTATACCCAAAGTTATTTAGAATAAAGTATGATCTGTGGAACTGTCCTTGGTCTTAACCAGGTGTTAGACTTGCAACATTCTACAGGAAACAAAACAAAAAATGATGTCTGGTTTTAGTTAAGACTGAATTTGCCTCCAAGTAATACAAATGAATAACAGGGCTTCTCCCTATCATAATATCACTGTGATCAAGTTCTCAACATGACTTACAGACATTACAGGATTAACCAAGAATATGCTGATTAACCAATAGCAACTGCTGAATTGTCCTTCACTTCAGAAAAGCATCATTGCAAACAATTCAGAAAATTTTGCACTGCTGGGTTCAAACCCCTGCGACTAGGTAAGCACACTTTAGGGAAATGCTGCCCACTGTGTTAGCCCAGGAAGGGATTTACATACCTATACCTGCATCTATTAAAAAGAACCGGGATATTTCAACATCAGGAAAATGAAAGGGTTAAACAATATCCATAGTAGGTAACAATGCAAAACATCTGAGAGACTTTTTTAAAACAATAGATTCATATTGGTATATCCTTTTTTTTTTCCACTAGAAAAATATAAGCAAGACAGACTTTGCCATAATTCTTCCTAATTGCTCTAATGTATTTCATTTTATTTTAGTGTTTTAAGTTTATAAAAACAGTTAGCAGCAGTTTGTTTCCAGTTTTAATGGAGATGAACTCTTTTTTTTTTCCCCTGAAAAACTTCACAATATGCTTGGAAATGTCAGCAATAATTAGGCAAAATGCTTGTGAAAACATAAAATGGAAACAATACATCTTTTTATAATGGAATGAGTTTGTCTGATTATCTCAAACAATGTACATTTCCAACTGCCCAGGAGGGTCATTAGAGCTTATGAAAATCAAACTCTGTTTTTTCTGCTTCATACATCATGGACAACAATATTGTCTCCAAGATCATTATATATTGTCTGGCTTTATAAATATATGTTAGGCTTTCTTGAGCTGCAGTGAACCTGGAGCATGAAATGCATTTAAAAATAAAAACAACAGAAAATTCTTCATGTTATTAACTAAATAACTGCCACAGAGAAATTATAATGGAAAGATAGCCTCATGGAATAGTACTGGAGTGGTACTCAAGGGACACAGATTACCAGTATAACCTCAGGAAAGTCATTTCCCTCTTCTGCAAAATGAGGGCTATTTGTCCCTTAAAGAGATGATGGTGACAATACTCCCTTCTGAGTTCCTGTAGAGGTGTGAAGACTAATTCAGAAGTTTCTGTTATTCCTTTGAGACGTTTTCAGAGACTAGACAAGAGCATGACATCTATCTCTTTTTTTTCCCATCTGTAGAAATGGGGCTATTATTTTCCTGCCCTCATTGGAGAGCTTATGGATACAATCCATTAATATGTGTGAGGCATGCACATGCCATGATGACAAGGGCCATTTAGTAAATATCTGGATGGAGTAAGAGGAATTCAGTTTCTGCTACCACTTCATATCAATAAAATTAGTGTACAAGAAAAAGACAATATCATCAGAGGAACTCTGATGAGTTTATCATATGCTCAGATGTTACCAGGCAGCTGTTCTGCACTCCAGGAAGCTGGGGAGCAATTTGAGAGATGAAATTTCTACCTGTTTGTTTTTTTCCCCTAAGCATAGCAATACACTTGTCTGCACAGTGGTTTAAGCACCTTGCTTTAGCAAGGACCAAATTGATTTTTAAGTCTTCACTTGCGTGTTTCAGATTCAGCAGTAATGACAGGCAGCAAGGTGGAGTTTGAGGACTGGAGCTGCCTCCTTTTGAACAGGATCCCCTCAGATCAGCTGCTGCTGAAGGGCCCAAGGAAAGACTGAAACTGTAGCTGTAGCAATGTAAGAATGACATGTTCTAAGCCTTGGACAAATATAGAAACTATTGAAGAAAGTAAGGTGTGCGTGGAAAATGTAGTTAACACAAGGCACTTCATTAAAAAAAAGTAATCTGCTCTAACCAATGGCAGTTATTTCTCCTTTGTAGTACTAGTGCACATGTGCTCTTGTTAATAAAGCAAATGCTTACCAGGAGTGAACACTGGATATTGGTTGTAATGTTCCAGTCCAAAGCAGACATGATGCTAAAAACTATTTTAAAGAAGTATGAAGAAATTAATCAATAAAATCTTTTTGCTGCTCCAAATTTACAATGAAGTAATTCATCCCAGCTAAACCAATAGCACAATGCAAAGAAAATGCAGCACATTTTCCTTGGCTTCTCCCTTATGGTTTTATTTGGAAAAGGAGGCGGTGGAGGGCTAAGCAACAGGGTCTCCCCACCCTGCTTGCACTGCCCCGTGTGCAGGCGTTCCTCAGCAGGGAGAAGCTGCCCAGCCTCCCAACAGCAATATGTTTGGATATACTCCACAATACATAGCATAAAATACTGACAGTTCCATTATCAATCTCAGACAAGAATTTCACTCTTAATTAGCAGAAGCTGAACCAAGAGAACAGTATCGAAATATTTTTGTTTTGCACCTTGATTTGCTCCCCAGCAGTGATTAAACACTTCATTTTAGTCTGGTAATTCCTCAGCTAGTGACACAGCTCCGTCAGGGTCAGAGGTTCAAACTTTATCCTATCTCCATACTCACATATTTCTTGATCAGTGAAACACAGCTTCATTTTCAGAAGAAGTTTTTTGCAGATTGGAATGATAGAGGAGGAGACATGTTTCTCTTATGTCTTTTTCAGTACAACACAGCATAGAATGTAAAGCTCAGGGAAGAACAAACCTGACTGAGACCCCAAGGTCCTGTAGACAATATTTTCAGACTTTATCATCAGAGTAAAAATTTGAGAAATCACCAATCAACAGCTCAAATCCACCAGAAGCAGAAGACCAAGTTTGGGCCAACACAATGATTGTCACATGAGGCTTTTGCACAGCAAACAGCCAATGTTAGTAAGGGCACATATAAGAAATCGTTACAAGAGTAATAAGCAGGGAGGGCAGACCAGTTGTCGTAGCTCTACAGGGCAGACTGAAACTACAGCAAAAGACTCAGAGGAATGGGAGTTGCATATTCACCATGCGCATCAGTACTGTGGTGGAAAGGACATAACATTATATACAGACAAGTCTATTGTCCTCATACCACAGCACAAAATCTGTGGCTGTGTCAGGACCTGATCATAGGTCCGTGTCCTCTACCATAAACACTGGCCCCCCTCAGTTTATGGGCTCCCTACTCTCTGTGTTTTGTTCTTCTTTTTGAAGCCTCAAGAAGTTTGACTTAAGAATTTTCCTGTCGGCCTCATTTTTCCATGTCGTGTACTTGTTTCTGATATTTTTCCACTTGTGTTATTTACTTGCTGAAGCTGCTACATTCATGGAGCTCAATAAATGGTGTTTGCCATCAGAACAATTTGATTCTAGTTCTAATTATAGCAACAAGCTGCTTTCTTCAAGCATATTATGTGTGTTTCATTATTTTAAATTGTTATCTTCCATATTAATTACAGAAACAGTTGATCTTTTCTGAAAAACAAGCAGCTGCAAATTCCTCCCCCTCCCCCACTTTTAAATGTCTCATTTTAATAGGTGAAACATCAGGTAAAAATTAAATCAAGTTGTAATATAATTCTCCAGAAAAGAAGATACGTAAGTAAAACGCATTGTTTCCACATTCCATAGGGTTACACTATTCAGATGTACTCAGCCATATCCCATAACAAGCCACATGCTGCACAGCTCAATTGAACAAACAAAGGCCCTAAATAAATCACACAGCAATGGCAACATAACTAATGGGACCATCAGAATCAAAGGAAACAGGGTGATGTATCTAAGAGCTACAGATTTATTCTGCATGATTTGCTTATGGCATTGTTGGAAAGACAGTGTTTCTGCCCCCTCCTCTCCATAGCTCATCTAGATGAAGAATAGAAAGTAAAAGAGGAATAAAACTGCAGGAATAGCCTGTGCCTTAAAAGGTGCCTAGTCCTACAGTCCAAAGGATAGTTGCTCCAGTGCTTGTTGCGAGGTATTTTACTAAACTCACATATGCACAATCATCTCTACTCCACGACAACTCAAAGGCTGAATTTCCATCAATTTTCTGTGATCATATATTTGTAGCCACTGTTCTTCATGATCCCTGAAGATGTGCTAACAAAAAAGTCCTTCAGTATTTGTGCCACATTTAAAACTGCTTTGTGTGAAACGTTAGAGAATTTAGTTGCAATTGTGTAATGGTGGGATATAAGTTGTCTGACTCTGCAGATATCTTCAGACCTAAATCTCTGACATTATTTCAAATTCTGTCCTTGATAAAGTTATTGGAAGTATTTCCACTAGAGGTTTTGCGTTGATCACATCTGACAAACAAGGCACCAAAAAGAAAAAAAAAAAAAAAAAAAA